>CP097508.1:55155347-55607787 GCA_023547065.1 Musa troglodytarum | reverse complement strand
GGAATATCACCCTCCCTCGGCGAGATCACATTCCCCTCGGGGATATGGGAACGAGCATGGCGATCTTGTTGGTGGTGTCGGCCCGAATTGCCAAGCGCCGCAGTCCGAAGGATTATGGTGACAACAGCGGCTCGGTGACATCCTCTACCGAGGCCTTTACGAAGTTGGGGTTGCGAAGGAAGCCACGAAGCCTTTGCACTCGGCGCTCACCGGCTTCAGCGACTCGATCTCGCCGCGAGGTGCGGTAACCCTACCATTGACCCTCGGCGATTCCCGAAGGCCAAAACTCTGTGGTAACTTTTACGGTGGTCGACCTTCCCTCTGCGTAGCGCCATCTGGGCCGACCCACCCTCAGCGAGCTAAGGGCGTTCTATCCACATACCACGGACGCTGAAGTTCCCCACGGTAGCGGAGTCGAGGAAGGTGCGGGAGATCCTCGAAGTCGACGGTGTTACTTGGCGACCTCCAGGTAAGAGGAAAAGGCGGAACCGCCCCTCGAAGACCCGCACGGGGCCGCGCCCGAAGCATCGGCCGACAAACCGGCGGTTAATATTCCGCTGCAAGATGACCGTCCGATCAGACGATCGGGATCGGCCGGACTGGATAATCAGAGCGGCGCGGCTCTTGACCTCCTCGAAGCGCCGATGTCGCACGCTGGGCATTTGCCGACCTCCGGGAATCGACTCGAAGTCGCCCAACACCATCTACACATTTCCCGACCGCGCTCGGTGAGGCGAGAACCCGGCCTCGGTCCTCGGCGCCAACAAGCTGTGCGAAGGAAGTCGGCGGGCTCTTGGCGTCGACTTCATTGAGAGAGTCGGTACCCTCGATGGTATCCAATGTAGTCCTCGTCAAGAAGCCTAATGGAAGGGGAGGATGTGTGTTGACTACACCGATCTAAATCGTGCTTGCCGAAGGATTGCTTCCCCTACCGGGATCGACCAGCTGGTCGACTCAACGGCCCAGATGCGCGCTTCTCCTTCATGGGCGCCTACTCGGTTACAACCGGATCCGGATGGCCCAGAGGATCGGCAACATCTGACCTTCCACACACCCCAAGGAGCCTACTTCTACAAAGTTATGCCATTCGGGTTAAAGAATGCGCGCCACCTACCAAAGGATGGTGAACAAGGTGTTCGCGGCAAATAGGGCGAAACATGGAGGTATCGTTGGCGATATGATCGTGAAAAGTCGCGCAGGGCTGCACACCTCGGCGACTTGCGGAAACCTTCTCTGTTGAGAAGACACGGGATGCGCCTTAATCCGGCCAAGTGCGTCTTGGCGTGACATTGGAAAGTTCCTCGGGTTTATCATACGACGAGAGGAATTGATGCCAACCCAGGAAGATCCGAGCTCTCACCGACATGAGATCTCAGTCTGATAAAGGAGCTTGATTGCCTTAGCGGAAGGATAAGCGGCTCTGTCGGTTTCTATCGTCGGAGATAAGTGCCTTCCTTTCTTCCGAGTCCTCAAAGACCCAAACAACTTCCAATGGGCGGCGAGAATGCGAGGAAGCCTTGGCCGGCTGAGCGGCACTTATCAGAGCTACCCGACTTACCTCGGTGTCTGCGCGAAAAAACTTACCCTCTACAGCGGCATCTCGGCATGCGATGAGCTCGTGCTTGTGAAAGAAGCCCCGATCGCAACACCGATTTACTACACCCGACCACGTCTTTGCGTGGGCGACAGCGCTATCCTCCCATTGAAAGGCGGCATTGGCACTTATTCTAGCGGCTCGGAAGCTCGCCCCTACTTCAAGCCCATACGATTGAGGTATTGACCGACCAACCCCTGCGTCAAGTTCTTTCTAAGTTTGGCGTAGCGGCGTCTCCTAAAGTGGTCGGTCGAGCTATCCAGAGTTCGACCTGCTGCTACAAGCGAGGACAGCCATCAAGGCCCGGGCCTTGGCGATTTCATCTCGGAGTTGACACCATCCGAGCGGCGTTGAGCAAATCCACCGAGGCCCGGATCTTTGCACGTGGATGGGTCTTCGGCTCGAGGCGTGGCCGGACTCGTGCGGAGGACCCGGCGGACACGCTTTGGCGTTCCCTCGCCGGTTTAGCGGCCACAAATAATGAGGCGAATCGAGCGTTGGCGAAGCCTCCGTTTGGCGGCGAGATGCAACTAGGAGCAATCCACATTCTCACGGATTCCCAACTTGTCGCCGAGCAAGTTGGTGGAAATATCGAGCGCGGGACTCGACCATGTCGGATACTGGCCGAGGTAAAAGCCCAAACTTCTAACTTTCCACGCTTCACTCTGTCGAGTGCGAGTCCCGAGCAGCGGGCGGATCAGCTCGCGAGAATTGGCCTCGGGGCCGATCGGAGGAACATCCAGGTCGAAGAGTGACACACGGTCGGTGGCCATCATGGAGATCGGGGACCGGTCGACCACCCCACCTCGTGGATTCGGAAATCTTGAAGTATAAGCGAGGATCTGCGGCGGATGAGGTCAAGGCACGGCTCCACCGAACCCAGCGTGGTGCTGCGAAATTGGCGGCCGGCTCTACAAAGGTCGTTTTCCCACCCCTACTCGATGCTTAGATCCGAGGAGGCGGAAGTGATTCTCGCCGAGGTCCACGGCGGGATTTGTGGGGAGCACATGGGCGGCGAACTTTGGCCTTCAAAATCTGCGCGGGGCTGTGCGGCCTCTGCACCGAGGCGCCAAGGCTTTCGTGCGGCGGTGCGACACTGCAGCGCCGGGCCGCGCCCGTGGCTCCTGCGGTCCGCTTCGCCTCCATGGATTGCGCTGGCCCTTCACTCAATGGGGAATGGACCTCTTGGGCGTTCCCCGGCGTCCGACCGGCGGAGACATATCATCGTGGGGATAGATTATTTCACCAAGTGGGTGGAAGCGAGCCACGGCAACCATTCTGGCCGAGCAGGTCGAGCGGTTCGTATGGAAGAACATCGTGACCCGATTCGGTCTGCCCAGCGTTATCATCGCGATAGCGGAACTCGGTCGCCGGCACTCGGTTCTACGGAGTTACTGCGCGACTTATCACATCGATTGAGGTTTAGCTCGGTGGCCCACCCGGACCAAGCGGGCTCGCGAGGTGACCAAGCCGATCTATCACTGGATGGACTTAGGAAAGGACTTTGGAAGCCCGATCGAGTGGGTCGGCGAGCTCCCGAACATCCTATGGTCTCTGCGGACTACCGAAGGCGGCAGGCGAGTCCCCTACTGACCTTGCATTGGCGTGGAAGCGATCCTACCGGCCGAGTTGGTCATCCCAACATTGGGTGGAGAACTATGAGAATCCACCTCGGCCCGGGGAGTTCGGGTGGCCTAGACCTGCTAGAAACGCGGGGCCAGCGCGCCGCGTAAAAATCTTTGGCGTGCAGAGTGTTGCCGGGAGTTACAACAAGAAGGTGCGCCCTCGACCCCTCGGGATGGGTGACTTAGTCCTCGCCCGGAGTAAGCGACCCGCCCACTCAAGGGCAAGCTTGCACCTAAGTGGGAAGGCCCCTACCTGAGTAATCAAAGTAGTCAGGCCAGGGAGCGTTAGGCTCGCGACTATGACTGGCAGCAGTTCGAGGACTTGGAACGTCCAAAACCTTAAGAAATATTTTGTTTAAGGACAAAGCGGAAGTAAGTCAATACGGACTCAGGCCATTGGAAAGAAGTCGAAGATTGTATTAAGAAGGCAAATTTGTATTACCAAAAGGTTTGGATTACAAAATAGGCCCCTAGTGGGGAAAGAAGTATTACAAAAACAAGGGAAGACCCTCCAAAAAGAAAAAAAGAGGTCTTGAGCGCGGCCGGGAAGGCGTCGAAGGGAACCTCGCGGGCATGTCGACCCCATGATCTTGGGGCATGAGGCGAAGGATTCTCCTCGACCATCGAGCACGGAGGACATGTTGGGCGGGCGAGGGCAACCTTGTACCCATACTCGTCGATACGGCCCGTCGGTCGGGCGAGAGGAAGCCCTCCGACTTCTTATGGCGTCGCGCCTCCGGTCCTTCTCGGGCCGGCGCCTTCCGCGGCAAGGGCTTCCTGGCGGCCTTGGCTCGGCCTCCTCGAGGTCACGGCGGCCAATTCGAAGCCTCCTTCATCGGGCGGTTCTCGACTTCTCGTCGGAGAAACACGCGATCCGGCCTCTATCGGCGGCGCCTCGAGCTTCGGCGGTCGAACGCGCAACTTCGGCGCCCATGTCCGTCGCGTTGCTCGGCGGCGACAACGCCTCGGTCGACCCGCTCGGGGCTTCCTCGGTGGCGGCGCAACTCCAAGTTGCGCTCGCCCGGACCGTGCACCAAGCGGCCGAGTCATGCACGGTCGAGGAGGGCGTGGTGTAGTGGAGATTCTGCACAAGGAGAAAGAACGCTGGAAGTGATGAGCGAGCTCGGCCAAGAAGATACGCGAGGCGGTGCTTACCCACAACAGGCTTGGCGGACTTAGCGTCGGCGCCAGGAGCGTGTATAGATCCGAGCCACGTCGGGATGGGCGCCCGGAGGTAGGCTGGCGAGGCTCTCCCGACCCACACCTTGTCCCCTCGGGGCGGACCATGCCAGCCGGGCCACGAGAGGGTCGCTTAGCGGCCCGAAGGACCTCCCCATCATTCGGGAAATGAGCGGCTGATCCTTCCCGGCGTGACCCGAGTCCTGCATGGCTGGAGGGCGCTGGCCCTTCGGTCGTCCCAGGTGGGACCCGGCACTCTCGGCGAGTGGTGGCGCCCGATCGTTCGGATCGCCCGGCCGCGCGAGCACGCAGGCGTCTCGAGTTCACCGTCCTTGGCCTTGGCCTTTTTCTTGAGCGCCCCTCCTCAGCGATGCGGCGAGCCACCCCCGCCAGCAGAACGCGGAGAAGCGCGAGGCGGTCCCCTCGGAGCACCGAGTCGTGGAAGGACCGCGAGTTCACCATCCTACGCAAAGAACAACAGATGTGTCAGAAGCTAGAATATGGCAATGATCCAAAAAGAGGCGAGACAACGACGGCCTACCCCGAGAGCGCGGACTTAGTCCGGCCTCCACGAGCCACTGCTACGACATGTTGCGGATGGCTTGCGAGGAAGGGAGGATTACCCTCGGTGCTTTCGAGGTGGCGCTCCTCGGCATTGAGCCGGGGCAGCATTATCGATGGTTCTAGGCGACCGCCGAACCCGAAACCAGTCCTTTTGCTTTGGACAAAAAGCGCCTCTTCCACCCTTTGTTATTGGTGGGGCGCGCTAACTCGGAACCACGGTCGATGCGGCTAGAAGTATCCCCGACCCCTTGAAGAAGCGGCGAGAGAGGAAGAGGTTGCGGGTCGGGCGATGTTAGCGTAATGGCATTCCCGGAAAGCCACCAAATACCGCCGAGGAGTTGGGAGTTATCTGGGAAGGCGAAATCGCCACGAGAAATGCAGGATCGATGATTGGGTGCAGGGGAAGGCGCAGGCCGGCCTCTAGGGCATCGGCGGTCAGGGCAAAGCCCTTGGGAACCGGGTCAAAAGCCCGCTGTCCCGCTTCAACGGCCAGGAGGTTGAATTCCTCCGGGATGCCATAGCGCCGCCGGAGAATCCCCACCATACGCTCATCCAAGATGGAGTCTTGGTCGTGCGGCCACATTAAGGCCTCTAACGCACGCGTCGCTTCCGCATCTGAGGAAGGGCTGGAAGCAGGAGATGAAGGAAGAGCGGCGACGCGGGTTGTGACTGATGGGGAGGAGGAGGAAGAAGCAGAGGAAGAGGAAGTGGAAGGAAGGCCCATCGCGCACTAACCTAGAATGGAAGAAGTCGGCTGGAAGAAGTTAAAAGGCACCGAGCCTATGGAGAAAACTTGAAGGAAGGCAGCGGGGACAAGAGATGAAAACTCCGATAAAGTGATAGAGAGTCACGGAGCTCGCTATTTATAGAAAGGGGGCCTCGACCTTTCGCCTCCGAGCGGCGGCGACGCACCGCCACATCGCCCAATAGCATCACATCGGGCGTCAGGCGCTGCGTCATATTAATGAAAAGGCGGCGTGTACACCCCGGGTAAGAAACTTATCCCACGCCAGGTATCGCTCGATTCCAGCAACCGCACTATCGCGAGCCATTTTTCGAAGCGGCACGGTGGCGGTTCGGTTTTCTAGGTCTTGAGCAGCGGCTCGACCACTGGTATTCTGGGCCTTGAGCGGCGGCTCGGCCACATATCCCGAACGGCGGTTCGGCTATTCGGTTTTCTAGGTCTTGAGCAGCAGCTCGACCGCTGGTATTCTGGGCCTTGAGCGGCGGCTCGGCCACACACTTCCCGAGCGGCGGTTGGCGACTGCAGTCTTCTAGGTCTTGGCGGCGCTCGACCATCGATACTGGGCCTTGGCGGCGGCTCGGCCACACACTTCGAGCAGCGGTTGGCGACTGTCTTCTAGGTCTTGGCGGGCTCGACCCGCGATACTCTGGGCCTTGGCGGCGGCTCGGCCACACACTTCCCGAACGGCGGTTCGGCGACTCTGGTCTTCTAGGTCTTGAGCGGCTGCTCGACCACTGATACTCTGGGCCTTGAGCGGCGGCTCGGCCACACACATCCCGAACGGCGGTTCGACGATTCTGGTTTTCTAGGTCTTGAGCGGCTGCTCGACCACTGGTATTTTAGGCCTTGAGCGGTGTCTCGGCCACATATCCCGAACGGCGGTTCGGCTATCATGGTCTTTCAGGTCGTGTGCGTGACCTCGACCCCTTGCACCAAAATGACGGGTCGGAATGCAGGGAGGACCTAGCGCGTCTCAACCCCTGACTACCGGACGTCGGCTTGGCAACGGGCATCGGGTGTCTCCTCGACCCCCTTCATCCCGAACACCGGTTCGGCTATCATGGTCTTTCAGGTCGTGTGCGTGACCTCGACCCTTTGCACCAAAACGACGGGTCGGTAAGCAGGGAGGACCTAGCGCGTCTCAACCCCTGACTTTCGGACGTCGGCTTGGCAACGGGAATCGGGTGTCTCCTCGACCCCCTTCATCCCGAACACCGGTTCGGCTATTGATAAGGATATTAAGTATGACGAGACACCTGGTCTTACGTGCAACAGCGGATAGCGCCATCGCCCTCTCTGCGCTAACCGCCCACGATCGGCGGCCAGCGTCGCCTCTCCTCGGCATCGCCCCAACTACCCACCCGATTGACCACGGCACGAGGTCGTGCCCGTCGCCACTGCCAGATCGGAGCAGGCCCTCCGTCCGACCTATTTAAGCCGAACAGGTAAGACTGGGAAAGGGCTGAACCCTGGCTCCACGCAGAAACACTCCGAGAGGAGAGGAGACTCGGACACCCCCGCAACTCTCTGGGGAACTCCGTGACGGGCCAACACACAAAGGACCTCTCTCTCTCTCTACCTCTCTCTACATAACGACTCACTCACTCCCATCCGTCTTTGACTTGGGCGTCGGTGGGGTCGGGCGGTGCATCCGACCCGCCTTGCTGCAGGTCTCGTTCCCGACGGCCGAGGCGCATGCGCCTTCGGAGAACATCGGCATCGAGCGCGGCGAGCCATCGACGGGCCCGAATCGTACCGAGACGACCCCCCGGTTTCCGGATTCCGCGCCGTGCGCCCCGGGGTCACGGTAAAAAGTTGTTTCCCCTAACAGCTATCATGGTCTTTCAGGTCGTGTGCGTGACCTCGACCCCTTGCACCAAAACGACGGGTCGGTAAGCAGGGAGGACCTAGCGCGTCTCAACCCCTGACTTCCGGACGTCGGCTTGGCAACGGAAATCGGGCGTCTCCTCGACCCCCTTCATCCCGAACGGCAGTTCGGCTATTTTGGTTTCCCAGGCGTTGTGCGGCAGCAGCCACACACATCGACAGCGATTCGGACATTCAATTTCCGGCCTTGGCGGCGGCTGGCCACATATCCCGAATGGCAGTTCGGCTATCATGGTTTTTCAGGTCGTGTGCGTGACCTCGACCCCTAGTACCCAACGGCGGGTCGTGCGAGGACTTGGGCGTCGCTGCCCTTACCTCGGCTGCTCACCCATTGGTTCAACGGGCCTAAGCGCGAGTCTCAACCACGACTGGGGCGTCGGCAGCAAGCGGAAATCGGGCGTCTCCTCGACCCCATTTATCCCGAACGGCGGTTCGGTACATGGTCTTGAGCGGCGGCTCGATCATCGGCATCCTAGGCCTTGGCGGCGGCTCGGCACTATATCGAGCAGCGGTTCGGTGACTATATGGCTACGGGTCTTGAGGTTCCTCGACCCCCTTTATCCCGAACGGTGGTTTGGTTACAGGATCTCGAGCTTCCTCAATCATCGGTTTTCCGGGTCTTGAGCAGCGCCTCGACCCCGTATCCTGCAAAGGGATTCGGTCAATTATGACACGACACGGCAGAACTTCCGCCCGAGATCTCGATCGGCAACCAGTTCTTAGCAACACCCTCCAAATTGTCCCGCAAGAGTGGCTTTTTGAGGGGGGGTAGTGATAGGGGTATTAAGTATGACGAGACACCTGGTCTTCGGTCGTACACCCGGATGACGTCATCGCCCCTCCTACGCTTCATTACGCCCACGATTTGACCGCCCGACGTCGCTTCTCCTCAGCATCGCCCCAACTACCCGCCAAGTTGACCACGGCACCGACCTGCGAGGTTAGGCCCATACGCCACCTGCAGACAGTCGGAAGCATGCCCTCCGTCCGACCTATTTAAGCCAAACAGGTAAGACAGGATGGAGGATCTTTGGCCGGGAGGGATCGGATCTCTTCTGAGCAATCTTTTTCCGGTAAGATCTGATCTCTTCGGAGGACTTTTCCCTTTGGAGACTCTTTTCTTTCCAAGAACACTCCGAGAGGTGAGTAGACTCGAACACCCCCGCAATTCTCTGAGAACTCCGACGGCGTGCGGACAGGCGTCGGAGGGGTCGGGCGGAGCATCCGACCCGCCTTGCTGCAGGTCTCGTTCTCGACGCCCGGAGCGTCCCGCCGCCTTTCGGAGGAGCCGGTCGGGAGGCGGGAGCAGGAGCCATCGACGGGCCCGAACCGTACCGAGACGACCCCCCGGTTTCCGGATTCCGCGCCGTGCGCCCCGGGGTCACGGTAAAAAGTTGTTTCCCCTAACACCTTCAAGGGGGGAGGTGGCGGCGCGGGCGCATATGGGTCAGGGTGCCCCATCCGGCGTCCCTGGTGTGGGGACTCTCACCTAGTTACCATTCCCGATCGGGATGGAGTAGAATGCCCCCTCGGTCGTTCTTCCTTCCTTCCCGACATCCAGGACTCGGCCGCCACATATTGACTTGCCCGCTGAAACATCTCCGCGATGGACGCGGGGGGTCGCTCCACCAAGGACCAGCAAAACCTTGACGGTCGCAGCCCCATCATAAACGCCTGCACCAATAACGATGGGTGAGCATCCGATAACTCCCGTACCTCCGTGGTGAACCTTCGCACGAAGTGGGAGAGGGGTTCGTCCTCCTTTTGCTTCAAACCCAGGAGGAGTGCGAGAAGGCTTTGGTCGCGCAAATGCCGACGTGGCTCGAAGTCCTTGGCGAAGTTGAAGGATGTCACCGTCCCGCTCTTTGGAGTCTTTGTACCACGCGTCTGGCCGGATCCTTTCAGCGTGGTGGGAACGCCGCACATCAAGGCGTCAGGGTTCCATACAGGCCATTTGAGCACGAAAGCGGTGGCGTGATCCGGATCACCGACTCCATCATAAAGGGCGATGGAGAGGCGGAAGTTCAAGGGCCAGGTATTCCCGTATGTCGCGAGCAGGGACTCCAGTGGGACACTTCCCTCTGCTCTTCTTTGGACTTACGGACGTCCCTTTGCACCTCATCCCAGGCGTGCGATGGAGCAGTTGAGCGAAATAAGTCCGTCGAATAGGACACCGCCTCGAGTTGAGGCGGGACGTCGGTTTTCGAGCGGGTTCCGTCACGAACGGCGGGAGGCTGGGGAAGATGGTACCGTGGGAGTGTCTCATGATGCTGGGAAGGGGTTACGGCCTTTGGAGGGTCGGCTCTGCGCCTCACAGTAAGCGGGGAGGGCGGCACAGAGTACTTGCGGTCGGACACGTTGGGAAAGGTCTGAAAAGCCTCGCCGTGTGAAGGGAGGAAGCGGGGAACCCTACTTGGCGGGTGGAGTCGCGTCGCTAAATATACTCCGATGGCGATCTGCAATCGCGGCGGATCGTCCCTCCGAGTTCGGAGTGCAGCCAGGACCTCGCGGAGGTGCTGGCCGAGCGACCTTTCGTCCATGTGTCGTTGAAGGCGGGCGGCAGACCCTCGGCAGAAGGGCCCTCCTTCTAGCGCCAATCTGTTAGAAACAACTTTTACCGTGACCGGGCGCGCGGCGAATCCGAAGTCGTCTCGATGCAGTTCGGGCCCGTCGATGGCTCCGCTCCGCCTCCCGACCGCTCGAAGGCGGCGGCTCGATCGTCGAGACCTCTGAGCGGGTCGGATGCTCGCGACCTCTCGGCCTTCAAGTCGATCCTCGCCGTCAGTGAGCTCCCCAGAAAGAATGGTGGCAGGGTTGTTCGAGTCTACTCACCTCTCGGAGTGTTCATCCCCTCTACTTGTCTTACCCATTCGGCTTAAATAGGTCGGACGGATGGCATGCTTCCACGGTCTGCGGGTGGCGTCACGGGCACGACCTCATGCGGCCGGTGCCGTGGTCAACTTGGCGGGTAGTTGGGGCGATGCAGAGGAGAAGCGACGTCGGGCGATCAAATCGTGGGAGTAATGGAGCGCAGGAGGGGCGATGACGTCATCCGGGTGTACGACCCAAGACCAGGTGTCACGTCATACTTAATACCCCTAACAGCCGGGGAGCCTACAGCAGAGGCCTGACTTGAGCGTCGGAGGGGTCGGGCGGAGCACCCTTCGACCTGCCTTTGTGCAGGTTCCGTTCCCGGCAACATCGACGCACGCTACCCCTCGGGTCCTAGCTGGAGCAGGAGCCGTCGACGAGTCCGAACCTTACCGAGACGACCCCCGGGTTCCCGGATTCTCCGCCGCACGACCCACGATCACGGTAAAAAGTTGTTTGCACTAAGAGAGGAACACATGCAAGAAGACATCATGATCTATCATTGTGCCTCACTTATTGTCGACACATACGACTATTGAAAGCCCAATTTGGTGTCGAACTAGAGGAGATAATATGAAGGCATTTTGCCACCGATTTGCCCGAATCAAATCAAACCATGTAATTATAAGCATTTCAATTTCTTCAATGCGACATGACACGATTGGCATCCAAAACTCGCCTTCAAAGATGAAGAAGATGCACCTTCACGAGTCTCCGCGTGCTGTGGTGTTGGGTTCGGACAACCCATCAGATGTCTGACGGCAACGTCCGACCCACCAACGACGCCGCCTCCTCGGCTTCCTTCCTTCCTTTGTTCCGCCGTGCTCGAAACGAACAACGCAAGCGACGGAGGGAGAGGGACGGATGCCAATTATTGGACTTGTGTGGCTGCAGCTGCGTGCTGTGCGAGTTGCAGGGAATTCAATCCATCGTACGCCGGTCAACCACGTTGCGTGCATGGCGACGGAAGAGAAAACGAAGTCTTTGGCGAGGCGATGCGTCACGAGCGACCGTATTAGCTAGCTTGACGTGCTCCAACCGCGTGGAGTTTTCCTCCGTCGCGTGTTAGTATTCCACTCATTCACGCCACCATTCCGTTTATATGATTATTTAATTTATTTATATAAACACAAACTCCATGTAGAGATGACACTCGATTCGATTTATGTAATCTATTTATATAAAAACATACTTAATCTCATATATATTAATCGAGGAGTACGGTAACTATTTCAGAATCATCTTCTACTCGAATCGACAATGTCAAAATCGAACGTTGATTGGCATTGAATCTCATCCATCTATTGGATGATAGATAAATATTTTGATTTCTTTTGTAAGAGTCAAATTAGTTGGAAACTAAAATTATATAAAATAAATAAATAATTCAAGTAACAAACAAAATCTTAAAAATTAGAGCTTGATTATTCACTAAATAATTTTAAGTAGCCTTAAAATTTGGTACAAAATTAGTATAGACAAAAAAAAGATACTTTAAGTGCGTATGAGTTTTTTTTTCCTATCATGAGGGATTGAGAGAAATTTTTTTCTAAAATTTATATAAGAGAGTGTATAGGGCCTTTTTTCTTAAGGTTAGGTTATCTCAATAAATGGTCTCATTCGTTATATTGTATTGTTCTCAAATCTTGATTTTTTTTTTATAATGAAGTTTGGGTCAATTATTTTGAACATGTATTTTTACTATTGCTTCTGTTAATTGATGTTATCGTCGTATGTATATATGAAGATATTGCTTCCCGTATATTATAATCAAAATTATTACTTGATAATTGACCTTTAATATTGCTCGGACAATGATTAAGCTCTTGTTTCATGCTCGAGCAAAACGAGATTCACGTGGAATTGACGTACCATTATTGGCTGGTAGCCAACTCACATTGCGTCGTTGGATTTGATGTGACGATGATTGTGCTTTGAATGCCAAATGTTATTGGAAAGATAGTGGAAGCGGTAACGTGGACGGAGGCATCGGCATAAGGGAAGGTCTCATCTAGGTATCAAAATATGTATTGGATCTTTTAGCTAGTTATCAACATATGTAATGGATCTTTTACCACCAATTTGAGTAAATCATAATGTAAGTTTGAATCTTGTCTTTGTCAACCTCTTTTTTTTTTAAATATATTTGATTGAAAATATTTATACAATATATCAATTTTATTTGAACCAATATTCCAAATTTGGTTTTTGTGATAGAGAATATTAGAATATATATTCGATTATATCTTTATGAATCGTAATAATACTAGCCTTGGATGATATGAAATATTTTAATTCAAACTGATGTTGGTTTATGTTTGTGCATGAGAGATAGATTTTGCTAAAATTGGGATTCGAGCTACTCACAATAAAAATAGGGATTCTATAGGCGTTAACCTAAGCATAAGAAATATTCGATACTTGACTAAATATTTCAAATTATTATTAACCTGAGCATAAGGAATATTTTGTAAAGTATGCTTTTGACGTAATTTTTTTTTAAAAAAATTTGAATTGAATATTTTAACTTTATAATATCTCAACCTAAGATGAGTTCACAAGCAAACTATTCATGATATTTCTTATGAGATAAAAGTAAGCTATTCATGATATTTCCTTACATGACATTTTGCATGTGGCAAACAATAAATTATCTTCTTTCATGCATATCTAGTGCATGAGACTTCAATACAAGTCTAAAAACGATCAACATACTTACTCTATTTTTAAATATTCTAAAAATTTACTCTCTAGAAAGGATCGACATACTTAATCTATTTTTAAAATATTCTAAAAATTTACTCTCGTGGCGTAAACGAACACTCTTACCTTGGAATCTTCTCGCATCATGTTGACATCGAATAAAACAATCGGTGACGAGATCGGACGTGAATTATTGGCCGCCACATCGTGAGGAGCCAATCTATGCCGTCCGACCACGTTAGCTCACGCGGGCGGAGAAGCACATGCGGAGTTGTGCCGTCGAGACGGCGACGCGTCCGACCTTCCGCACCACCCACTTCCTACATTGTATTTAATGTGTTGGTTTGACGTGGTCGTCCAGTGAATGCTCACTAAATCCCGAGGGCCCCCACCACCACGCTCGCTAAGTCACGAGGGGCCCAGCACCTCGACTGCCCCTGTCACGTTGCTTTGCATCTTCGCCACGTCCGTTCGTAACATTAGGAGACCAAATAATCGAAGAGACAAAGTAGATATAATTAGATCTTCCCTACCTAACTCCTGTGAGTGACTCCCAATTAATATTTTAAATTTAATATACATATATATTGAGCAACGGAGGAATATTCCTTTTTGATTCTACCATTCTATATTGATAAGAGAAGACGAGTGACGCGAAAATATATGCATTTAACTAGTTTATCTTATCGATTAATTACTCGATCGAAGCGACGAAGCCTACTAATTCGAACTCACAATTCTTCTGTCCGACAAATGTTGAAATATCTGTTGATTCGGAACTAAAAAGCAGATCCGCTCTCCATTTTTATTTCCGAACACCAGGAGGGCCCACATCATGCCGCATGAATCACGTGCTCCCGACCCGGAGCAACAATGGCGTCGCTATCTATATGAAGCCATCGTATCGGCGGAAGCAACGCCAAGCGAGCGAAGGGGAAACAGATCGAAGCGGGAGGTGGTCGCACGCTGCCTTCTCCTTCTTTCTAACCTTTCGAACACGCAAAATGCTGCTCTCCCGTGTCCTCCCCTCGAACACCACCCTCCTCCCCACCTCCTCCTCCCATGCTCGCGCAGCGCCTCTCCGGAACCGCCACGTCCCCGCCGGCGGAGCCATTACCGTCCACCCTGTTCGCGGCCGTTCGGCCATGACCGTCCGAGCCCGGGACGCCGCCCCTGTTCTCGACACCGAGCCGCAGCCGCTTAAGCTCCTCGACCGCCGCACCAAGCTCAAGATCGCCGTCATCGGCTTCGGCAACTTCGGCCAGTTCCTCGCCCGCACCTTCGCCGCCCAAGGCCATGAAGTACTCGCCTACTCGCGCACCGACTACTCCGACACCGCCCGCTCCCTCGGTGTGGCATTTTTCGACGACCAGCACGACCTCTGCGAGCAACAGCCCGACGTCGTCCTCCTCGCCACCTCCATCCTCTCCGCCGAGGCCGTGCTCCGGTCTCTGCCCATCCAGCGTCTCCGCCGCAGCACGCTCTTCGTCGACGTCCTCTCCGTCAAGGAGTTCCCCCGGAACCTCTTCCTCCAGCTGCTGCCCCCGGACTTCGACATCCTGTGCACGCATCCCATGTTCGGCCCCGAGAGCGGCAAGCACGGCTGGGCCGGCCTCCCGTTCGCCTACGACAAAGTCCGGATCGGCGACTCCGACGACCGGGTCGAGCGGTGCCGCGCCTTCCTCGAGATCTTCGAGCGGGAGGGCTGCCGGATGGTCGAGATGTCGTGTGCGGAGCACGACGAGACGGCGGCAGAGATCCAGTTCCTGACGCACACCATCGGCAGGGTGCTCGCGAAGCTGGACCTCAAGTCCACGCCCATCAACACCAAAGGCTACGAGACCCTGCTAAATCTGGTGCAGAACACCTGCAGCGACAGCTACGAGCTGTACAATGGGCTGTTCATATACAACAAGAACTCCACCGAGCTGATCGAGAAGCTGAACGGCGCCTTGGACACCACGAAGAAGGAGCTCTTCGAGCGCTTGCACGGCATATTCAGGAAGCAGCTGTTCGAGGGCTCAGCCAGAAACTTCGTCGGCGGGGGCAACTGAAGCACCACCATCCATTCGATGGTCTCTTAACACGGAGAGCGCAGATCTGAAAAGACTGGAAAAGGATCGTCTCCTGTTCCATGCATGCTTCCACCTAATTGCTTTTGTGTATGCAATAAACTGCCTCTTTCATTGTTGGCAGTGATTCATCCAAGGCTTTATTATGTAGTAATATGTCAATAACACAAAATAAATCATCTCAATTTTCCTTATGAGCCAACTATGTCTCACATGTATCTATCAGTGATGAAATATAGTTGTGGGATAAAAAGAGACTCTCCTATCAGAATAGTAACTTTAAAGTATCAATCAGCCATATGACATAAATCCAACAATTGAATAAAAATAAGATTTCTGTGGTTCGATCGTCCACATATTTATCGAGAAAAATTCGAACCCTTCTCTTTATAAAAAATAATAAAATTCTCTCTTGATATAAATCTCAAATAATTTTTATTCCAGTCTCTCTAGGGGTGCTAAAGAAAACAGCAGGAGTACTCTGCATACTTTTCTTTTATACATCTCGATTAAAATATATTTATCGAATAACCCAACTCTAATATGTTTTTTTTTTTCCACTTAGAAGTACTTTCTCACTCTTCAAGCATTTATCGTTTCAGAAATCGAAAATAAGTAGTCAACTACATCAAAGCAATGTGGTGAACATGCAAGAAACAAGTTGGCATTCTATATTCGCAACTTATGGTTTTTATATCCCTAATGTTAACCCATCGAATCTTTTCTCTGTCATGCACGTTTGTAGAATTATATCCTTCTGTTGCATGCTCAAAAAGAATCGCAGTTGCACATGGAAAGGTTTGGATGTAACGTGAGAAGGTCAAATCTGGATTTGGGTAGTGAACGTATCGTATTGTATCCGTATTTATCGTAATTTCGCTAATATAAGGGCTAATTATATTTTTTTTCATATAATTAGACCTCTTTAATATTTTAGTTTTTATACTTAAAAAATTTATATTGAAATCCTTATAATTATAAAAGGACCACATCTAGGTTCTTGTACTATAACGTCATCGATTTTACTAACTGTTAGGGGTATTAACTATGACATGGCACCTGGTCTTGGGTCGTACTCCCGGATGACGTCATTGCCCCTCCTGCGCTCTATTAATCTCACGATTTGACCGCCCGACGTCGCCTCTCCTCTGCATCGCCCCAACTACTCACCAAGTTGACCACGCCACGGCTGCGAGAGTCGAGCCCGTCGCCACCCCGACACGAAGCACGCCATCCGTCCGACCTATTTAAGCCGAATGGGTAAGACGGAGAAAGGGCTCCGGGAGGTGAGTAGACTCGAACACCCTGCGATTCTCTCTGGGAGCTCGTGACGGGCGGCGGTAACTTGAGCGTCGGAGGGTCGGGCGAGCATCCAAACCCGCCTGCTGCGAGTCGTCCCCGACAACCGGGCGCGCGGCCGCCTTTCCGATCTTGGCCGGGCGCGGGCGGGAGCCATCAGCGGGCGGCGTGCGAGACGACCCCGGTTCCGGATTCAGCCGTGCGCCCGGAGTCCGCGGTAAAAGTTGTTTCCCCTAGCAGTTGGCGCTAGAAGGAGGGCACATGCGCCGAGTGCACTGCTCCGCCTTCAACGACACATGGATGAAAGGTCGCTTCGGTGGCACCTCGCGGAGGTCCGCGGACCTCCGAACCACGGAGGGCGATCCGCGCGGCCGCGGTCGCTCTTGAGTATATTTAGCGGCCGGACTCCCCGCCGAGTCGGGTTCCCCGCTTCCTCCCACCGTTACGGCGGAGGCTTTTGAGACCTTTCCCAGCAGTCAGGACCACGGCAATCTTGTCGGGCCGTCCTCCTCGCCTACTCCGGAGGCGGCGAGCCGCCGCCTTCAGCGGAACCCCTTCCTCGGCATCATGAGGCGATCCCGGTACCATCTTCCCGACCTCTCGCCGGGTTCGGGGCGGAACCGGGCTCTTAGAAAACTGGGCGTCGCCGAACGGCGGTGTCCTCGAACTCAGCGGACTTATTTCGGGTTCAACTCCGTTCCATCGCGCGTGTCTGGATGAGGTGCAAAGGGGCGTCCGTGGGTCCAAAGAAGAGGAGAGGAAGTGTCGTGGGAGTCCCGTTAAGCCACCGACATGCGGGAATACCCGGTGCCCTTGAACTTCCGTCTCCCCTCCGCCGACCTTTATGATGGAGTCGGTGATCGGCCGGATCACGTCGCCGCTTCGGGCTCGAGATGGCCTATATGGAACCTCCGCGCCTTGATGTGCCGGGCGTTCCCCACCTGTTGAAAGGATCCGCTCGCGTAGTACGGCACCTTAAAAAGCGGGGCGGTGACATCCTTTGAGCGGCTCGCCAAGGACTTGAGCTCGTTTCTGGCGTTTGCGCGACCAAAGCCTTCTATTGCACTCCTCCAGGTTTGAAGCAAAGGAGGGCGAACCCTCTCCGCCGTGCGAAGGTTCACCACGAAGAGTGCAGGAGTTATCGGATGCTCACCCATCGTTATTAATGTAGGGCGTTTATGATGGGGTGGCCGTCGAGTTTCTTTGGTCCTTGGTGGGCGACCCCGCGTCCATCGCGGAGATGTTTCAGTGCAAGTCAATATGTGGCGGCCGAGGCCTGGATGTCAGGAAGAAAGGAAGAACGACCGAGGGGCATTCTATTCCATCCCGATCGGGCGGCGACTAGCGGGAGTCCCCACTCCGAGGGACGCCGGAAGGGCACCCGACCCATATGCGCCCGCACCGCCACCTCCCCCTTGAGCGCGTCTCGGGCGCAAATATTCCTTCAGATAAAGGAGCGGGAATGCTCGGGCCGCCCGCCCGATGAAGGGCGGCGAGCGGCGATCATACCCGCTATTGCCGCTTCCATTGGCAAAGCGGACATGATACGGGCGATGCCACGAGTGAGCGGCAAATTGAGGAGCTGATCCGAAGAGGTCACTTACATCAATACATCCAGCGTCCACGGGAACCCTCCCTGCGTCCCGAAGGCCCTGTCGAGCAACACATCGACGTAATCACAGGGGGGCCCGCCGCTGGAGGACATAGCGCTTCGGGTCGAAGGGCTTACGCCCGAGCCGTCGCGAGAATACCACCCTCCTCCGAGCGGTCACATTCTCGGGGATATGGGAGTAACCGAGCATGATGATGCTTGTTGGTGGTGTCGGCCGAATAATAGCCGCAGTCCGAAGGATTATGAGTCGACAACCGTAGCTCGTGGCCGCATCCTTTATTTCGAGGCCTTTACGAGTTAGGGTTGCCAAAGGAAGCCACGAAGCCCTTGCACTCGGCGCTCACCGGCTTTCTGGCGACTCGATTTCGCCACGGGCGCGGTGACCCTAGATTGACTCTTGGGGATTCACCAAAGGCAAAACTCTGCTGGTGACTTTCACGGTGGTCGACCTCCCTACTCGTACAACGCCATCATCTGGGCCGACCCACCCTCAACAAAGCGGGCTAAGGGCCATCATATCCACATACCATCGGACGTTGAAGTTCAGGCCAATGCCGAGTCGGGAGGTTCGGGAGATCCTCGAGAATCAGACGGTGTTACTTGGCGACCTCACAGGTAAGAAAAAGGCCCGACGGCCCCTCGAAGACCCACGAGGGCGCAGCGCCCGGCCGGGCATCCCGAGCCGACAAGCCCGGCGGTTAATATTCCGCGCAATCGTCCCGATCGGACAGATCGGAATCGGCCGGACTGGATGATCAAGAGCGCACGGCTCATCGGCCTCCTCCAGAAAGCACCGATGTCTTCGCTGGGCGGTGCCGACCTCCGGGGATTGATTCGAAGTCTCTCAACACCATCGCACATTTCCCCGCCCGCTCGGTAAGGCAGACCCGACCTCGGTCCCTTGGCGCCAACGAGTGCAAATGGAAGTCGACAGCTCTTGGCGTCGACTTCATTGAGAAGTCCGGTACCCTCAATGGCTGTCAATGTAGTCCTCGTCAAGAAGCCTAATGGAAGCCGGAGGATGTGTATCACTGCCGATCTAAATCGTGCTTGCGAAGGATTGCTTCCCCTTACCGGGATCGACCGGTGGTCGACTCAACGCGAAATGCGCGCTTCTCCTTCATGGGCGCTTACTCGGTTACAACGGATCCGGATGGCCCGAGGATCGGCAACATACGGCCTTCCATACGCCCCAAAGCTTACTTCTACAAGGTCATGCCGTTCGGATTAAAGAACGCGCGCCACCTACCAAAGGATGGTGAACAAGGTGTTCGCCCGGCAAATAGGCGAAACATGGAGGTATACGTCGGCGATATGATCGTGAAAAGTCGCATGGGGCGCGCGCGCCTTGGCGACTTACGGAAACCTTCGCTCTGAGAAGATATGGGATGCGCCTTAATCCAGCCAAGTGCGTCTTCGGCGTGACATCAGGAAAGTTCCTCGGATTCATCATACACGAGAGGAATCGATGCCAACCCCGAGAAGATCCGAGCTCTCACCGACATGAGATCTCAGGAAACGAAAGGAGCTTCAATGCCTTAACGGAAGGATAGCGGCTCTGTCCGGTTTTGTCCCGGTCGGGAGATAAGTGCCTTCCTTTCTTCCGAGTCCTCAAAGACCCAAAGAACTTCCAATGGACGGCAGAATGCGAGGAAGCTTTCGCAGGCCTGAAGCAGCACTTATCCGAGCTCCCCCGCCTTATCTCGGTGTCTGCGCTAGAAAAACTCACCCTCTACCTGGCGGCATCTCAGCATGCAGTAAGCTCGGTGCTAGTGAAAGAAGCCCCCGACGCGCAACATCCGATTTACTACATCAGCCATGTGTTGCGCGGGCGGGCAACATGCATACCTCCCATTGAAAGGTTGGCATTGGCACTTGTTCTAGCAGCTCGGAAGCTACGCCCCTACTTCCAAGCCCATACGATTGAGGTAATGACCGACCAACCCCTGCGTCAAGTTCTTTCTAAGTTTGACGTAGCAGGGCGTCTTCTAAAGTGGTCGGTGGAGCTATCCGAGTTCGACCTCTGCTACAAGCCGAGAACAGCCATCAAGGCCCAGGCCTTGGCCGACTTCATCTCGGAGTTGACGCAGCCAGAAACAGAGTGCGTTGAGCAAATCCACCGAGAATGGACTCTGCACGTGGATGGGTCTTCCAGCTCCAGGGGAGCTGGCGCCGGACTCATTCTAGAGGACCCCGACGGACACGCCTTCGAGCGTTCCCTCCGCTTCGGTTTCGAGGCCACAAACAATGAGGCAGAATACGAGGCGCTTCTGGCAGGCCTCCGTTTGGCAGCCGAGATGCAACTGAGAGCAGTCCACGTTCTCACGGATTCTCAACTCGTCGCCGAACAAGTTGGCGGAGAGTATCGGGCGCGGGATTCGACCATGTCCAAATACCTGACCGAGGTAAAGGCCCAAACCTCTAACTTTCCTCGTTTCACTCTGTCCAGAGTGCGGAGTCCCAAAGCGGCGGGCGGACCAGCTCGCGAAATTAGCCTCGGGCCGATCCGGAGGAACACCCAGGTCGAAAAACTCACACTGCCGGTCGGTGGCCATCATGGAGATAGGGGACCCGAGTCCGACCACCCCACCTCGTGGATTCGGGAAGTCTTTGAAGTATAACGCGATGGGATCCTACACGCGGATGAGGTCAAGGCACGGTGGCTCGCCGAACCAGCGTGGTCTTGTGAGATTGGCGGCCGGCTCTACAAAGGTCGTTTTCCCATCCCCTACTCGATGCTTAGATCCCGATGAGGCGGAAGTGATTCTCGCCGAGGTCCACGGCGGGACTTGTGGGGAGCACATGGGCGGCGAACTTTGGCCTTCAAAATCTGCGCCGGGCTGTGCGGCCTCGTTGCCAGACGCCAAGGCTTTCGTGCGGCGGTGTGACACTTGCCGCGCCGGGCCGCGCTCCGCGGCTCCTGCGGTCGCCCTCACCCCCATGGATTGCGGCTGGCCCTGCGCGCAATGGGGGATGGCCCTCGTGGGGCCGTGCCCCTCGGCGTCCGGCCAGCGGAGACATATCAGGGTGGGGATAGATTATTTCACTAAGTGGGGGGAAGCCGAGCCTGGCGACCATTACGGCGAGCAGGTCGAGCGGTTCGTATGGAAGAACGCCGTAACCCGATTCGATGCGCGCGTTATCATCGCGATAGCGGAACCCGATTCGCCCGGCACTCGGTTTTGGAGTTACGTGCGACTTATCACATCGATTGAGGTTTAGCTCGGTGGCCCACCCCGGACCAACGGACTGTTGAGGTGACCAACCGATCTATCACTGGATGGACTTAGGAAAAGGACCTTGGAAGCCCGATCGAGCCGGGTCGATGAGCTCCGAACATCCTATGGTCTTTGCGGACTACCCGAAGGCGGCAGGCGAAGTCCCCTACTGACTGGCGTTCGGTGTGGAAGCGATCCTGCCCGGCCGAGTTGGTCATTCCAACATTTCGGGTGGAGAACTATGAGGAATCCACCTCGGCCCAGGGAGTTCGGGCTGGCCTGGACCTGCTAGAAGAGCGCAGGGCCAACGCGCACGTAAAGATGCTGGCGTACAACAGGAGTGTCGCCAGAAGTTATAACAAGAAAGTGCGCCCTCGACCCCTCGGGATGGGAGACTTAGTATTACACAAGGCGGAAGTAAGCGACCCCGCCAACTCGAGGGGCAAGCTTGCACCTAAGTGGGAAGGCCCCTACCACGTAATCAAAGTAGTCCGACCGGGAACGTTCCGGCTCGCGACTATGACCGGGCAGCAGTTCCCGAGAACCTGGAACATCCAGAACCTGAAGAAGTACTTCGTTTAAAGGCCAAACGGAAGTGAGTCAATATAAGACTTAGGCTATTGGAAAGAAGCCGGAGATTGTATTAAAAAGGGAAATTGTATTACCAAAAGGTTTGGAGTACAAAAATGGGCCCCTAGAGGGGAAAGAAGTATTACAAAGGCAAGGGAAAGCCCTCCAAAAAAGAAGACAAAATTCTTCAAACCGCAGCTTCGGGAAGGCTGTCGTCGAAGGGAACCTCGCCGGGCATGTCGACCCCATGGTCTTCGGGGCATGAGGTGAAGGGATCCTCCTCGACCGCCGAGCCTGGAGGGCATGCTCGGAACCGGGCCAGGGCAACCTTGTACCCATACTCGTATGATACCTGGCCCGTCCGGTCCAGGCCGAGGAGGAAGCCCTCCGACTTCTTATGCGCCTCGGCGCCTCCGGTCCCTCTCCGTGCCTTCCGCGGCAAGAGCTTCTGGGCGGCCTTGGCTCGGCCTCTCTCGAGTCGGCTTGGCGGCCAACTCGAAGCCTCCTTCATCGGAGGCGGTTCTCGACCTCTCCGTCCGGAGATGCCTGCAGCCAGCCTCCGGCCGCGGCGGCCTCGAGCTCGGCGGTCGGTAGCGTGACTTCGCGCCCATGTCGGCCGTCCGCTCGGCGGCACCGCCTCGGTCGACCCGCTCGGGCCTCTTCAAGCTGGCGGCGCAACTCCAAGTTGCGCTCGCCCAGACCGTGCACCAACCGACCGGAGTCGTGCACCCGGTCGATGAGGGCCGTGGTGTAGTGGAGATTCTGCATAAAGAGAAAGAAGGCTGAAAGTGATGAACAGTGCTCGGCCAAGAAGATACACACAAGACGGTGCTTACCCACAAGACCGATCTCGGCGACTTAGCGATGGCGCTTCAGGAGGCGTGTAGAGATCGAGCAAGCGTCGGGATGGGCGCCCGGAGGTAGCTGGCGAGGCTCTCCCGACCCATACCTTGTCCCCGGGGCAGACCATGCCTGCCGGGCCACGGTCGCTCGGCGGCCGAAGGACCTCGCCCATCACTCGGGAAAGGCGGTTGATCCTTCCCGGCGTAACCCGGCATAGGTCCTTCATGGATGGAGGGCGCTGGCCCTTCCGGTCGTCCCTTGGCTGGGACCGGCACTTCGGCGATGCGAGGCGCCGGTCGTTCGATGCGTCTCGGCGGGCGGAGCCACGCGGCGTCTCGAGTCCACCACGTCCTGGCCTTCGCCCTTTTCTTGGGGCGCCCTCCTCGGTGATGCGCGAGAGCCACCCCCGCCGCTTGGGACCGCGGAGGCGCGGAGCGATCCTCGGGCACCGAGGCATGGAAGGACCGCGAGTTCACCATCTGCAGAGAACAAGGATGTGTTAGAAGCTAGAGTGCGGCGGCAAAGCCTAAAGACGCAAGACAACAACAGCCTACCCGTGAGCACGGACTTAGTCCGGCCTCCGCAAGCCACTTCTCCGACATGTTGCGGATGGCTTGCGAGGAAGGAGGATTACCCTTAACGCCGAGATGAGCACGCTCCTCGGCATTGAGTTTGAGCGATGTTATCAATGGTCGCCAGCGACCACGAACCCCGAAACCCGATCCTTTTGGCGGGCGAAGAAGAAGCGCCTCTTCCACCCTTTGTTATTGGTGGGGCGCCGTAACCGGAACCCGTCCAAGGCGGCCAGGAAGTATCCCCCCGACCCCTTGAAAAGGCGAAAACAGGAGAGGAAGAGGTTGCAGGTCGGGGCGATGTTGGCGTAGTGGCATTCCCCCAGGAAGGCCACCAAATACCGCCAAGAGTTTGGAGTTATTTGTGAAGGCGAAATCCGCCACAGAGATATGCAGGATACTATGGTTGGATGCAGGGGAAGGCGCAGGCCGGCCTCTAAGGCATCGGTCGGGCAAAACCCTTGGGAACCGGGTCGAAATCCCGCTGTCCCGCTTCAGGGGCCGAAAGGCTGTATTCTTTCGGGATGCCGTAGCGCCGCCGGAGAATCCCTACCATGCGCTCATCCAAGGTGGAGTCTTGGTCGTGCGGCCACATTATGGCCTCTAGCGCCTGCGCGCTTCCGCTTGATCCGAGGAAGGGCTGGAAGGAGGAGATGAGGGGAGAGCGGCGACACGGGTCAGAATGGCGAGGAGGAGGAGGAAGAAGCGAGAGGAGGAGGAAGTGGAAGGAAGACCCATTACGCACTAACCTATAGTGGAAGGAATCATTGGAAGAAGTCAAAGGGCACCGGAGCCAAGAGAAAACTCGAAGGAAGGCGGCGGGGCGAGAGAGGGAAAACTCCGATAAAAGTGATAGAGTGTCGCGGGCTGCTATTTATAGAAAGGGGGCCTCGACCTTTCGCCTCCGAGCGGCGGCATGACACCGCAACACCGCCCAATAGCATCACATCGGGCGATCGAGCGCGGCGTCATATTAATGAAGAGGTGGCGTGTCCACCGCCCGGGTAAGTAACACCCGGCCGCGACGACTCCTCGATTCCAGCAACGCACTATCGCGAGCCGTTTTTGAGCGGCGCAGCGGTTGATTTCAG
Organism: Musa troglodytarum; assembly: GCA_023547065.1. Lineage (NCBI taxonomy): Eukaryota > Viridiplantae > Streptophyta > Magnoliopsida > Zingiberales > Musaceae > Musa > Musa troglodytarum. The sequence continues at coordinate 55,583,342 of CP097508.1, read as the reverse complement.
TCTTGGCGGCTCGACCATGGTCTTCTGGGCCTTGGCGGCTCGGCCCGTATCGAACGGCGGTTCGGTTATCATAGAATTTTCAGATCTTGTGCAGACCTCAACCCCTTATTACCAAGCGGCGGGTGTGCGGGGAGTTGGGCGTCGCTGCCCTTTACCCGAGCAGCGGTTCGGTACATGGTCCTGAGTACCTCAACAATTGGTTTACAGGGCCTTGCGCGGGTCTCGACCCCTGATTACCGGACGATGGATTGGCACGGGGATTGAGCGTCGCCTCGATCCTCATCCCGAACGGCGGTTCGGTTATCATGGTTTTCCAGGTCTAGAGCAGCGGCTCGACCACTGGTCTTCTGGGCCTTGAGCGGCGGCTCGGCCCCATATCCCGAACGGCGGTTCGGTTATCATGGTTTTCCAGGTCTTGTGCGTGACATCGACCCCTTATTACCAAACGACGGGTCGGTAACAAGGAGTTGGACGACGCCCTTTACCGAGCGGCGGTTGGTACGATCCTGAGTACCTCAACCATTGGTTTCTGAGGCCTTGCGCGGTCTCGACCGTGATTGCGGGCAGTTGTGCGAAGTTGAGCATCTCCTCGACCCTATATCCCGACGGCGGTTCGACCATCGCCGGCTTCTAGGCCTTGGCGGCTCGGCCCTATATCGAAGCGGTTCGGTGACTATGGTTTACAGGTCTCGAGGCTCCTCGACCTTTATCCCGACGGCGGTTCGGTTACATGATCTCGAGCTTCCTCGATCGCCGGTTTTTGGTCTTGGCGGCATCTCGACCCTTGTCACCACGAGATTCTATCAATTATGACACGACCGCGGCGGAACCTTCGCCGAGCATTTGATCGACAACCAGGTTTCTCGAGCAACGCACCCCAATCCTCAAGATCGTCCGCGAGTGGCTTTTGAGGGGTAGTGTTAGGGTATTAACTATGACATGGCACCTGGTCTTGGGTCGTACTCCCGGATGACGTCATTGCCCCTCCTGCGCTCTATTAATCTCACGATTTGACCGCCCGACGTCGCCTCTCCTCTGCATCGCCCCAACTACTCACCAAGTTGACCACGCCACCGGCCTGCGAGGTCAGGCCCGTACGCCACCCGCAGACACAGCCGGAAGCACGCCATCCGTCCGACCTATTTAAGCCGAATGGGTAAGACGGAGAAAGGGCTCCGGGAGGTGAGTAGACTCGAACACCCTGCGATTCTCTCTGGGAGCTCGGCCGACACGACTTGGCGTCGGAGGGTCGGCGAGCATCCGACCCGCCTGCTGTAGGTCTCGTCCGACGTCCGGGCGCGCCGCCTTTCCGATCTTGGCCGGAGCGCGGGCGGGAGCCATCAGCGGGCGAACCGTCAGAGGCGACCCCGTTCGGATTCGCGCGTGCGCCGAGTCCGCGGTAAAGTTGTTTCCCCTAACACTAACGAAAATATGAAAGTAATTGTTGGGGGAAACAACTTTTTACCGTGACCGAGCGCAAACCGAAATCGTCGTGGCCGTCGATAACTGCTCCCGTCGGCCGCTCGGCGGTATGCGCTCGGTCGTCAACGAGACTGCGGCGGTCGGATGCTCCGCCCGGCCTTCGGCGCTCAAGTCGTCTTGGCGTCGGCCGAGCTCCCGGATTGTTGCGGGTGTGCGAGTCTACTCACCTCTCGAGTGTTCATGCCCCCTTTCTGTCTTACCGGCCTAAATAGGTCGGACGGATGGCGTGCTCCTGCGTCTGCGGGTGGCGTCACGGGCTCGACCTCGCGGTAGTGCCGTGGTCAACTTGGTGGGTAGTTGGGGCGGTGCGAGTAGGCGTCGGCGATCAAATCGTGGGATTAATGGAGCGCGGAGGGCAATGGCGTCATCGGGAGTATGAAGACCAGTGTCACGTCATTTTTAATACTAACATACCCCCTCAAGCCACTCTGAAGGGCTGAGGCTGAGTGGTGCTCGGAAAAACCTGATTGCCGAGATCTCGAGCGAGGTTCGCGTCGTGACATAATTGGTAGAATCACGTGCAGATAAGGGGTCGAGCTCAAGACCGGAAAACCGATGATCAAGGAAGCTCGAGATCATGTAACAGGCGTCGTTCGATAAAGAAGTCGAGCCTCGGGCAGAACCATAGTCACCGAACCGTCGTCGATATAGGCCGAGCCACCGCTCAAGGCGAGAGGCGATGGTCGAGCCATCGCTCAAGACCACGTGACTGAACCACCGTTCGGGATATAGGATCGAGGCGACGCTCAATTCCCCGTTGCCAATCGGACGTTCGGTAGCCAGGGGTCGAGACCCGCGCAAGGCCCTGTAAACCAATGGTTGAGGTACTCAGGACCATGTACCGAACCGTGGTAAAGTAAAGCGGCGATGTTGCCAATCCGTTGTTTGGTAATAAGGGGTTGAGGTCCGCACAAGATCCGGAAAACCATATAACCGAACCGCCGTTCGGGATATAGCCGAGCGCCGCTCTAGACGATATCACCGAACCGCCGTTGGATAGCCGGCCGCTCAAGGCCTGAAGACCGATGGTCGGCCGCTCAAGACCTGGAAAACCGATATCGCTGAACCGCCGTTCGGGATATGGGGCCGAGCCGCCGCTCAAGGCCCAGAAGACCGATATCGCCGAACCGCCGTTCGGGATATAAGGCCGAGCCGCCGCTCAAGGCCTAGAAGACCATAATAACCAAGCCGTTGGATATAGGCGAGCGCGCGCTCAAGGCCTAGAAGACCAGTATCGCCGAACCGCCGTTCGGGATAGGTGGACGAGCTGCCGCCCAAGGCCCAGAAGACCAGTGGTCGAGCCGCCGCTCAAGACCTGGAAAACCGATATCGCCGAACCGCCGTTCGGGATATGGGGCCGAGCCGCCGCTCAAGGCCCAGAAGACCGATATCGCCGAACCGCCGTTCGGGATATAAGGCCGAGCCGCCGCTCAAGGCCTAGAAGACCATAATAACTGAACCGCCGTTCGGGATATAGGGCCAAGCCACCGCTCAAGGCCTAGAATACCGATATCGCCGAACCGCCGCTCAAGGCCCAGAAGACCGATATCGCCGAACCGCCATTCGGGATATGGGGCCGAGCCGCCGCTCAAGGCCCAGAAGACCATAATAACCGAACCGCCGTTCGGGATATAGGGCCGAGCCACCGCTCAAGGCCCAGAAGACCATAATAACCGAACCGCGTTCGGGATATAGGGCCGAGCCGCCGCTCAAGGCCTGGAAAACCGAACCGCCGTCGTGCCGCTTCGAAAAATGGCTCGCGATAGTGCGGTTGCTGGAATCGAGGAGTCGCTGGTGTGCGGGGTAAGTTACTTACCTGGGCGGTGGACACGTCACCTTTTCATTAATATGACGCCAGCGCTTCGACTGCCCGATGTGATGCTATTGGGTGGTGTGGCGGTGTCATCTTTGTCGCTTTGCCTCGGGGCCTTGAAAGGTCGAGGCCCCCTTTCTATAAATAGCGAGCTCCGCGACACTCTATCACTTTATCGGAGTTTTCCTCTCTTGTCCTGCCGTTGTCTTCCTTCGAGTTTTCTCCCTTGGCTCCGGTGTCCTTTGACTTCTTCCAGCCGATTCCTTCCATTATAGGTTAGTGCGTGATGGGTCTTCCTTCCACTTCCTCTTCCTCTGCTTCTTCCTCCTCCTCCCCCTCAGTTACAACCCGTGTCGCCGCTCTCCCTTCATCTCCTCCTTCCAGCCCTTCCTCAGATGCGGAAGCGGCGCGTGCGCTAGAGGCCATAATGTGGCCGCACGACCAAGACTCCACCTTGGATGAGCGCATGGTAGGGATTCTCCGTGACGCTATGGCATCCCGGAAGAATACAGCCTTCGGCCTGAGCGGGACAACGGGCTTCGACCGATTCCCAAGGGCTTTGCCCTGACCGCCGATGCCTTAGAGGCCGGCCTGCGCCTTCCCCTGCATCCAACCATAGTATCCTGCATATCTCTGTGGCGGATTTCGCCTTCACAAATAACTCCAAACTCTTGGCGGTATTTGGTGGCTTTCCTGGGGGAATGCCATTACGCCAACATCGCCCCGACCCGCAACCTCTTCCTCTCCTGTTTCCGCCTCTTCAAGGGGTCGGGGGGATACTTCCTGGCCGCCGTCTGAGGGTTCGGGTTAGCGGTGCCCCACCAATAACAAAGGGTGGAAGAGGCGCTTCTTTTTCGTCCAGTGCCAAAAGGACTGGGGTTTTGGGGTTCGGTGGTCGTCAAGGACCATTGATAACACTGCCCCGAAACTCAATGCCGAGGAGCGTGCTCATCTCGAGCGGTTGAGGGTAATCCTCCCTTCCTCGCAAGCCATCCGCAACATGTCGGAGAAGTGGCTTGTGGAGGCCGGACTAAGTCCGTGCTCACGGGGTAGGCTGTTGTTGTCTCGTATCTTTAGGCTTGCTGCCGCATTCTAGCTTCTAACACATCCTTGTTCTTTGCAGAGATGGTGAACCTGCGGTCCTTCCATGACTCGGGTGCTCCGAGAGGACCGTCTCCGCGCTCTCCGGCGGTCCCCAAGCGGGCGGGGGGTGGCTCCCCGCGCACCACTGAGGAGCGCCCCAAGAGGGCCAAGGCCAAGGGCGTGGTGGACACAGACGCTGTGGCTCGCCGCCGAAGCGTCGAGCAACCGGGCGCCTCTGCTCCTGCCGAGAGTCTTGGTCCCAGCCGGGACGGCCGGAAGGGCAGCGTCCTCGACCATGAAGGACCTATGCGAGTTACGTCGGGAAGGATCGGCGTTCCTTTCCGAGTGATGGGCGAGGTCGCCGGGTCATTGGCGACCCTCTGGTGGCCCGGTGGCATGGTCTGTCCCGAGGGGACAAAGTGTGGGTCGGGGGAGAGCCCTCAGCCAGCTACCTCCGGGGGGCGCTCCATCCCGACGTTGCTCGGGACCTATACACGCTCCCCTCGGAAGCGCTCATCGCCAAGTCAGCCAAGTCGGTGTTGTGGGTAAGCACCGTCTTGCGTGTATCTTCTTAGCTGAGCATTGTCCATCACTTTTAGCCTTCTTTCTCCTCTAGGGGCTCATTTTTGTACTCCAAATCTTTTGGTAATACAATTTCCCCTTTTAATACAATCCCCAACTTCTTTTCAATAGCCTGAGTCTTATATTGACTTCCGTTTGGCCTTTAAACAAAGTACTTCTTAAGGTTCTGGATGTTCCAGGTCCTCGGGTACTGCTGCCCGGTCATAGTCGCGAGCCGGAACGTTCCCGGTCGGACTACTTTGATTATGCGGTAGGGGCCTTCCACTTAGGTGCAAGCTTGCCTCGAGTTGGCGGGGTCGCTTACTTAGCCTTGCGTAGTACTAGATCTCCCATCCAGAAGTCGGCGCACCTTCTTGTTGTAACCAGCGGCAACACTCTGTTGTATGCCGGCATCTTTACGTCTTGGCGTTGGCCTGCGCTCTTCTAGCGAGTCGGGCCAGCCCGAACTCCCTGGGCGAGGTGGATTCCTCATAGTTCTCCACGGAATGTTGGAATGACCAACTCGGTGTGGGGCCTTCCACACGAGCGCCGGTGTAGGGGACTCGCGGCCGTCTTGGGGTAGTCGTAAGGACCATAGGATGTTCGAGCTCGTCGACCCGGCTCGTCGGGCTTCAAGTCCTTTTCTAAGTCCATCCGGGATAGATCGGTTGGTCACCTAAGCGAGCCCGTTGTTACGAGGGTGAGCCAGAGCTAAACCTCAAGCTGGATGTGATAAGTCGCCGAACTCCGTAAACCGAGTCTTTGTGGCCCGGGTTCCGTTATCAGTGATGATAACGTTGGGCAGACCGAATCGGGTCACGATGTTCTTCCATACAAACTGTTTATCCCGCTCGGCCGTAATGGTCGCCAGGGGCTCGGCTTCCACCCACTTAGTGAAATAATCTATCCCCACGATGATGTCTCCGGCCGACCAGAGAAACGGCCCCAAGAGGTCCATTCCCCATTGAGCGAAGGGCGGCGCAATCCATGGAGAGCGGGACCGCGAGGAGCTGCGGAGCGAACTGGCGGCGGCAAGTGTCGCACCGCCGCACGAAAGCCTTGGCGTCTCGGTGCAACGTAGGCGATAATAGCCACGCGCGGTATCTTGAAGGCCAAGTTCGGCGCCCATGTGCTCCCCACAAGTCCGCCATGGACCTCGGCGAGAATCACTTCCGCCTCATCGGGGTCTAAACATCGTAGTAGGGGATGGGAAAGCGACCTTTTGTAGAGCGGTCGCCAATCTCGCGATGCACGCGCTTTGGGTTCGGAGCCGCCGTGCCTTGACTTCATCCTCAGGTAGGATCCCGTCGCGTTTATACTTCAGCACTTCCTGAATCCATGTAGGTGGAGTGGTCGGGACTCCGGGGTCCCCTATCTCCATGATGGCCACCGATCGGTGTGTGAGCTCTTCGACCTCGGGGTGTTCCTCTGGATCGGCTCCCGAGGCCAATTTCGCGAGCTGGTCTGCCCGCTCGTTTTGGGACCTGGGTACCCTCAATCGTATGGGCTTGGAAGTAGGGGCGTAGCTTCCGAGCCGCTAGAACAAGTGTCAATGCCAACCTTTCAATGGGAGGGTAGCGCTGCTCCGGCCCGCGCAACACATGGCTGATGTAGTAAACCGGATGCTGCGCGTCGGGGGCCTCTTTCACTAGCACCGAGCTCACTGCATGCTGGGATGCCGCCAGGTAGAGGGTAAGTTTTTCTGGCGCAGACACCGAGATAAGGCGGGGGAGCTCGGATAGGTCTTTGCCGAGCTGCAGCTTCCTCGCGTGCCGTCCATTGGAAGTTCTTCGGATCTTTGAGGACTCGGAAGAAAGGAAGGCACTTATCTCGGCCGGGACAAAAACCGGGACAGGCGCTATCCTTCCGTTAAGGCATTGAAGCTCCTTTCTTCTCGGAGATCTCATGTCGGTGAGAGCTCGGATCTTCTCGGGGTTGGCATCAATTCCTCTCTCGTGTATGATGAATCCGAGGAACTTTCCTGATGTCACGCCGAAGACGCACTTGGCTGGATTAAGGCGCATCCCATATCTTCTCAGCGTAGCGAAGGTTTCCCGCAAGTCGTCAAGGTGCGCAGCCCCTGTGCGACTTTTTACGATCATATCGTCAACGTAAACCTCCATGTTTCGCCCTATTTGCTGGGCGAACACCTTGTTCACCATCCTTTGGTAGGTGGCGCACGTTCTTTAGTCCGAGCGGCATGACCTTGTAGAAGTAAGCTCCTTGGGGCGTATGGAAGGCCGTATGTTGCTGATCCTCGGGGCCATCCGGATCTGGTTATGCGAGTAGGCGTCCATGAAGGAGAAGCGGGCGTACCCGCGGTTGAGTCGACCGGTTGGTCGATCCTAGAGCAAGGGAAGCAATCCTTCGGGCAAGCACGATTTAGATCGGTGTAGTCGACATACATCCTCCAGACTTCCATTAGGCTTCTTGGCGAGGACTACATTGGGCAGCCATTGAGGATATCAGACCTCTTCAATGAAGTCGACGCCAAGAGCACATGCGACTTCCATTTGCACCTGACTGTTGGCGCTCGAGGGGCCGAGTCGAGGTCTGTCTTACCGAAGCGGGCGGTCGGAAATGTGCGGATGGTGTTGAAACTTAGTCAATTCCGGGAGGTCGGCGGTATCGGCGAAGACATCGGTGCTTTCTGGAGGAGGCGATGGTGTGCCCGCTCTTGATCGTCCGAGTCCGGGCGATTCCGACCGTCCGATCGGGTCGGTCATCTTGCGTGAATATTAACCGCCGGGTTTGTCGGCTCGGGATGCTCGGTCGGGCGCTGCGTCCGCGTGGAGTCTTCGAGGGCCGTTCGGGCCTCTTTCTCTTACCCAAGGAGGTTCTTTGTCAAGTAACACCGTGCGACTCTGAGGATCTCCCGAACCTCCCGACTCCGGCCGGTCGGGAACTTCAGCGTCCGATGGTATGTGGATATGATGGCCCTTAACTGTTGAGGGTGGGTCGGCCCGTGATGGCGTTTGTGCGCAGAGGGAGGTCGACCACGGAAAAGTCACCAGAGTTTTGCCTTCGGCGAATCCCCGAGAGTCAACGGTAGGGTCACCGCGCCCCGTGGCGAAATCGAGTCGCCGGTAAAGCCGGTGAGCGCCGAGTGCAAGGGCTTCAGGGCTTCCTTCGGCAATCCTAACTTCAAAAAGGCCTCGAAGTAAAGGATGTCGGCCGAGCTGCCAGTGTCGACCATAATCCTTCTGACCTGTGCATTGGCTATTCGGGCCGACACCACGGCGCATCATCATGCTCGGTTACTCCCATATCCCCGAGGGGAATGTGATTTCTGGCTCGGAGGAGGGTGGTATTCCCGATCGCAACGGCTCGGCGTAAGCCCGCCGACCGGCGCTATGTCCTCCGGCGGCGGGCCCCCCTGTGATTACGTCGATGTGTTGCTCGACGGGGCCTTCGGGATGCAGGGATGGTTCCCGTGGTCGCTGGAGGTATTGATGTAGGTGACCTCTTCGGATCAGCTCCTCAATTTGCCGCTTCAGCTCGTGGCACTACTCCGTATCATGTCCCTTTTGCCGGTGAAAGCGGCAATAGCGGGTGTGATCGGCCAGCTCTCTTCGGCCCTTCATCGGGCGGGGCGGCCTGAGCATTCCCCGCTCCTTTATCTGAAGGAATATTTGCGTCCGAGACGCGTTCAAGGGGGGAGGTGGCGGCGCGGGCGCATATGGGTCGGGGTGCCCCTTCCGGCGTCCCTGGTGTGGGGACTCCCGCTTAGTCGTCGTCCCCGATCGGGATGGAGTAGAATGCCCCCTCGGTCGTTCTTCCTTTCTTCCCGACATCCAGGCCTCGACCGCCACATATTGACTTGCTGAAACATCTCGCGATGGATGCGGGGTCGCTCCACCAAGGACCAAAGAAACCTCGGCCGGTCGCAGCCCCATCATAAACGCTGCACCAATAACGATGGGTGAGCATCCGATAACTCCGTACCTCCGTGGTGAACCTTCGCACGAAGTGGGAGAGGGTTCGTCCTCCTTTGCTTCAAACCGGGAGCGCGCGAAGGCTTTGGTCGCGCATAAGCGCCGACGTAGCTCGAAGTCCTTGGCGGCTGTTCAAAGGATGTCACCGTCCGCTTTTTAAGGTCTTTGTACCCACGTGCGGCGGATCCTTTCAGCGTGGTGGGGAACGCCCGCACATCAAGGCGTCGAGGTTCCATATAGGGCCATCGAGCGGCGGCGGCGTGATCCTGGATCACTAACTCCATCATAAAGGTCGAGCGGAGGAGACGAGTTCAAGGCACCGGGTATTCCCGTATGCTGGCATGAACGGACTCCCAAAGTGGGACACTTCTCTCTCCTCTTCTTGGACTTACGGACGTCCCCTTTGCACCTCATCCGGGCCTGCGATGGAACGGATTTGAGCCCGAAATAAGTCCGTCGAATCGAGGACACCGCCTCGGGTTGGGGCGGGGCGTCGAGCTTTGAAAGCCCGGGTTCCGTCTGAACCGCGAGGTGGGAAGATGGTACCGGTGGGAATGCCTCGATGCGGGAAGAGGTTCCGCCTTTGGAGGGTCGGTTCTCGCCTCCGGAGTAGGTGGGGAGGACGGCCGGGCGGTGCTTGCGGTCCGGACACATTGGGAGAGGTCCTGAAAAGCCACCGCCGTGACGGTGGGAGGAAGCGGGGGAACCGGACTCGGCGGGTGGAGTTCGGCGTCGCTAAATATACTCCAGTAGCGATCTGCGGTCGCGGCGGGATCGTCCTCCGGGGTTGAGGTCTGCGGGACCTCGCGAGGTGCCGGTAGGCGACCTTTCGTCCATGTGTCGTTGAAGGCGAGCAGGAGACCCTCGGCAGAGGCCTCATTCTAGCGCCAATCTGTTGGGGAAACAACTTTTACCGTGACCGGGCGCGCGGCGCGAATCCGGAACCGGGGTCGTCTCGATGCAGTTCGGGCCCGTCGATGGCTCTGCTCCGCGCCGACCGCTCCAAAAGGCGTGCGCGCTCGGTCGTCGAGCGAGACCTGCAGCAGGGCGGGTCGGATGCTCCGCCCGACCCCTCCGACGCTCAAGTCAGTACTGGCCCGTCGGCCGAGCTCCCAGAGGATTGTTGCAGGGTGTGCGAGTCTACTCACCTCTCAGAGTGTTCATGCCCCCCCTTTCTCTGTCTTACCCCTTCGGCCTAAATAGGTCGGACGGATGGCGTGCTTCCGGCTGCGTCTGCGGGTGGCGTACGGGCCTGACCTCGCAGGCGGGTGCCGTGGTCAACTTGGTGGGTAGTTGGGGCGGTGCAAAGTAGAGGCGATGTCGGGTGATCAAATCGTGGGATTAATGGAGCGCAGGAGGGGCAATGACGTCATCCGGGAGTACGACCGAAGACCAGGTGTCACGTCATTTTTAATACCCCTAACAGTAATAAATAATAATAATTTTAACATCGTAATTGGTGACCGACAATAACACCGCTAAAGGTCGAGATTGATTACTATGAATGTAGAGAACGCCAACAAGAGATGAGAGATACTTACAGCATCGACATCGACGCAAAATGTAAAACGATTCTAATATTTCGTCATAGTTTTTCTCATCCACAATAGAGACTCATGGCTCCTAGTAACATCATCGTTTGTTACCATCGATGTTGTCCACCATCACTAATTGAAATATTGAAATTATCTTTTAGTTTATTATTTTTTATATTTCTATCGATAAAACTAATGACGTTAGGATATATAGGCTTAGATGTTTCACTTTTATAATTATTTTAATATAAAATTTTTAAATCTAAGAATCGAAATGCTAAAGAGGTCTAACTATAAAGAGTAATATATAATTAGGCATATGTATTATTTATATGGATAGAATAATATGTTTTGAGTTATTAATATTATGATTAGCAAGAACTTAAATTAAAAGACTTGTCGATCGTATATGGACCCAAAAATGAGATTCATCGATAGAGACATAAAACATCCACGTTCATGTGAAATAGTCTGAACACATTCATTGAATTTGGAAACTAATGGAAAGAAAACCACAGAAAAATAAGCGAACAATGATTAACTGATTAAAAATACTCAGACATCATTATCTAAGCATGATGACGACGACTTATTAGGTCGGTAGTCACACTCAATAAAATTTGATTATAATGCATCGATATTTTCAATATAATTCATAGAAGTTTAACTATTCAATTAGATTATAATTCTATTTTGAATAGGAAGAACTTACGGAGAAGACTTGCACGCTCACGTATGGACCCAAATATGAGATTCATCGAAAGAGACATATAACGCCCACATTCATTCATCTAAATATGCAATAGTCTCGAAACTATATATAAAAAAAGAAAACAATGATTAAATGATTAAGAATATTCAAACATCATTATGTAACCATGATGACCATGTCTTATGTAATTAGGTTGGTCGTCACACTTAATAAATTTTAATTCATCGATATTTTCATTACAATTCATGTAAAATTTGATTGGTTAAGTTTAACTAATCAATTAGATTATAATTCTATTTCGATTTGGATGGAAGATGAATAGGTCGAACTCATGATACTAATTCGGTTTAGTAATTTGGATTAAAGTAGACTCAAAAGTTTAAAAAAAAAACATATTTGTTAGCATGACATCTTAGGAGAACATTTCCTTTTTAAAAACATATTCGGTTCGATCTGAATCGATTAACCGAACTAAAGAAGAGTACCTCTAAACTAGAATCATTTATAGCACTCAAAACCAAATTATTAATGGATCGATTCAGATCGAATCAGCTTGATTAAGGTTTAATTTAATTTTTTGGGTTGATTTGAGTAGCCCTAACTAAAATTAAGATTGAAAACCAAATCTCCTTATATAAGTTTTTTTTTTCACATATAACAAAAGTTGCTAACTCAACCACTTACAAGGAATTTTAAGAGACACATTAGTGTAGTTTTTGTAAGCAACAATTCAAAATAGAATATAATTTTCTTTTTATCATTAGAAAAATTCTCACTCGATCAGTAGTAACTCTCGAATGCCCTAAGATATTTCTTCGTTCTTAAAATACGACGATACTAAAAAACTAATCAAATCGGATCGATTTCATCATATCATTTTGATATTATCATATATATATATATATATATATATATATATATATATATATATATATATATATATATATATATATATTATAATGAATCTGGAAGCCATGGAAACACTTGGTGTTGTGAGTTCAGAGGGGAAGATCCATCACTTGTTAGCGTCGATAGATTCCACTACGAGGAAACAGCAACTAATAATTCGATTGCATTATTGGCAGGGCCAGATGGAACACTGGACATTCATTGCGTTAAGATAAGGTCTCACATTTTTCACATGATGCCACAAATACGTCACCCGTTCACGATTTATACTGTTGAGAGAGAGAGAGAGAGAGAGAGAGAGAGAGAGAGAGAGAGAGAGACGCCCATATGCAGATATCTCATCCTATGTTTCGCTCGTTAATATCCAATAAAGGTGACGAGAGCTAGCTCGCGACGTGTCGACAGTAACATGTGGAGTTGAATTATTGCGACGACCCCATTGCTGTACAATCCAACCGCGCCACTGCACGGCGGAGGAGACGACATGGAACAGTGGCTGAGCAGGCGATGCGTGGAGCTCTCCACGCCAATTGGAGACGCACAGCGCCACATCGTGTGTTCTGTAATGCACTGTCAGGTGCCATGGTGAGAGAGCGAGCAGAGAGAGAAAGAAGGGTGGTGAGGGCCATGTCGAGTGCCCACCCAACATATCGTACCAATTATTGCACGCCGCGTTCCCAACATTTGGTACCAATTATTGCAGGCACCGAGTTGTTTGGCATTCATCCGCCGCGATTTCCGCCGGCCGCCCGCGTTTACATTTGATCATCTGCCATGTGGTTTGGTTCCTCGTTGCCGCGTAAAGATGCAACTCACCTAACATAGTCGTCTGCGATAAAATACAAGCTCAAGACGTGTACACGTTAGGATGAAGATTTCCTTATGTTAGATGATGAGGGTAATAAAACAGGTGGGATATGAGCTGACAACGCCCCCGGACATGACAGCCCAGACGCCAATCGAGGTACGTCGCCACCTCGAAAAAATCGGGTTATCCACAAGTCCACCCAGGCTCAGACGCTATCAGGTGTACGACCCTGCAGAGGGGCACATCACCAACAGTAATCTTCCCTATAAAACCTCTACGTTAGGATGAAGATTTACTTATGTTAGGTGATGAGGGTAATAAAACAGGTGGGATATGAGCTGACGACGCCCCCGGATATGATAGCCCAGACGCCAATCGAGGCACGTCGCCACCCCGAAAAAATCGGGTCATCCACAGGTCCACCCAGGCTCAGACGCTATCAGGTGTATGACCCTGCAGAGGGGCACATCACCAACAGTAATCTTCCCTATAAAACCTCTACGTTAGGACGAAAGAAAGGGGGGGAATCGACCAGCACTCAGGAGAAATAGAGGAATAGGAGAAGGAGAAGGGAGGAGGAGAAGAAAGGAGGAAGAAAGGAGAAGAAGAAGACTCTCTTATCAAGCAAACCCATCGCAGCACAGCAGTAGTCCAGCTCCGAGCTCCCATCGCTGCATGGCGATGGTCGAGCTCCCATCGCTGCATGGCAGCGGCCGAGCTCCCATCGCAGCATGACAGCGGCCGAGCTCCCATCGCGGAGAGGAGCAGCACCGACCTTGAGACACCGGCAGCCAAGGGCTCTCTTTTTTTTCTTTCTCTCTCTCTCTAAAACACTTAACTCTCCCTCTCCCAACGCTAACTTAAGCATCGGAGGGTGGACGGAAACCCCAGGCACCGTGCAGGAACCGAAGGGCATCTTTGCGGTAGTCACGGAAGAAGGAACAAATCCCGACCGAGCGGATGATCAGCTTCACCCGACCCGACGTCGGCTTCCTGCCCGGAGATCGATGAGGCGACCCCTAAGCATTCGGACTCGAACCCAACTGCGACGGCCCCAAGGCCACGGCATAAAGTTGTTGACACTAACAGATTAGAGGAGCGGCACCGACCTTGAGACACCGGTAGCCAAGGGCTCTCTTTTTTTCTCTCTCTTTGAAACACTTAACACTCCATCTCCCAATGCTAACTTAAGCATCGGAGGGGTCGGGACGGGAAACCCTCGACCTGACCTGTGTGCAGGAACCGAAGGGCATGCTGCGAGCTGGTCACCAAAAGAAGGAACCGATCCCGACCCGACGTCGGCTTCCTGCCCGGAGATCGATGAGGTGACCTCTGCGCATTCGGACCCGAACCCAGTCGCGACGGCCCCGAGGCCATGACATAAAGTTGTTGACACTAACATTAGGATAAAAATTTTCTAAATAGATCTACGAGATTTCCTCATGTAGTTGGGGAAATCTTAACTGTTTATCAAGGGAAATCATAACTTCTATCATGCCCTTGCAAGATGGCGCTCCTATCAAGGATGCCGATCTTGGATCGATGTGAGAAAAATAGTTTGTGGGTGAGAGGCTTCGTTCTTCTACGTTTGCAAGTGACAAGCGGCAAGGGGTGGAGAGGAAGAAGCTACCATCGTGCACCAAGGATACGTCGCAGTCACCGGAAAGAAGAGAGTCTACGGTTGCGACCTAAGAGGAGGCAGCGAAGAGCGCGAAGATTCGCTGGTCAGAAAATAGCTAGCAACAACAGGAGGATGCAGTCGGAGTTACTACTGTGAAGAAAGCGATGACTGCAGGACGGTCGTCGTCTTCTTAGAAAAAGAAGGGAAAGATTCGTTGTCGGCAACAAGGGGAGGGAACGAGAATCTGTTGACGACAACGGAGGGGAAGAAAGCGACGACTACATGACGGTCGTCGTCGTCTCAGAAAGGGAAGGGAAAGATTCGTTATCGGCAACATGGGGAGAGAACAGGAATCTTCTGATGGCAACGGAGGGGAAGCTTTTGCTCGTGGAAGTAAAAGAAGTAGGAGAGAGGGGGAGATCGGTGAAGAGCTTGCTCTAGGTAAAGTGCTCTGATATCATGATAAAATACAAGGTGAAGACGATAAAAAAAAATATTTTCTCAATTGATATGATAGTGGTGATACCTTTTTATACATGTTAGGATTAAGATTTTCTCACGACAAATCTATAAGATTTGCTCACGTAGTTAGAAAAATCTTAACTACTTATATAAAAAAAAAACCTTTTAGCTTCTATCAGTCTGACCACTTTATTTGTTCTCTCTCTCTCAATGGTTTATCGATTTAGTCTTATTTTGTCGTTTACTATAGATATATAAAAAAAATTGAAATTGAGTTAGATGCGTAATTAAGTGACGTGCATTCATGTGTCATGTCCATTTGGATCGGAGAATAAATAGGATGAATTTTATGATTGCCTTTTCCATTACTATTTCTTAGAGTTTTGCCAACATGTGAGATAGCATACCGTTGTTGTACCTTCTTGGAACTTGGATTCAACTAAATTGGAAGTTAGCTTGTAAGTTTGATATCGAGAGATAAAATGATTCGATAGAAGATTCTATAAAAAATTATTTCACAAGGACATGTTCGATAAAGACCCTAAGTTAGTAGGACAAGTGACATGATCAATGGCGAAAGTACATGGACGACAAAGATGATGAGAATACATGGGTTACGCAAGGTATGAAAAAGATATGAATAGTGATGAGACAAAGACAACAATCAACAAAAGCAATGAAGGAATAGAGTGGTGGAGGTGACGACTGCGAGTCATCATTTAGGAAATAAAGGGTCCTCCACAAGAATAAATAAAAAAAGAAATGTTAATAAGAAAAATAAAATAAAATAAGAGATTTTTTTTTGAGAAATTTACTTAATATTCTTTGTGCAATAGAGAAATTATATATATATATATAAAAGAGAAAAGGGAAATAAAGCAAAGGAATCAGCGAAAGGATCTCCGAATCTTGAGGCACTCCATCATATCCACATGAATCACATGCACCCAACTCGCCTTAAAGCTTTTTGATGCCTTTATATAGCCAACTCTGAGGACAAACTACCAAAACGAAAACAGAGCGCATCAGGAGGTGGTTGCCTGCCGATCGTATCTTTCTGTCACGCAAATGCTGCTCTCCGGTGTCGTCCCCTCACACACCACCCTCCTCCCCACCTCCTCCCACAGTCGCGCAGCCCCTCTCCGGCACCGCCACGACCCTGTCGGACGTGCCATTACCGTCCCCCTTCTCCGCCGTTCGGCCATGACCATCCAAGCCCGGGACGCCGCCCCTGTTCTTGACACCGAGCCGCAGCCGCTTAAGCTCCTCGACCGCCGCACCAAGCTCAAGATCGCCGTCATCGGCTTCGGCAACTTCGGCCAGTTCCTCGCCCGCACCTTCGCCGCCCAAGGCCATGAAATTCTCGCCTACTCGCGCACCGACTACTCCGACGCCGCCCGCTCCCTGGGTGCGGCATTTTTCGACAACCAGCACGACCTCTGCGAGCAGCACCCGGACGTCGTCCTCCTCTCCACCTCCATCCTCTCCGCCGAGGCCGTTCTCCGGTCTCTACCCATTCAGCGCCTCCGCCGTAGCACGCTCTTCGTCGACGTCCTCTCCGTCAAGGAGTTCCCCAGGAACCTCTTCCTCCAGCTGCTGCCGCCCGACTTCGACATCCTGTGCACGCATCCCATGTTCGGCCCCGAGAGCGGCAAGCACGGCTGGGCCGGCCTCCCGTTCGTCTACGACAAAGTCCGGATCGGCGACTCCGACGACCGGGTCGAGCGGTGCCGCGCCTTCCTCGAGATCTTCGAGCGGGAGGGCTGCCGGATGGTCGAGATGTCGTGTGCGGAGCACGACGAGACGGCGGCAGAGATCCAGTTCCTGACGCACACCATCGGCAGGGTGCTCGCGAAGCTGGACCTCAAGTCCACGCCCATCAACACCAAAGGCTACGAGACCCTGCTAACTCTGGTGCAGAACACCTGCAGCGACAGCTACGAGCTGTACAATGGGCTGTTCATATACAACAAGAACTCCACCGAGCTGATCGAGAAGCTGGACGGCGCCTTGGACACGATGAAGAAGGAGCTCTTCGAGCGCTTGCACGGCATCTTTAGGAAGCAGCTGTTCGAGGGCTCAGCCAGAAGGTCCATCGATGCGGGCAAATGAGGCGCAAAGATTAGCCGGAGTAGATTTGGTCGGGTAGCAGAGTACCTCTGTTTCCAATGTTCGACCCCAATTGCTTTTCTGTAGATAATAAATTGCTTCTTTGGCATCTCGCAACATTCCATTCCAAGGCTTGAGCATGCAACAATATGTTCATGACGTGAAACAAAAGAGATATCAATTCCTTCATCAACCAAATAATAGCATCAATTGCGAAAACAAAACCAAAACTTCTCACACTATTAACCTACAGAGTTCGCGATGTAGACGTAGCTAATAATTGATCGATCGACATTGGCACTCCTACTGTCACTGCAAATAATGTTCTGCCATGCTGCGGCCAGCTATGTTGGCACATTGCCTTATCTCGTGACTGCATAATACCCCAAACGTGAAAAACGTGGGGCGGAAATGTGTGCAGTCTTTGCACACATCATTTTATCTGAGAAAACCTATAAAATCTCTACGGTGTCCAATTTCCAAACTAAGGCTCAAAATCTAAATTAGCAACACGCAGCTAAGTTATAATGCTCAGATAATGATACCATTAGAATCAACATGACGGATAGACACTAAACAATTTAAATTGAAGAGCAGATAGATGATCAAACAACCTGTATATGGATTCAGTTCTCTGACAATAATTTATTCAGAATCAAGATCTAGTAAATGTATCAGCTACAGATGAAAGTTTTGAGGTGGAAACAGTGATTCTAACCTAGAGGGAAAGATCAGCCAAATCAAAAGTTCTAGACACAGCCTTGCTCCAAGACTCGGACCTCTTCTTTCTCTGAGCCTCATCTGATTTTGGATGGAAGACTGTGGTCTTTTCTTTGTTCCCGACCGAGTATATCTGTTCTTCGGTCCAGACACCGATAGCTAATCCAGCTGCGTATGCCGCTCCAAGTGCAGTAGTTTCGATATCTGCGGGTCTAACAACTGGGCTCCCCAATAGATCAGCCTATAACATATATTACAGATAGCAATTGTTACACTGGAATTCTAAAGATCTATGCAGCTGTAAAAAATGAATCAGCATTGCGGGCGACAAAAACTAAATGATGAAACTTCCAAATTCGAATCCGTTATATTTGAGAAAAGTTTAGCGCACAATCTGAGAACACCAGGGTAATACTTGCTCTTGGTTTTACGAGAAATTAATCTACCAAGCAACAAAATTGAACAAAAGTCAATATATTAGGAACAAAAAACGACCGAATCAGCTTAACTTTAAGAAGTAAGTCAAATCTGTCTTCCAGATCAACTTTCACGAATTTTTTTTCCCAAAAATGATAATTCAAGCATCAGGTAATGTGTCATATAGTTCATGAAGAAACTTCATATGAAACAATAAGTTTACAGAAAGAGTCACACTGACTCCAAGTTAATGCACCAAAGTAATCTTACTTTGTTGGATCTGAATAGGATCATCAGTAGCAAAATAATTAGAAGCACAAAAAGCCAAAAGATCATGACAATTGCAGTTCAAAACAGAAAACAAAGAGAGCCAAAGAGTGGGCAGGATGAGAAAAGAAAACTATGGTAGGTCTTAGTCTTGGTAACAACAGAATTCGCTTATTAGATCATCTATCATCGACGACTACTAAAGCTACAGAGAATGCAAGAAAGCCAGATAACTTCGCACTAATGCAAAAAAAATTCCTTCTAAACATTTTCTTCGTAACCAGAAGTATTTGGGTTTTTTAGTTTACAAGATAAATTGAAACCCCAAATATATATTTGTGAGATAAAACACCATCAGAAGATTCAATAAAAAAGCACATTAACTAATTACTTCAGTTGAAATGCAAAACAATCAGAACGTTATTGTTTTAGCTTTTTTCTATTGTCATAGTTAATTCAAGTCGATTCTCACAGTAAATTTACAACAAATCCACAGGAGCAGCAGTCAACATGCAGACATAACAATTTACTTGGATGAATATAGAATCAGATAACAGAGAAGCTGAAAGAACTCCGAGATGAATCAAAATCGAAGCTTTATGCTATGCGTACCTGTATTTGCATAAGAAGATTATTGACGGTGGCGCCTCCGTCGACCCGAAGCAGGAATTCCCCTACCTGGGTCTTCGCTTCCCCTCGCTCCCCAGCATCCTTGTGCATGGAAGCCAGCACATCGTTGACCTGAAAGCAGATGCTCTCGAGCACCGCCCGCGCTATGTGCCCTTTGTTGGTGAACCTAGTGATCCCGATGCAAACCCCTCGAGCGTCGTCCCGCCACCACGGCGCGAACAACCCGTTGAAGGCCGGCACGAAGTACACGCCGCCAGAGTTCTCCACCAGCTCTGCCAGGTCCTCAATCTCCGAGGCGGTGTGGATGATCCCCATCCCGTCCCTCAGCCACTGGACCGCCGCGCCGGCGATGGCGATCGAGCCTTCCAGGGCGTAGCTGGTGGGCGCCTCGGGGCCAAGCTTGTGGGCGATGGTGGTGAGGAGGCCGTGCGACGAGCGGACGATCTCGTCGCCGGTGTTGAGCAGGATGAACGCGCCGGTCCCGTAGGTGCTCTTGGCCTCGCCTTTCCGGCACAGCTGGCCCAGCATGGCGGCGTGCTGGTCGCCGAGGCAGCCGGTGATAGGGATCCCGGCGAGGGGCCACCCGTTGGCGATCACGCCGATCTTTTCCGAATTGCTGATGATCTTGGGCAAGATTTCGATGGGGATCCCCAGGGCGTCCAGGGTGGGGCGGTCCCAGTCTAGGGTACGGAGATCCATCAGCATCGTCCGTGCGGCGTTGGAGCAGTCGGTGACGTGCAGGCCGAGCACCGGTTTCTCCTCACGGTCCACCGCGCCGCAGCCGCCGGTGAGGTTCCAAATCATCCAGGTGTCGATGGTGCCGAACATGGCGTCGCCGGAGCGGACGGCGTCCCTGACCACGTCCACGTTCTCCAAAAGCCACATGATCTTGAGGGCGCTGAAGTAGGTGCTGATGGGGAGGCCGCAGGTGGGGACGAAGTGGTCGCGCCCGCCGGGGAGGTCGCGGACGAGGCGGTGGCAGATGGTGCTGGTGCGGGCGTCCATCCACACGATGGCGTTGTAGAGGGGGAGGCCGGTGGATCGGCTCCAGATGACGGTGGTCTCCCGCTGGTTGGTGAGGCCGATCGCCCGGAGGCCAGCGTCGACGTTGTGGCCAGCGGCGGTCGCCTTGTCGAGGGCCTTCGCCATGCACACCCGCAAGCTCTGCAGGATCTCCGTCGGGTCGTGCTCCACCCATCTGCGATCATCATCCGAACCACCATTAACATCATCTGCTGCGGGAGGAAGAAGAAGAAATGCCAACAACAACAGCAACAACGGTACCCGGCTTCGGGATAGAATTGGGTGAACTCTACTTGGTGGGAGGCGATCGGCCGAGCGTGGCGATCGTAGATGATGAATCGAGTGCTGGTCGTGCCCTGATCGATCGATCCTATGAAGAACTCTTCTCCTCCCGACATTTTGTATCGATCGATGCAAGATTCTCAACTCCTGCCAGGCTCTGTCGCTGCTGCCGCTGCTGCCGTCGTCGAAGCTTGGAATGGTTCCAACGAGAGAGATGCGAAACGGAGAGGGGGGAGAGCGATGGGGGTGGAGAAATCAACGGAGCGAGTGTAGTGTTGGGAGTTGGGCTTTTGGAGCACCACAAGAAGTCCGGGATAAGATCGACGACGTTTCCCATCACTTTCCTACCAATTGCCGCTTACCAAATGACACCTCGATTTGTTCACTTGCGCCAAATATTAAAACTAAAAAAGAAATAAAAATATATTATTATTATTGTTTGGAAAGATTAGATGATGGAAATTATCCGATTTTGCGTAATACTTAATTTAATTAATTTGATTGTTATTAGAAATCCTCGTGATGATGAAAAAAAAAATAGTTGGTTTTATCTGTCGAACGACTCGAGAGTTGAAGATGAATCGCAATGTATTTGTTAATTATATTTCAAGGCAGTCGGGCGGTGGAGTTACGAACTCGTTTAATGTCGCCCAAGTTGGATCGGCCGTGGCCTTTTATTTCTCGTCCGGAGGAAGAGACGACCACAACGAGGAAGCAACCACCGGCCGTGACTCCCAACGCAAAGCACAGCTGAGGGAATCTCCATGGTTTAGAATTGAACCAAAAATATATCAAGAGGAATGAAATATATATATATATATATATATATATATATATATATCAGCGGATGTGAGACTACGTGAAAGTGGAGAAAATTCCAAAGGCAAAGGGGAGTCCATTGTCCACTCCGAGGCCTTCATGTCTTTTGCTTTTTGTCCACATCTCGTACTTGTCTCGAATTAAATTTTGTCTCGTCCGTATATTTCGATCCTTCCTTTTTATTCAACTATTCCGTTGTTACACAAGAGAGATATGCTATGTAATCATCGATGATTCTCTTCCTTAATATAAATTTATTATGATTAATAATATATTATTTTATTTAAATTATTATTTGTTGCTTGTATAGTATGATTAAAAAATAATTAAAATTAATTTCTTTATTCACGTGGATAAGTTTAAATATTTACCAAATGTGATTTTTAGAAAGTAAATAAGTTCAAATTCTTTTTCTTAATGTGTCATAGAAATATTATATTTTTTTATTTTTATATGTAAAAAATAAAATAATTATTATTTATCTTTCAACTAGATCTCATCCACATTTCTTTCGAGCCTGTTAGTGGAGCCGACTAATGATGTAATGTGATTGTTATGATTTTAAGGTGCATAATAATATCTTAATTTAAAATTTTATGATGATAATTGATTTATGATGTCAAAATAATTATTTAATTTATAATGATATCTTAAGCTTAAATAAATTTTAAGATTGATTTAATTATTAATTTTTTATTTTTTATTAATATAATAGTCCTAATAATTAGATATATCTATGTTTCAAAAATTATATATGAATTTTTATGATTTAATTAGTTTTAAATTTAAATTATTTAATACATAAAATTGAGTTACATTTTAATAATTTAAATATTAAAATTTAATTTAATAAAAGGAGTCTAACCAGAGTTGACTTAAGTACAATTGATTTATCATGTTGGATTGATCAAACTCTTGTGGCTAAGTATGACTTAGCCCATATAATTAGACATAACTTAACTCGTGTGATCAGACATAACCAAGCTCATCTGGCCGTGTCCGACCTAACCCATGTGATTATGTATTACCCAAACTATGTACTCAAGTAGAGACAAATTCATATGGTAAGGTGTGACTCAACTCGTGTAACTAGGGATGGTCTAAACCATGTCGCCATATATGATCTAGTTCATGAAGTCAAACAATACCTAACTCATATGTCTAAGTAGGACTCAACCTATGAGCCAAGCATTGCCTAATTTAACGGTAAGGCTCAACTAACTCGTGACTGAGACTTTGCCTAGCTAGTGAAGCTAGGCTTATTTAACTATGTAATTGACATTAGACATATCATTATCACTCTATTTAGCTCATTGTATCTTGACCCAATATGCTACCTAGGATAAACATGTGCGATACACGTGATCCATCCAAAACTCAAGTGGGTTAGTTCAATATGGTGTAATCTAATTTCCTCTTTCTTTGTTGGTTGGGCTCGTTAATTGATTGAATTAGATATATTTGATCAGTTCAAATTGGTTCAAGGTGATTTCATACCAACTTGACTAGTTTCAACATATTAAACCTAATTAAAATTAATCAAATCTAAATTAAATTAGTCTAAGGTGATTCCAAACTGACTGTATAAGGATTTGAGGTTTGTTCAGTTAAATCCTAATTGAGTTAAGTCTAGTTTAAATCAATTGGGCAATTCTAATTAAGGTTCTAATTGATTAAGGATTGTTTAGAGTTCGATATCTCATATTCTTATGATTTGATGAATTTAAAAATTTTATCTAAAGATTTTATTTAAAAATAACTTTTTAGTTTATGATATTAATGTGATTGTTACTATGCAATATATATATATATATATATATATATATATATATATATATATATATATATATATATATATATATATATATATATATATATATATATATATATATATATACCAATAGTCCATATTAAAAGTCTGCATTTCTAGATGGTTAATATATTTGTAAAGATGTTCTCATTGTCTATGTATATTGTCTAACTTTGTAGCAACGTAGCTCTAGTGATTCAGGTAGATGAGCGAGTTAGATTTGTTTGTAGGGACTTTATAATAGAAGAATCCGATAAAGATATTTAGTCATATATTGATTGATTGACAAATAGAAGAACAAAGAACTTATAAACTCAACAAGTCATCCTTACTCTCAAAAATAATTTTTGAGGCTCATAAGTCTCAAAAGAGTAAATCATGCTGGCCCATCCAAAATGGACAATCCCTCAGGAGTTTACGATGTCACATTAATGATGATCAAATAGTGACTTATTAAAATAATAATAAAATGAGAGTCATGAGCCCTTGGGTCTCTTATATATTAGAGAGTACTGATCACGACATTTAGTCCCAGTAGAGGAATAAGAATATACAATTTGTTATGATATAATAGTTATCTGGATAATATATAGGCTAATTTGAGTAGAGAAAATGTCTTGACCTATTTAAATATTTTGAATTCTTCAATATTGCAATATGCATACAGATATTATGCCTTCATTAAAATTGCATATTGTGTATAATTGATAAATATAGTCTTGACCATTTTAGATATTTTAGATCTTAAAAATATATTATACTATGTTTCGATAGATTCGAATTAAAAAAAATCTAATCTTAATTATTACATAAAGTGTGACTTCCGATACGTACTCTTTATGGCCTCGAAGCTGTTAGAGATTTTATTTAAAAAAATCTTAAAATTTATTAACATATTTATTTTATCCATTGTCTCGTTAATTATGTCAATTTTTATTTATTTATTTGATGGTTTAATGATGTTTATCTTTCTTATATAGTGTTATGATCATTATTATCTCAATGGTTATACATTCTTCTCTCCTATACAAAGAGAAGATCTGTCCTATATAGTTAATATATTTGTTACATAAATGATAAATCTTACATTCCAGATTGCGTGTGAGCATTATATATTCTATTTATTCACAAACAAAAAAAGAAAGAAAAAAAATAAAGACAATCAATGCTCACGCATCAACGACATCCATATCTGTATTGTTGTAAGCATTAATTAATAATTCAATGAGACCGTAGTTATCGACAATTTGAGCATCAACAGTAATTATTAATTAGACTAATGAATCATATCACTATGTTATCTCATATGATTTCAAATAAGCAAGGGTGCATAGTAATATCGAACTTTTATTGTGACTCGTGTTGTGTTGAATTTGATTGTATTTAATCATCTTCTATTTTGGTTTGGATGTCATGATTTCACAAGTGATTTCACGTATTTCTATCTCTTGTTTTGGAGGAGGGAAATAAAATTTTCTTAGTTATAAAAAATATTATATGTATAAAATTCTATAGAAAAATATAATTTTTTTAATATAAGTTGATACGGTTAAAATAAATAGAGAATCGAAACTCGATATATGCAATCTAATTGATTAATGCTTGACACTTGTAACATATGCAATCTATCAAAACATCTCTAAGTTTTAAATGCGAGACATTCGAAGAACATTTGTTCTTCAGGTCGAGATGTTCTCCATCATCTTGAAGGGGGAGCCGAAGAACAAATGTTCTCCATCATCCTCTGCAGAATGGCAGATCACACGCTCTGGAACATGAATGATTCCAGTGCTTTCAAGTATATCTTGTTGTTGAAGCTTCCTTTGCAGCACTAGAAAGGCAAAGTAGATAAGAATTCTGTAATCATATAAAATCTTACTCTCATCTCTCCCTATACTTTTTTTTTTTTAATGCAACTTTCTGTTTTAATGAAAAAAAAGATATCTTGAAACGATGAATTAATATATAATTGTTTGATTAAACTCACGACCACCAAAACACGTTACGCTATGGTTTTTTACTTTTCATGGAGTTGCATTCTGGAAGCTCATCCTACCCCATCATTCCTTGTGTCCTACTCTAACCTTAGCTCATGTAATTTACTCAACACTTTGGAGGGAGCAAGGAGACGAGCATATGCTCGAGGAACAACAGCGCGTCACAAAGCACAGTGGCCCGTTTTGGCCTCCCACTTCTTCTCTTCGCGGAGGAGGCTAGGAATCTCCATATTCCTGCAAGCAAAGAATAAGAAACCAGTGAATCTTCCTCACCTAAAGCCTTACTTATTCTTCGTCCTCCTCTGCTCCATTCCTTACAGAACCCTTTCCACCTTCTTTCTGGCACTCTCAGTCGAGGGATGGAATGCCGCGGCCATGGCTACTGGAGCCATGCCCTCCTCGTCACCCTCGTCTCCTCCGCTGTCACTCTCCTCCTCTTTGCCTTCAACCACTGTTCGAGTCCGATCAGTATCCCTGCCCCCTCAGCCTCAGCTGCCGCTGTCGAGCTGCTGCGCCTCGCCGACTCTATGCTCCTTTCGCCGCCGGCCACGCCGATCGCTAGATCTTCGCAAAGCCTAGCCTCTAATGCCAGTCTTCTCGACGATCGGACCGTTCGTTCTGAAGGAACTCACCGTCAGGTGAGTGGTCCTTGAATCATTGTTGTCATTTGCCGTGGTCTCTGATACGATTTGTGGGCCGGAATTCAGAAGCAGAAGAACAAGAAGAAGAAAAAGAGCGATGGCGATGATGGCACGGTGGAAGAGGAACTGGCCATGGCACGGGCGGCGATCAGAAGAGCTGCCTCCCGACGAGCAAACGCCTCCTCGGTTCCTGCTCACGGGGAAGACGTGCCTCTACTATCTACCATCTACAGGAACCCCACAGCATTCTTCCGGTATGTCACCAACCCACCTAATCCCTCCTGGAATTCCCACACTGTTTCCCTGGTGGAGAACATGTCATTAGCAAGTGTAGGCTTTCCTTTGACGTCTCCACGACTAAATGGCCGGCACTTGTCATTATGGAACGAAACAAGACCAAGATAATATGTTACAACACTTGCAAATTGTCCCTTTTCACCGCGCGTGGGTGAAAACGCTTCTGCTTTACGTAGATAGAATGATCTTGTCCCCCCATCATTACCTGCTTATGCTCACTGGAGTCGACATCATTTCAATCTGCGAATTCTCCTTCGGTTTGCTTGCAGGAGCTACACGGAGATGGAGAGGAGGTTCAGAGTGTATGTCTACGAAGAGGGGGAGCCGCCGCTGGTGCACGAGGGGCCATGCAAGAACATCTACACCACCGAGGGGAGGTTCATCGAGGAAATGGAGATCACCCGTCCGGACTCCGCCGGCAGACGACGGCTAAGGACATGGGATCCGGCGCGAGCTCATGCGTTCTTCCTGCCCTTCAGCGTCACCAACATGGTCCACTTCATCCACCGCCCGTCGCCGTACGACCACACCACGTTCAAACGATTCGTCGCCGACTACGTCGACGTCATCGCGTCGAAGCATCCCTTCTGGAATCGCTCCGCCGGGGCCGATCACTTCATGCTCTCCTGCCATGACTGGGTACGCATGCGCTTTAGCTCTCAGCTTCTTCTCTTCTTGTTCGACAGGTGATCCCTTGAGTCTTGGAAGCCCCAGGGAGATACGGTAGGTATATACCAAGTTCACCGGGCAAAGCAGGGAATCAATTACCCACTAGGCTTAAACAAGAGAATTATTAATTTTGTATAAATATATAATGGAATGTAAATAGATTTATGAAAAGACATTAAAGGCTAGAAGGACATGACCCATCATGTGACTTTTAGGAAGCGATTAGGAGAACTAATAAAGCGGTCACTTCTGTGCATTAATTAATTATTATGTATATATTATTTTGTGAAATATACTTGATAATAATGTGAGAAGGTTTTCCAACGTGAATTAGGGTCCTCATGCGTCAAGATCCAATCCTAACCTCTACAAGAACTCCATCCGAGCCCTGTGCAACGCCAACACCTCCGAAGGCTTCGATCCACGGAAGGACGTCAGCATCCCGGAGATCAACCTATACACCGGTCACGTCCCCCGCCAGCTGCTGTCCCCTCGGCTCCCCGGCCTCGCTTCCCGTCCCTACCTCGCCTTCTTCGCCGGCGGCCTTCACGGCCCCATCCGCCACCTCCTCCTCCGCCACTGGAAGGGCCGCGACGCCGACCTCCCGGTTCACGAGTACCTCCCCCACGGCCTCGACTACTACTCCTTCATGCTCAGGTCCCGCTTCTGCCTCTGCCCGAGCGGGTACGAGGTGGCGAGCCCCAGGGTGGTGGAGGCCATCTACGCCGAGTGCGTGCCGGTGATCATATCGAAGAGCTACGTGCTGCCGTTCAGCGATGTGCTGAGGTGGGAGTCGTTCTCGGTGTCGGTCGCGGTGGAGGACATACCGAGGCTGAAGCAAGTCCTGGAAGGCGTATCGACGGCGGAGCTGAGTAGGCTGAGGGAGGGGGTGAAGGCAGTGAAGCGCCACTTCGTGTTGAACCAACCAGCGAAGAGGTTTGACGTGTTCCATATGATCCTGCACTCGGTGTGGCTGAGGAGGCTTAACACAAAGCTGGAGTGAGAGATTTGGAGGTTTCCGGCCGAATCAAGATCTTCCTCTTTTTCTTTCTGATGCCAGTTTTGCTGCTGCTGTTAATTCTCGCTTGCTAAGTAGATCAAGAAAGATGAGGTCTGTAATATGTTTTGGTTACTATGTGCAAATATGCAATATGGAGTTTGATGAACACAATAATTTCCAAGGTCGAATCACTGGAAATTTCAACTATCTGACATGTTGATTGAACCGGAGTCGATGGGCCAACGAATCAGCTACTGGGCCGGGCACGATCAGGCCAATCAAAAGCGCTAATTTCTGGTCCTACCGGTTCCATCGTCGATTCTGACCCACCGGAGGGCGACGGGTGGCGGCGGTCCAAAACGAACGACGGGCCCGCTTCGCTGTAACATTATAACGCCGTGGCAGCAGCCGGCGCAAGTCATCAAGCACCAGAATTGATGCGTTTAGGCCGCTTTATCATCTCAACCGTCCGCTGATGCCGCAGCGCCATTCTCGTTCGATTGTGATTAATGATTTAACAAAATCACGAGTATAATTTCGCGTCCCACAGAATTGACCCGAAAGATTCTCCTCGACGGCGAAGGGTGTGCATGATCTGGGCGGACCCCATGTCTCCCGTCACTGCTAGAAGGTTGATTGTGGAGGTTTTGAGACGTACAATTTGTAAATACCCGTCAAGGAGCCCACCCCACCGTGACGTCGCCCTTGCTGTATCAATCTCCGTCGCTATTTCATCTTCCCTTCTCGGTCCTCCTCCCTCTTCCTCTCCATCTTTTTTCCCCCTCGTCAACTCTTGAGATTATTAGGTGAAATTAATTACACAGAGGGAGAAAGAGGAGGGCAGGAGACAAGGAGATGGCGATCCTCTACGCTCTGGTGGCGCGGGGATCGGTGGTGTTGGCGGAGTTCAGCGGTGCCACCACGAACGCGAGCGCCGTGGCGCGGCAGATACTGGAGCGCATACCCGGTGCCACCGATACCCACGTATCGTACTCCCAGGACCGCTACATCTTCCACGTAAAGCGTACTGACGGCATCACGGTCCTCTGCGTCGCCGACGACACCGCCGGCAGTGAGTCCCCCCTCCTTCTGTCCTTCATATCCTTCCGATTTCTTCTATCCATGATATCCCCTCTTGTTTCATCGAAATCTACGCCGGTGGATGTTTGTGGATTGATCTTGATCATGTTTAAGGTTTTTTCTTGGAAACCCAAATAAAATCGGAAAAGAACTCGATCTTCTTGATCAGGCCTCCCATGTTCAAAATCTCGTCATTAATTAACTTGATTAAATAATCTCAAAAGATTCGACGATTACAAATCTTGGATTAGGTTTAATCGCCCAAGGGAGTAATCTGAAACAAGAAAGAAACTATTTCCTATTTCCATAGAAGCTACCCGGTCCCCGTAGACAGATCGAATGCAAGAAACGTGATCTTCTGTTGTCGTATTTGCTATAAAAGTGGCCTCGACATCTTTGGCCAATTAACATCTAAATACAGATCATGAGTGTAGGACTGAAACTCAAGCACACAGAAGAGATCGAAATTTGATCTTTTTTTTCATCATACTATAGTTGGTCAGCAGAAGTCTCTTTGTTTCTTCCCATGTGAAGAAATATATTAAACTTGTTTAACAATTAATCATCAATCTTGCAACTAATTTCTCCATCAATTAAATACTGATAATGATTTGGATTTTCTAACAAAATGGAACCATCACTGGACCACTTCTATAAATTTGATGATCCAAAAAGTCCTACATTTGTTGGTGCTTCAACATAATCCCCTTAGATATGTCTGATACTTTTGGGCGTTTCCACACATATCTATCATGATGCCTCGTACTCATAGATTTGTTGAAGTTCTAGCAGAATGCTACTCTCAAGTCCAACAACCATCTTTAGTATCGATTGATATAATATTTTTATGATACCATTGGCTGATTTTCATAAAGTCAAAAAGTTAAGTTATAGATTCATAGTTATAGGGGGGATGTATGTCTACTATTGCTTTAGACAAAATTATGCTTTAGATAATATATTATATTGCCTGATACTTGATTTTATGGGTGAGGACAATATATCTTTTGCATTCTAGTGCAAAATTGAGCAATGATATGTAATTATATTTCATATTATAGATAGTCTGTTTTATAATTGACTTTTAAGTTAAACAAAGATGGCAGAAGGCATTAATATTCACTCTGCAATATATAATATTATTTCCAAGATGAAGGCCGTATTTTCCTTCTTTCATTGTGAGTATCTATATTGTAAGAATTTTAGGAGTACCCATTCTTGGTTGCATGGAATTATGGGTCTTTCTTTGACTCCAAAACTGTGGTGCTCTAGTAGTTCAAACTTAATTATTTTGGGTTTGTTGGTTCTGTGTGAGGTCAACACGTTGCCTTGAAGAGCACAGGGTTGGCTAGGAGGTTGCTCATGAGAGACCTATTAGTGACAATAACCTTAACAAAGTTCAAAGCTCAATGGTGGCAAAGTATGTGTGTAGCTGATGACTAATTGATATCTTTATACCTTTTCAATGCCAGAATATTTAGTGCAATCAGGGCTCCCTCTGAGAAATTTCTGACTAGTTATTGCCCGAAACAAAATTTGATGGTGGAAGAAGATCATGTAGCCAAACCCAGATAGATGGGTCACTATGGATTGTAATTGTTGTTCTTTTTGCAGTTTTGTTGGCAACCAAAGTCTTTTGTTACTTGTAAATTTGCATAGCTGATATTTTAGCATATATGATTTGACTCTTGGGAATGTTGACATTGTGACATGTTTGTAAGATGATTTCGAAGTTATTATTTTTGTTGATTTGAACTTGCATACGATAAACATCTGAGACTAGGTTCATGATGAGCTAAATATCCATTTCATTTCAACTTGTCTTAGTTATTTCAGTTCCTACTTATCTTTATGGGGCATATTTTCACTATGCAAGAGACTAAGTCACAAACCTTTCTATTCTGTTTTTTTAATGGAAAATTTATCTGTGGCACTTGAGGAGTGGTTATCTGCACTATTGGTGATTTTCTCTTGAACAAGGTTTTAAATATATGTTATATTCTATTTTTGGCAACTTGTTAAGACAGTATGGTAATGGGATGTTGGCAGTATACTGACTCATATATCACTCAGTTGTTGTTCAATAAAATATTAAAATTTAAACTGAGCGGTGTATCTGTACCATGGTGTATGGTCTGTTATGAGTGCCAGTCAAGACATACTGGTTCAACTTGTATTTTAAACCATATTCTTGAATGCCAGTCTCGAGTTCCATTTGATGTGGATTATCTTTGTGTTGAGTAACCTTACATATTGAGCTTGTTTGTGAAGTAATTCTTAAGAGTTGTTTAGGCATATATGCAATTATATGCACAACCAGTGATGAACAAGCATCCTTGGAGGCAAAAGATGCAAGATTTTTCTGTCAGCAAGCCACTGAAGCCTATTGGTTGTATGGAAAATTATAGGAATGCTGCATATTTTTCATCAACAAGTTTTATGAAGCAAAGTCCTGGTTGTATCCTTCAGAATGGACCATTGTTATAGTGTTCCCTAAAGTCTTAACTAGTGATATTATTGTATGATTATTTTTAAACTGTCAAAAATGTGCCAATTCAAGCAATTTAGAAGGTATATGATATTTAAACATGTTGAGTGGGGAACATGAAAATTTTATTTCTGCAGTGGCTTACATGAAAATTTTCTTTTTGGTTTGCACATTGTTGCTTTTGAATTAAGTTGCACTTTACAGACATTTTTCAAGACATGGCATTTTGGATTTGTTGAATGACCTATACAGGAAGAATTCCTTTTGCATTTCTTGAGGATATTCATGGAAGATTTGTGAGGACATATCGTCATGCCTGTCACACTGCCCCTGCTTACGCAATGAATGATGAGTTTTCTCGGGTGTTAAGTCAACAGATGGACTACTATTCAAATGATCCTAATGCAGATAGGATAAATCGCATGAAGGGTGAAATGAGTCAGGTATCTGAAATCAATCAAATTATGACATTTAAGAATTTTCTTCATGCTTGCGTTAGTTAAATAACACTTTTCGAGCCAGATTAACTTGCTTCATCGACATCCTGAACACTGAATTTATTGTTTTTCTCAAAAAACCATTTATTTGATCAAAACTGTACATGTATTCACAATCATTTATATATTTTCTTTCAGTTTTCAAGTTTGATTTTGTCTATTTGAGATATCATCTGGAGAGTTTGAAACACAGCATTTTTGCTCATATCTTATTGGCGATTGTGGATTATTTTTATGGAGTTCAGATACTAGTTGGTGCCTCTGGTTCAATATTAATGCAGTGTGATTGAAAGCTCAATTTGATGAACATCATACTATATACACACATACAAATTTATAAATGCATATAAATGGATGTGTTAATATTCATACATGCATATAAACATCTATATGTGTGTGTATATACATATACCTACACACACACACACACACACACACACACATATATATATATATATATATAATATGAGAATTTTTCTTAGACCTTTATATGACATCCAACATTTTCAGAATTCGGAATAGGATCCACAATTTGTCTTAACGCTATAGTGCCCATCAGTCTATTAGCTTCATGTCAATTCATCATGCATGGTAGGAATCATGCAGTAGCCCACCGATCCATGTTCGGTACATGTCAGTTCAGAATGCATTCCAGTGACCTTTATCTAACATCAAACATCTAATGGAACAATGTACCTTGGCATGTGATTTTACAGGCTTCAGTATACATAATGTACCAAACTGGCTGATGACTTCCATTGATCCGTCATGCTACATTTGATCATTGCTTTCAATTGATGTGATACTTTTCATTTGGCTAATTGTCCAGTATAATTTTGTACTCTCTCATTGTATGGAACCATGTTGATTGTTTTTGCAGTCTGGGTCTTCTTTTATCTGAAATATTAGCAGCGTCTACTAGTCAGTTTCTACCTTAGCAGCGTCTAACCAATTTCTAACTTTCAACTTGTTGACCAATTGATAGCTAATTCTGATGGCTGTATAAATACCAGGTGCGCGATGTCATGATAGAGAATATTGACAAAGTACTAGAAAGAGGAGAGCGATTGGAGT
This sequence comes from Musa troglodytarum, assembly GCA_023547065.1. Classification (NCBI taxonomy): domain Eukaryota; kingdom Viridiplantae; phylum Streptophyta; class Magnoliopsida; order Zingiberales; family Musaceae; genus Musa; species Musa troglodytarum. Next base: position 55,550,601 of record CP097508.1, on the reverse strand, counting down.
TGCTGGTTGACAAAACTGCAAACATGCAAGGAAACACTATTCGCTTTAGGAAACAAGCTCGTCGTTTTAGGAATACTGTTTGGTGGAGAAATGTTAAACTCACGTATGAAATTTTCCCATTTAAATTTTTAATTACTGACTTTTTATTTTCCATGCATTTATTTTATTAGTTTTTTGGCTTTGGCATTTATTTCTATTAGTCTCGCTTGGTTTACCTCTTATTTTCTTTTTTGATATTCTTTTTCAAATGATACTAGGTAGTACACATACCTCAGCATCTCAGTATTGTACCTGTTCAACGAGTTGAAACTGGTATCACACTGGTATTTAAAACCTTGTTGTCCTGTCTTTACCCTCTTTATAATCTTATAATTCCGTAGCCATAATAACTGGAGCTTAAAATATTTCTTATGAATTATAAGCAGAACCTTTTATATCTAACATTAGGTAACTCCTTGCTAAAGCCTAATATGCTCTAATCTACAACTTTTTGTTCAAGATCACATCCTGTGATCCATGCTTTCAAGCTAGAAGTAAATCGTCATCCTATGCTCTCCTCGACGGGGGCACATGGAGCAATCCAAAGTGGTGATGAGAATATTCTCATCAGAAGCGCCCTTATATTTTTGTAACGCATCACAGATTTAAACAGCTTAAACTGAGTTTTGGTGTAACATTAGGATCAAGTTGTAGCACTGTGAAGTTTATTTTCTGTTCTCCAATTTTTGTAGTTGTACATTGTACACTACTCCAATATACTTCCTGTTATAGGCATTCACTCAAGTGCACAACTTAGCCATCTACAGCCTTATTGCATTTTTAAATATTACTGCCTTTTCCTTTGTTCTTTTACTAAGCTTTTAGTTTTTAATCTTTATTATAAGATCATCTTCTGACTTAATATTTGTGATGCAGGGTTGCTCTGATTCTACTTATTCTGATCATAATATATGTCGTGCTTGCATTTGTCTGCCATGGCATCGCTTTGCCATCTTGTATCAGGTAGAATGAGTTATTTTTCTTTTTTTTTTTTTCCTATGGTGGTTGCAAGTTGTGAACCCAACATGTCCATTAGAGTGTGCGTGCATTATATTGGTTTCAGTTCATCTGTTGACATATTTGATGTGACTACCTTTTGGAAAGATCTGTAATTAAAATGATATTCTCTATTATTATTGGTGATGTCGGTTTTCATCAATCTGATGTCATTTCCTGCTTGAGCCAGCAAGACAAGTCAGATGAACAGTTTCTTCCTGTCTTCCTCGCTTCCCTGCCTGCCAACTTTCTCATGGTTTCTTAGTTCAAACTAGTGTGTGAACCAAGAAATAGTTATCACAAGCTTTTTAAAAGGCTTTTTGTTGATTGATGTTGGATAATTCTTTCACCATGGTGAATTTGGACATTTTCTTAAGACTGAGATTACTGAAGTTGAGATGGTAGAACCGACGATGCCTTGTGCAGGGGGTCGATGTCTAATAGAACAATTTGGGTTGGATATGGGAATAAAATAGAGTCAACCGACGTGAACGAGTGGTCTAGAATAAAACATTTCTCGTGAGGGAATAAGTTTCTTGAAATAAAAAAAAAAGTATAAAACTATCGAGAGGAAATAGGAGAACAATCTCCCTACGTTACAAAAATTAGTAAACTTAAATAATAATTATTGAGGTGGTCCATTATTTGCCGATAACATCGGTCGATGTTGATGTGTATGATTCCGTCAAAGATATTAAATATAATACCAAGTTTATCCATCGCTAACGGCCAACTGTTCCCTTGTATTCTTTTACGTGCTTGCTTGACGTCTCTGCCACCTCTTAAAAGATCCTCTTTCACTTTCATCGTCTCCAGAGAAGAAGCCAATCGCATTCCAACGTGGCTCACGTGAAGCCTTTCAACCCTATGATATGATATACTTGTTTTCTTTGTTTTAAAAAGAAAAAAAATTAATATATTATTTCAACAGTCCATTACAAACTCGTTAACAAAACTAAGGATGCTAATCTTCGGTCCAAGTGGGATCAGTGGTTGGTTTCTCTAAAAATGTATACTATCTAAATGAATTTTTTTCATAGAGTTAAAAGGAGCAAACAATCGATAATGATCAATCATCATTCAATACAAAAGTGTTATGTGAGAATTATCGTGAAAGGAAAACGATTCAAATCAACCCTCGCTCGTCTGTCTGTGTGGATAAAAATCTAAGATATGTTATTTGGAGCCGTCTCTCCCTTATCACCTATGTGGACAAAATGTAAAGAGGAAACGTTAGAACGATTATAAACTATCTCCTCTAAAATTAGGTATAAAAGATAATCCTTGATACTATGTCATGCGGTTCTTTTTGAAAAAAAAAATCTATACCTAAAAAGGTCTCAATAACTAACTTGAGCATCGAAGAGACTGTCAAAAAATTTCTTCAACATTAGTCTTAGTGTAGGTGACACCTCGGGATCTTGATACTTTCAACTTAAAGTCATTTTAGAGCTACCTCGAAACCACATCAAAGCTATTTTGAAGCCAACTTTGACACTCTTACACCCTCAAGTTTGGACCACATTAGATTGACTCAGATGTTGATGGAGATTTTTTTCTAATATTTTTGACATTAGAAGAATGACCTAATGTTGTAAAACATCCACCCATCAATCCCCCTAACAAATGCTCTAATGTGAAGGTCCTACTTCTAACCCATAGCATTTTTACTCAAAAGTGACAGCTTCCATCCTTCTCTCACATTCATACATCCACACATAAACACCAACATAGTACTAGCATCTATTTAATGACCTAGGCCTTTCACCCCCAAGGACAATCTTAAGCTACCTACTTGTCCTTATCAAGATATTTTTGAATCTTACCTAATAAGTACAAATACTAACAAGCATGATGCAAGCTATCACACCACTCCTATCTCAATCAACCCAACAAGTAACGCTACCATCTCATCAATGATCAATATCTCAATTGCCACTGCTCCGACACTTGTTGGGTTTCCCCACTTGATGCAGTGCCAGCATCTTAGGATCACCTAATGCTTGTGGAACTAGAGGTCGAGGGAGCACCTCGCTCTCCAACCATGGAATTTAATATATCGTCGCACTACTACTCTGCTCTACTCGAATTCGAGAACCAATCAGTGGATTTGATGGATGACTCCCTGAGGATCCAATTATGGCAAATGGACTAATGTCAAGAAGAGATACGGTGAGAGTTCCAACAATCATGAGAGGAAAGGCTGGACAATCCCACCTTGGGTCGGTCCTTATTCACATAAAACGTCCAAGAGGAGACAATCCCAACAAACTTTTATCTCTTGTCACCAAAAGCCTTTGACGATAATACCGATTAGATAGAGTACACAATTATTTTTCGCACTCAAATATCATCATATAATACCTTGGACTCCCATATGTGCCATGTCTTCCTGACAACATTAAGAAGCTTGACACAAGAATGGTGCACTCACTTGATGCCTCTCTTGATCAGCTCCTTTGCTTAGCTCAGAAAAGAGTTCGAGCTCTACTTCCTTGGGAATGTGTGCTCGATGCCATCGGCAATGATACTTCTCAGACTTAAGCAAGGGGAGGAAGAAATACTCTCCGACTTCATCGCTTGATTCATTAACAAGATCTGAGACATATAAGAAGCTCATCTATCACTTATCATACAAGTCTTCATTATGGGGCTTAAGTCTTTTTGCTTTTTCTAGTTGTTGGTAGAGAGGCCACTGGTGACGATGTTCGAGGTGCTCTAAAAAGCCAACTAATACATTATCGCGAGGCAATAATCTCAAGTGTAAGAAGACATACAAAACGTCGAGACATAAGTGACTACCATCGGCCCCGACCTTGAGATCACCACGATGGAGAAGAAATTATCGACTTAAGCTACCTCACTCAAGATTTGAGTTGACTCCTTTGAACATAATTAGAAGTAAAGTCTTTTTATATATAAAGGAAAAAAGAATCTTAAAAGATCCTTAATTAATAAAGATACATGTAAAGAGGAGGAATAAATCAAGTACTGTCGCTTCCACCATGATTATGGTTATGATATAGAGGACTATCAGGATTTGAAGGAGCAAATCAAAAAACTTATTCATCGAGGACATCTCGAGAGGTTCATCCAAAGGCACCAAGGATCCTCGCTCCACCTAAGCGGTTGGTGGAGAGGAAGATAAACATCTTCATTAGTGGACCTATCTCGCGAGGAGACAACACCTTAGGTCACAAAGCCTACACTTGAGCTACCATCGTAAAGTACTCGAGGCTCAAAAATAGCTCGGAAATAACTTTTAAGAAAGAAGAGATGGAGTATCTTGACCCAAATCACGATGATGTCTTAGTGGTCTCCATAAAAATGATTAACACCCAAGTAAAGAGGGTCATGTTTAAGACAAGTAGCTCTATTGATATACTCTATTTGGACACTTTTCAAAAGCTTAGGCTCTCAACTAACAATCTTACCCCTATAATTTCTTCATTGATGGGGTTCACTCGCAATTTCATCTCCTATCTTAGGTCTATAAGCATGCATGTCACGTTCAATGAGCTTTTCTCTAAAATAATGATGGCCAAATTCATGATGATCAATATCCACTTAGTATACAACACGATCATAAGCCGACTTATACTTAATAGGCTGAGGACAGTGGTATCAACCTACCATATGGTGATGAAATTTTCAACAAGGACTAATATTAGAGAGCTGAGAAGCAACCAAATAGAATTGCTTTAGTGCTATCTAACAACAATCTCCTTACTGAAGAGGGCTCGGCTCGAGGCGTCATTGATGGACCCTCAAAATTTTACCATGCCATTTGAGAAAGTAATATCTCCCACCATTGAAGGAAAGCCAATATCATTGTGTGGAGGAGAAGACAAAGTCCTACTTTGAGACATCGCAAGATAAGTAAAAAAGACCTAAACATTGGGTCAAAGAAGCACTAATTAGGTCAGGGGACTTACAGATGGCTGGAATATAATACCTAGTTTGCAAGTGATCCCATAGAGGTGCATTCACCACTAAGTCATACATATGCAAACTTTTCATAAGCTCTAAGTCTTACGAAACCTTGGGTTCATGGGAGATGCCTCCTTCGATGAAGAAGAGGGCATGACCTCCTTCTCTCTTAGATTGTCCAAAAATGGAGCATAGACCTCGATTGACTAGCGACCATAAGGATAGTTTGGTATTAAAGAATGAAGTACTCATATAGGACATTCTTAGTGTCTCAAATCTAATGATTAGATACACTACTAGGACGACATAATTATTGTTTGACAATAAGGTATCCTCAACCATCCAACATTCTATGAGCGAATTAATTAGTAAACTCATTCTCCAATAAGTAACTGAACTATATCCCTATTGTCTCCACACGAACAGCTATGAGATTAGTCGTCTTCATCATATACATAGATATACAACACTTTAGTCTATCCGATTATCTCGATATATCTCTCAAGTAAATTATGACCGGGATTATTTAGGGTCTGTGTTTAAAGACGAATCAATCTCATTATCGTGATCTCATCACGATCCAATTGTCATTGCATAGATTCATAGATTTCACAATATAAGCAACAAGCAACATAAAATAAAAAAATTAAATAAATAAAATAAAAAAGAGTGTGTATCATATCACACGTGTCATTACTCATATGATTGGTTTGGAGGGCATCTATGATTAGCAATAGGGAGATTAATGATAGGTAATATATTAATGGCTAATCATCATCTGACATAGAAGCACCATGTGGGAGCTATCATAGAAGAAAAAAGGAGGGTCACCCCTACCTGTCTACCCATGTGGACAAAAATCTAAAATAGGTCATTCGGGGCTATATTCTTCATATCACCCATGTGCAGAAAACGTCAAGAGGGGGACATTAGAACGATTACACGTCTCCTCCAAAGTTATGAATAAAAGGTAATCCTCGGTGCTATTTTGGGATGACTCTTTTTTTTAAGAAAAATCGATTCCAAAAAAAGATCTTGGTGACTAACTTAAGCACCAGAAAGATTGGGTTAGAAAATTTCTCCTAACATCGGTCTTAGTGTAGGTAATGCTCCGAGAGTTTGATACTTCCACTTCGAAGCTACGTCGAAGCCACCATGGGGTTACTTTAAAGCCACCTCGAACATTATTATGCTCTCGGGTTTAGACCACGTTAGATTGACTTAAATATGGATAATGATTTTTCTTAACACCAACAATAAGAAAAAAAATTTATAATGCAAATTAGTATGATACCCAATACTTTGAGACGATGGTGAATCCACATTCGACAAGCTTTAATACATAAAAGATTGATCTCATGGTAGTGCTTTAGATTTACTTATCAAAAATTAAAAGTTAAAAATCTTACACCAACTTGCTATAAGATGAGAATTCAAATTCTCATTCCACAAAGTTTGAAAATGGGTTCAAAACCTATCTTGGCCTGATATTTTTTGGTGTCTCTTTGAAATTGGATTGGGCAAATTGAAGTGGTGGAACATATGAATGTTACTCTAATATATATCAATATCAGCAAATTTGGTTTCCTATTTGATATATCAGTGTTTCTAAATATTTTTATTAATTTTAGTTGCTTGATCTATAATATCAAAGGTCAGGAATCGATCAAAATACTACACCAAATAAAAAGGAGCAAAAACCAGAACGAAAACATGAAGAGTTCTTTTTCCGATAAATTACATTAAAATATCACATAACGAGAACACGGCCCAAACGGAGCCCATACCACACCATCAAAGCACGCCAAGAGTCGTGCCGTAGCGAAACGTATCGGGAGCAGCAACCGTCACAATCTACTCAGTAACCCACAAGATTCACGTGGATCCAACGCGAATCCAACGCCGCCGCCATCTTCACACGACGCGAGATCTAGCCCGCCCCTTCCTCCCATGGACGCTTCCGTTCTCCTTCTCCTTTGTTACCACCCCGTTTCGTTGGATCCGACGTGTTGTTCTCATCCACAATCGCATCCGCGGCTGCGTGTTCTCACGGTTCATCCCTTTCCCTTCCTTTCTCTGCCCTACTTGTGTGCCGCTGCGCGCCCATCTGCAACCGGACAGGTCGACAGAGGTTGGCCGTGTTGCATCGAGCATATCACCCCCAGATCTGTCCACCCCTTGCAATTAGAATGAGGGGCAGTGCCATTTATGCCCGCCTCCCTTCTCCTCCCCTCCCTATAAAGCCGCCTTCCTTCTCTCAATTCATCTCGTTCTTTCCTCCCAGATCTGTTGCAGTGTCTCCTAGATTGTCTTCTCCTGTCACGACTCCCTTCACCACCTTTTGTTCCAAGGTATCGATTTGATCTCTCGGATACCCATTCTCGTTTCATCTTTCTTCGATGCCTTTTGTACCGATGATTTGTGGTTAGGCAGCATCTGAGTCGGGATCGCTTGTCGGAGAGACCAGAGAGATGACGATCACCAAAACAGTCCGGGTTTCTGATAGGAAACTGGTCATCAAGGACCGCACCGTCCTCTCCGGCGTTCCTGATAACGTGTTCTCTTGCTCTGCCGTGAGCTCCGGCCCCGTCGACGGCATCTTCCTCGGCACTCAGTTCTCTGAGCCGTCATGTCGTCATGTCGTGTCTCTCGGCACGCTGAGGTTAGCCGACGGTCCTCTGTTATCGATTACAGAGAAGGCTATGTTGCTTAGCGCATTATTTGGTTGTCTTTTGGATCTTGAATCGTTGCAGAGATGTTCGATTCTTGACGAGCTTCCGCTTCAAGCTGTGGTGGATGGCTCAGAAGACGGGCGATCAGGGGAGGGACATCCCCCATGAGACCCAATTCCTCCTCCTGGAATCCAAGGATGGATCTCAGCTTACGGCGATGGATGGCAGCGGCAGCAGCAGCGATGAGATTGTCTACACCGTCTTCCTTCCGCTAGTCGAAGGCCCCTTCCGGGCCTGCCTCCAGGGTAACTCCCGCGATGAGCTGGAGTTGTGCCTTGAGAGCGGCGACGACGACACCAAGTCCGCCTCCTTCTCCCACGCCTTGTTCGTCGGCGCCGCCAGCTCCGACCCGTTTGCAGCCATTTCAGGCGCCATCGACGCCGTCAAGTCCCGTCTCAAGTCCTTCCGCCACCGCAGCGATAAGAAGCTCCCGGGCGTCGTGGACTACTTCGGCTGGTGCACGTGGGACGCCTTCTACCAGGACGTCACGCAGGAGGGCGTCGAAGCCGGGCTCAGAAGCCTCACTGCCGGCGGCGCCCCGCCGCGATTCGTCATCATCGATGACGGATGGCAGTCCGTCGGCTCCGATCAATCCGCAGAAGAGCCAGAGAAGCCGAGCCCTTTGCTCCGGCTGACCGGAATCAAGGAGAACGGCAAGTTCCAGAGCAAGGAGGATCCCGCCGCCGGGATCAAGACAATCGTGCGAACAGCGAAGGACAAGTACGGGCTCAAGTATGTCTACGTCTGGCACGCGATCACTGGGTACTGGGGCGGAGTGCGGCCGGGGGTGGAGGGGATGGAGGACTACAATTCCAAGATGCAGTACCCCAAGGTGTCTCCGGGAGTGGTGGAGAACGAGCCGGGGATGAAGACGGACGTGCTCACGATGCAGGGGCTGGGCCTGGTGCACCCCAAGAGCGTATACAAGTTCTACAACGAGCTCCACAGCTACTTGGCGGCCGCCGGCATCGACGGGGTCAAGGTCGACGTGCAGTGCATCTTGGAGACCCTCGGTGCCGGACACGGTGGGAGGGTGGAGCTGACACGACAATACCACCGGGCTCTCGATGCATCGATCGCCAAGAATTTCCCGGACAATGGCTGCATCGCTTGCATGAGCCACAACACCGATGCTCTCTACTGGTCTGTGCTCCTCCCTCTCGATTTCAGAAAGCAGGGTAAGAACATGGTGCTAACATATACTTCGTCGGTGCTGCTGCTGCTTGAACGAATCCAGCTCGAAGCAGACGGCGGTGGTGCGGGCGTCGGATGATTTCTACCCGAGGGATTCGGTGTCGCACACCATCCACATCGCCTCGGTTGCGTACAACAGCATCTTCCTCGGTGAGATCATGCTCCCTGACTGGGACATGTTCCACTCTCTGCATCCGGCAGCAGAGTACCATGCATCAGCTCGAGCGATTAGTGGAGGGCCGATATATGTAAGGTGAGTCATCGAGAACCCGATTGATGGTAGGAGTAAATTGCTTGCCTTGTTCATCCAATTTGAGTTCGATCTTTTGGTCGTACAGTGATGCCCCCGGAAAGCACAACTTTGAGTTGTTGAAGAAATTGGTGTTGCCCGATGGATCCATTCTTCGCGCTCGATTGCCCGGTCGTCCTACGCGTGATTGCCTCTTCTCTGATCCTGCTCGTGATGGTGTCAGGTGAGCACCGGTGATCCCTTCATGATTCACGGAGGTGATCATTACGTACACATTAATGCTATGCTCTACTTTTGTTCTAGCTTGCTCAAGATATGGAACATGAACAAGTACACCGGAGTTCTTGGGGTCTTCAATTGCCAAGGTGCAGCGTGGAGCTCCACGGAGAAGAAGAACATGTTCCACCATACAACATCAGAGGCTCTGACCTGCGCCGTGAGAGGAAGTGACGTGCATCTCGTCTCCGAGGCTGCAACCGACCGAGACTGGAAAGGTGACTGCGTTGCCTTCCGCCACAGAGACGGACAGCTTGTCCTCCTCCCATTCAGAGCTGCCATGCCCGTCTCCTTGAAGGTTTTGGAGCATGAGGTCTTTACAGTCTCCCCCATCAAGGTCTGCCATCTGTCGTTTGTGTTTCTGAAAACCAAGGATCGTTTCATCCTCTCTCATCAATCACTGTGCTTGTGATACAGGATCTGGCACCTGGCATCAGATTTGCACCGATAGGCCTGGTGGACATGTTCAATGCTGGAGCAGCAGTAGAAGGCCTCACATACCATGTTCTGAGTGCCGCCAGCATGTTGGAGCCCGGTTCAGGATTCGGCGAGTCGAACGAGGCGCCGCCGCCGCCGCCGCCGGCGAACAGGGGACCCGATGCTCTTGCAATAATATGCATGGAAGTCAAGGGATGCGGTAGATGTGGAGCATACTCTTCCGTTAGGCCGAGGAGATGTTCGCTGGGTTCCGTGGATGTAGAGTTCGCTTATGATTCTTCTTCTGGTTTCCTGGCTCTTCATTTAGAAGCCATGCCCAAGGGTGATCAGAGAGTTCACAACGTAGTGGTCGAAGTGTAGGCAAACTAAGATCCATTGGTGGGGAAATTGGACGACTGCGGGGAAGATGGGAATCGATTGTGGTCGATAGCTAATGATTCAAATTGAGGTCCCAGTTTTTTTTTGTATTTGTTCTTCACATCACAAGTATGCCATTATCTTCTCACTCATTTCTTTCACATCACAAACCATGCATGCTTCGAGAGTATGTCGCAGAAGAACATGAAGCTCGTTCATCATAAACCTTAGAACAAAGATCTCTCCGCTGCAGGGCAGTTCTTCTTTCGTTCTTTTTCCCTCCATGTTTCTATGTATTTAGAAGCGTATAAAATTCGGTATAATGATCGCTCAGAGAGAGATCATCTATAACGCAACATCAAGGTAGTAGATGGATTTAAGCTAGAATGATGAGTGATCTAAGATGTTACTACGAGAAGCGAGTACAACCAATGCCTCTAAGCATCACAAGCAACCAAAATAGTCAAGTCTGAGGGCTAAGCCGCCCTCCAAAATGCATCTATCCATAAATACACGGATCTCCTGAAGTAGAATGACAGCCGGATCGGATTAGAAAGGTTAATGAATCATGTCCTTTTAGTTTGTGCAACTTTATAGATTACACACCATGCTGGGATACACCTCTTTATTACGATATCTTCTTCCAATTATACATCATTTTATGTAGAACATGCTTAGCAGCAGTGATTGTATAGACCAGAATGAGAGTAGATTTGAGAAAGAAAAAGAAATCATTGTATACATCATTTGACATATTACCTATACATATAGCTGAATGTATACCATAAAAACGAGGAAAGGAACAATTAGCTGATGGTGTTTTGGTGTGCATAAGATGCATGAGGTCATGTACAAAATTCATTCTATCTTACAGAACCAGTAGCTATCATCAAGATATGAATCCATGGCTGTCTTTGGTAGATTGAAGAAGAAGAAGAAGAAGAAGAAGAAGAAGATGTGGGTATGTCTGAATAGTTATGAACCGAAATTGGAATGTGGAATGCAACTGGTGGAGTTTTAAGCTCTATCATTGAGTTACGACTGGTCTTCTCATGTTAGATCTAGTGAATCGATTGTCATATGCTTTCTGCCATGGTGCCGTTGAATCAAAGAGCAACCTATAAAGCACCAGCGCCTACCTGGGAGACGTGTTCAGTGAACAAGAAAGGCTGCGGAGAGGCACGCAGAATTCTGCTATTTGATCTCCACCTGTAGTTTCCCACAGCTTTATTGAACCGCAATTTCCCAGAGTGAGAAGAACAGATGCAGTTCAAGAAAGCTGTGGAAGACTACAAATAGGATCATACGTAAACAGCTTCGATGAGAGGGAGGGGGAGAGAGAGGAGGAGGAGGAGGAGGAGGGGGGCACAAGGTAAGAAGAAGAGACGCTGTTAGCATTGAGTGAGGGAGGAGAAGATATGGGTATTTATAGATGAAGAGAGGAGTACTGTTGGGTGCAGACTGAGAACTCGATCCCGAGAAGAATATAAGCCATGACCGAACCCTAACCTATCATCATTCCACAGGATCAGAAGCATTAGATCACAGTCGAACCTGAGATTGCAGGAGCAGAATTACGATCGACTCAAGCAACCAGTGCCAACTCCAAATCACTTGTGCAGTGCACATAATGAATAAAGAAGAAAGTGGAGGCACAACGGGAGTCAGACGGTGTCAGAGCCCAGCGTTCCACGCCCACCATTAACGCGGAACGTAACACTAAGAGGGAAAGTGCCATGGGACGGAGAGGAGGTGGTGATGCGCCCCAACAAGACAGCCGGATGAGACGGCGACGGTGGGCCGAAGGGAGACATCGACCTGACCACAAATCCTTTTTAATCTAATCGCGCTGTTGCTTGGGGACTAATAAACAAAGCCTCCGAGCGGTGGATTCGGCCACCTCCTCCCACGCCAGTGGTCGGGCTGTGCTCGATCTGATGTGCCACCAACCCCGGCAGGAACCAAATGTTTGCGTACGCTGTTTCCTGTGGATTTGATGTGCACAGACGAGGATCCATGTTTGAAACAATGGCTTTTCTGATTAGCTTTCGATGCTCATCTTGCGACAGTGCAGCATATGATTCGAGGAAAATATGATGCGTTGCAGTGAGAAGGTATGTTTCTGAACTTGTATGGCTCGGAGATGAGACAACAAGATCAACATGGAACTATTTAGATTGACTGTACACACCAATTCTAATTAAAGCTCTTCGTGATGTCCAAAGACATGAATCTTCATCCTGAATTCAGAAGCTGAGTGAAGGGTCGCCTCTCACCAACTTGTGCTTGTCTTACCAAAATACAAGAAGACGAATCCATGCCCACATTTACATGTGATGGACTCATGAAGATGTCAACCATGCTAAGTGATGCTTTGTATACATGAAGTTGATATCTTGGTTAGTGTACCTGATATCACTTGTAGCGCTCATATAGGAAGAGTGTCGTCGAAGACAACAGAGTGAAAGTTTTCGGGAGGAGAATTCTTCTGCTGCAATGTCCTATCTACATGTTCCTGTAGATTACCAGCAAGCGGTGGAACCGGGAATTGGATTAGCAGGGAGAAACGGGTATCAGAAAAAGGCTGCAGTCTTCCTCTGCTTCGAGTGAAGTTAAACCGAGAGGACATGGAATTGCTCGATCCACAAACGCCAGCCTTTCGGAAACTGCATCCTGATCTGCTTGTGAAGTCCAGGACAGAGGAATGGTGAAAGCAGACATAATGTACGTGGGAAGAAAACTCAGTCCAGCTTTCTCCATTGTTGCTTGATGAACTTGCAGTTTTCTTCGTCCATTAGTAGATCTTGCTCATCATGAATGAGCTGCTCGATAGTATGTATCAGATCTTTTCCATGCTGGACTGAAGAACTCTCGATAGCAGGACAGGCTTTCATGGATCATAGGCTGCAATATCAAGCACAATTATCGATTTTTCATCGACTGTGTTCTTAGGTCGAACTGCTAAAGAAAATATCAGACTTTAGTGCCAAAAATACCAAAGATTATGGCAAATCCGAATACTTTGAAGGACTTAATTATGCTGTTCTCTTTTCTCTTTGGCCATTTGTTGAACCATTTTGAGAATGAAAACTGCTGAAAAGAAGCATCTTTTAGTACATCGAAAGACAAATCAAAACACTTTCGTAGCAGATTCGAGATGGTAGACATACGCAATTGGCAATAGAAATGTAAGAGGAGGTCTTACTAAAATAGAAAGAAAGAGAGAATCTGACTAACTGATGCTGAAATTTTGGACAAGGAATCGATGAATTCAATCTGCATTCATCCCCAAGCGACGGAATGTGAATTGTCTTCTTTCCGCATTGAAAGAAGCCCTGAATTGTCATCCCTTCCCACAGCTTTCTTGACCCTCTTCCTCGCTTCCTCCTCCCACCTCTGTGCTGGGGGGGTTATAGAGGAGAAGTTCAAGAAAGCTGTGGAAGGGAATGGCATGGGCTTGGAAGGCAGCAACCCCATTTCTCTCCGATCTCATGGCTACGCAAGCAGCAGCATAGCTTTCTAGGCTGGAAGGAGTGACAACAATACATATAACCTCTGTGCGATTTATGTTCATTTTTGCTGTAAAAGCTGTCATTGGAAAGAGCTAACAACCAAAGGGAGGGAGGGAGAGAGAGAGAGAGAGTGGGTATGGTGAGAGGGCAACCTTTGGGGTGGTGACCACTTTGCATGCATGTCATCACAGGCCTATCAGAAGCCTCCTCTGTTCTTTGCATGCTTTGCAGAAAAAACATGAGAGAGATCCAAAATGATGTAGTTTGGAGAGTGTCAGAGGAATAAGAGAAGAAGGCAAAGATGTCTGAATTATTTGAGGGTCCTAATTGTTTCCTTATCTCTTTGCACTCCAAGCGGTAGAAAAATTTTACATGTGATGATTATTAGGCTTTGGTGAAGGAAGAAGGACGAACATTGGACCAATCATTAACTGTCACATACAACGTTCATAAAGTTTCTCCACAACCAATGATGCCCTACATGCCTTGGGAACAATCCTAACTGTAAAGAAACCTACAACTGCTTCCCTGGTAAGGAATGTTTTCTTAGGGAATTTAATGTAGTGATCGGGAAGGAAGGATCTACCCTAATCAAACCTGCACATCTCGAGCTAATCCTTTCCTTCCATCTTGTATTCAGTAGTACAAGAATGATAGCTTTCTCGAACAATGATTTCATGGCTGAGCAAAGTCTTATCGATGTAACGTGTTAGGATGTGATTTCAAACTCGTTCTCATCAAGAAATAGCGTGAACAAAAGAGAAATACTAATAAGAGAAATAATGCAGTAGAAATTGTTAATATTTTCCGGTGATGAGGATGTCAGCCATGAGTGTGGAGACACAAGGAATGTGCTCGACAGCCACCGGTGGCGGCATCACCCAACCCCTCGAGAACTGTAGCAGCCATGCAATAGCTATTGTCGCCTGAGAATAGATAGGCATTGGAGCCCAGAAACACATAGGAGGCATCATTTCTTGTAGAAACAAGAAATTTCAAGTGCTAGCAACCAGAAATTTCTCAGCCTCCGTCAGAGGAAGGAAATATGAAGGTAAGAGAACATTTCTATAGAAGAGTGTGTTGATTCTTCTGGGAAAATAAATCTTGAATACATACATCATGCGGTAGGAAAAGTAACGGAGATAGAGGAGCCTGCGACTTTGAGAGCAAGTTTCACTGTTGAACAGCCTGTGAACTGTTGAGACTTGATGTTATTTGAAATTTAGCTTTCTTCTCTAAGAAGAATATTAAGTATTGTGATGCCAATGATGTGGAAATCTTCTAGCCTGCTTACCTCTGTTTTATGCGAAAATCCTTCCTTGGCTCTGTTCATCGACAATTCTTTTGAAGATTGACTTGATTCCTCCTAATCCTAAAGAACAGCATGAGGAAGACGGTTCCTTCACTGTTCGAAACTGAGTTGCCAAGATGAAGCATAAAAGATTGTCTGGGAACTCGGCTTTTTTTGCCATGATGATGATGTATACCACCAAACTCTGCTGTATCATGATGAATTTGGACACTTCTTCATCCCAGGTAGAACATTTATGAAGAGACAAAACAAAGAAGGCTAGCGAGCATCTTCGACAACCCAAACTGGAATCTTTAGCGGTGGATCCGTTAAACAAAGCAACCCTACTTCGCTTTGTTGTGAGAAGGATGAATGCTCCAAGTACTTCACTCTGTTGGTAATACGAGGTAAATGGGGTTTGACACGCAGCACATCATCTTTACAGAAACGTAGTACGGATCTTCTCATCATTAGAACAGCATTCCGGAGTTTGGAGCCAAGCCAAGGTGATCACACACCGTATCTGCAAGCTACAATTCTGGTCGTTGGTGTTCTCCGGCAATTACTGCTTTTGAGTCGAAACACCATCTCGATTTACTCCCAAACCTTACGGTCACTGTGCAGCTAGTTTTACGCGTAGTAAGAACAGTGCACGACGGATGGCGACTCGTCGTTGCGAGTCCCCGTCCCACCCGTAGCAAGACTGGCGCCTTGCTTTGCGTGACGACGACGAAGAAGAGACAGTCCTCTCTCACCGCCATCACCGGCATAATCCAGGAATCGCGTTCGGAGGAGTTGTTCCGCGCGCCAGCCGAAGGAAGAGTAACTACAAGCCAGCCTTATCGTGGAGCCACGAGGCCATACGGGAACATATGAGCCAACAGTAGGCGTGCCGAAAGACTACAACGATGGATCGACAAGCCACCATGTGACGGTGGAGCCAGCCAACGCAAAGATGCCTCTGGGGCTGATTCACCGGTGGTACCAGAAGATTGATTCCATCTCCGAGCTCAGTCTCGCATCGCTCCATGCACCACCGAACCCTACCCCACGACAACCTGTCTCGCAGTTCCTCTTCTTCCATCAGAGTAAAGTAGCACCGAGCTTAATCAAATAGCAGCTGCAGTGAGTGCACGAAAGGTATTAACTCTGCGGGGGATGGGTCGCATTCATGGGACCTTGCAACAGGCTGTTCTTGCTGCACATACATGGTGGGCGGCACAGTCGGTGGATCCATTATTGTTGCCATTTCTAGATTTCATCTCTACGGTGGCTGCGTGTTCATCAGCCCGACGAGTTACATGGTAACAGTGGGTGCGGCATGCGAGCGCATCGTGCTCCCCTTCTGCGGAGGAGAAAGTTAGCATGGTATGTATGTACGTGGGACTGAGTTCGGGTATCATATATCATCCGAAGACACAAAGCTTGGATCCTATCAATCCCTGCAGGCCATACTGCTCTTCTGTAGAGTAGTACGTGACTCCTCATGATCATGGGAACCCTCGTTGTCCTATATATGTGTAGTGGCTCACAACACAGTATCTTCTCCAGCAACGTATGGGAAAGTAGATTGTTCCCCTGCGGTCATGGCATGGTAAAGCAAAAAGAGTCCTCTTGTTTGAGGTTTCTCCCAAAGCTATTGCCATGTATACGGACGCAGATCTCAACTCTATATATCTGCATAATGAAAGTTCCTTCGCACGTCAGATCTCTCCTAAATCCAACCCGTAAATCGCAGAATCTTTGTAGAGTTATGGAAATTAATACCAGGAAATGATGAGCATCGGTGTGTCCGGGATCAACATTTTCATTGTCGTAGTTACCCATTCTCTCCTCAGCGTACTGCAATTAAAGTGAAGCCAAAGTGGACGTTGTCATCGTGTCCTACAGTTTCACCATTCCATGTTCATGGTATGCCAGTGAGGAGCCTGCGGTGAAACTGGAGTTTGCTACGGCTATAGCATGGTATATGCTTTCTCGTTGATGTGAAAAATATTTCGGTGGCCAAGAGACTGCGAAAGGGTTACCGGTGTCGAGAAGCAGAAGAGGTTGGAGCAGAATCGAGGATTTAACTTTCATCAGAGGTACTGCAACACACCATGATAATAATGAAGCTGCTAACTTTTTGGGTGCTATAAAGGCCAATGACAAGAGGGCAGAAGTCGAACCTGGCGATCCATCGAGGCTCTCTCTCTCTCTAGCGCGCTCCTTGCTTCGTCCTCGGAGTGGAAGAGCAGAAACGAGCCTCTTCATCTCTTTCCACAGCTTTCTTGAACTGTTGGAGTTGCAGAGGGTGGTGGGTGGGTGGGTGGATGGCGAACTCCGGCATAAGACAACAGTTCAGGAAAGCTGTGGGAATATATGCAGAGGCTGGAAGGATCGAGTCACAAGCATGGCTCCCAAACAAATGGTAAACAATGTTTGTGTTAGCTGAAGAAGACTTGGAATTTATATCGATAGCCTTGTCTCAATCAATGCCTTATATTCTAGTCGAAGACATCTGTAATAAATAGATTGTGATCCAGGGATTTACTGGCCGGATTGGAGTAAC
This sequence comes from Musa troglodytarum, assembly GCA_023547065.1. Lineage (NCBI taxonomy): Eukaryota > Viridiplantae > Streptophyta > Magnoliopsida > Zingiberales > Musaceae > Musa > Musa troglodytarum. The sequence continues at coordinate 55,533,035 of CP097508.1, read as the reverse complement.
ATCTCATGACATTAGAAAGCTCTTGAATGGAGTTCCTGGATGTTCCAGATTTTAGGTGGATATCTAGAAATTCCAGTAGCAATAGACACAAAATCTAGAAATAGTTTGATGCATTTATATTTATTCATGACAAGGTTGTCAATCGGCTCTAAATATGTTTTGTTTTGCATTTTTGTGGTTTCTATTCAATAATAAGCATGCCAATTTTGATTAAGGATAGAATAATGGATGATTCATTACCCCAAAAATAAGAGATAGAAAATGATTTGATTGAACAAAAGAGCACTAACCGAAGAACTTATTTTTCAGAATACTCTCTCTCTCTCTCTCTCTCTCTCTCTCTCTCTCTCTCTCTCTCTCTCTCTCTCTCTCTCTCTCAAAGCCAGTTGATGTGTAACTTAGCACACTCTTCTCATCCAGACTTGATTCTCCCTACTATCATAGTATTGATATAAATTAATTCATCAACCAAATGGTTTGAGCTCCATCTTGCTCAATGATAATATATATTTGTATCTACTTTTTTACAGATCATATGGAGAACACAAGGCTCATAAGACTCCCTTCACAGAGATTCTACAAGTGTGCAAAGGGTATTGAAATGAGGACATAAAAAATAACATGAGGAAAAAAAAAAAACACCTATGTCTAATCTTAAGAAAGATTTCAGAGCCTTCCAAAAAAACGTAGCAAATCCAAATAAGATCCCATCTTCGATAGTGAAGACATCGTAACCATAGATCTTGGATTGAATATAAATTTATGCCTAACTCTTATCGTTTTTGACTCAATAAGATAATGAGTCAGGTAAGGTCAAATCATGACAAATAGTATGAAAGTCAACTTATTATTGAGAAACTCATGTAAGCATCCAAATTGATATTTGAAAGTGGCTATATTTTTTGAAAAATAAAATTCTGAAAAATCATATTGGAGTTTATTTTCCATAGTTTAAAGGATAATTTGATATTAGAGCTCGCTCAACTTAGCGAACCATCTAAAAATGCAAAACCCCTTTTAGAATCAATGATAATTTCATAAATGTAATAATAAATTAAATCTTTTCTAATGATATTTACTATGTTTAAGTATTCCAATAGTACTTTTATTTTACATCAGCATATGCATCGCCTAAACCACAATTGAAGTCACAAGCCTCGCACAGTGTGATGTGAGGCCCAAAGACTCGACAATGTTTATTATGGGCCTTCTACATAACTGTTGCCACCCGAATCGGATGTGCACGAATCTTGAAGAGGATCGAACGGTGGCTTCTCAGCAATGCACGCATTGTACAGCGGATCCGAACTGTGGCCCGAGGCAACGGATGCGCCGTTATTATGGTTTCACGCGGTTTCTCGAAGATTCGCAATGGAGGGGCCGTGATTTCGGGGTTCGAGTGCACGAATCTTGAAGAGGATTGAACGGTTATTTGTTTGTGCTGCACGCGTTTTACAGCGCATCCGTACCGTGGGTCGAGGCAATGAATGGGCCGTTTCCATGGTTTCACGCGGTTTCGTGGATTCGGTGCTCCCAACCACGCGTCTGATTCGTTAAACAGGAGATATTAACGCCTTCGCTTATTTCTTCTTCCTCCTCGAGCGCTTCGCCACTCTTCCCCTTCTTCTTCTTCACGGTGAGAGGCGATGGAAATTCTCCTACTATTCGCCATATTTCTCTTCACCTGCGGCATCATCAAGTACTACTGCTTCCTCCCCCGTTTGAAGCTAAGACCATGGCTTTGCTCACTTATTCCCGCTGCTTCGCCACCACCAAAGCCAGTGGAAAGATGTTACAAGGGGGAGAAGGGAAACGACGACGACAACATCGAGCTCCAGAGCATATTCTCGACCTTCGACAAGGATGGCGATGGCTTCATCACCGTAAAGGAGCTGGAGGAGTCGCTCAGGAGGTTGGGGCTCGCGGTCACGGGCAATGAGGTGATGCATATGTTGGAAAGAGTCGATACCAATGGAGATTGCCTCATAGACCTCGGGGAGTTCCGCGAGCTGTACGCTGCGCTTGGGAGAGGCCAAGGACCAAGCGGTGGAGACGGTGGCGAAGAGGAGGAAGAAGAGACGGCTTTGCAGGAGGCCTTCGACGTCTTCGATGGTAACAGAGATGGGGTGATAGCAGCGGAGGAGTTGGCCACGGTGCTGACCTCGCTAGGGCTGAAGCAAGGGGCGAGGCTGGAGGACTGCAGAGACATGATAAGGAGGGTGGACAGGGATGGGGATGGCAAGGTGAGCTTCGATGAATTCAAGAAGATGATGAAGATGAAAGGTGGGAAGCTCTTTTGATACTTTGTGTCGATCAGCTCCCTTCTGCTGCTATGTGAACTTAGAGGGTGTATGTCCATGGAATCTAACCCATGTCCATTTCTTTCCTCTTCTTCTTCTTTCTTTCCTTCCCTTCTCTCTTTCCTTGTGCTGACCATTTCTCTCAAGTTATAAGCAACCTGTTTTGACCATTCCAAGGAGAAGAATTATGCTGCTGCTGCTTCTTCTTCTTCTTCGTTTTCTTCTTCAGAAACTATGATGCGCTTTTGCTTTTTCTGTTATTTTCATGTTAGGAATCACGGTGCAGATCTGATATGACTCACAGCAGATGTTCTTGGACACTCACGACTAGTGTAATTGTTGAGATTTTGTGGTTGAGGAGCTTAAAACTCCAATTTTGACAGCAAGTCTCGCAAGTTCTCGTGAGAGCCCCTGCGAACTGCTTCTTCCAATACTTTTCAACATGGACATTAGAAAGCTGAAGTCCATCTACTTCAAAGAAGAAGTCCATCTGCTTCTTCCAACTCTCTCCCATCTTTGATGTTATGTCCCAGCAAGATTAGGAGACTGCTCAAAACAGGGCAAGAGAAGGTTCTTTCCATCCCAAAATATCTAGCACACGGGGGCCCGGAGAATCAACACAATTAATGCTCTCTCTCTCTCTCTCTCTCTCTCTCTCTCTCTCTCTCGCGTTTGAAGTTTATATGTGACGGTGACATGGTCGAATGTGGACAGATTACCTGATGCTATTGCGGCAACCAACTCAGTAAATTAAGTGAACATGTAGATGATTTTATTTGAAGGCGTCAAATAGAAAGCGCAGTCGATTTAGAGGAGGTCATTTGACGTGCAATATATGTTATGTTGATGTCAGAATGCCACTGCTTAGTCTCCCAAACAACTGCAACTCCTCATGCACCCTTGCAGACCATGTCCACCATATTCTTTCCTTGACCTTGTCCGAGATGGGGTCGTCAGAAAAGAACATTGTATGAGACATAAAGCCACTCCTTTTCTTTTACTTTGGCAAAGGACTTGGTGCTCTGCAGAATGTGATGCTTTTTCCCTTTGAAGAATCATTAGTCCACGGAACGGGCACAAATTGAAGAATCCCTGCTGTCAATCTAGAAGAAATTTGAAGAAAGCCTCATTCTTTGTTGAACTGAACATGAAACTATTGTTGTGTTTCTGAAGAAGCCATTCAAACTCAGTCAAATTCCTCATAAATGCTTGGAGTTTTCATTCACATGTTGGCTAGTGGCTCAAAATGCCCTGTTGCATGATAATGCTTTCATATGAAGGACCAAAGCCATACGCAGGGGGGGGAGGAGGGGGAGAGAAAATGCTGCATATTGTCTAATTATATCTTTCCAAAGAAAATGCTTCTTACACAGCTTGCTCAGCACAAAGAGAAGAGCAAGTGCCATGCGACTGGCATCATATCGACTCAGATCATCATGTCCTTGTGTTCGAGCAACAATCTAAGTTGAGAATTTAAAACCAACATAAAACACTGACAACCAAAACATTAACTTCAATGCATTACTCCATTTACAATCAGGAAACTCCCAAACAAAAGGCAGATACGTCACTCAAACTGTCGAAGAAGAAGAAGAAGAAGATCCATCTGGACATGTAACTCGTTCGCACATGTATTACGAGATGATATGGCTTGCATCTATGAGCCCAATTCGTTTGCATTTGCTTCGGAATTCTTCTCTTCGGATATGAAATCGGAGCTACCATTAGGACCTGATAGTACTTGAGCAATCCCAGCTGGCTCAGGCCTGAACATTTCATCGTTCTCCAAATCAGATAGGTCCTCCTTTGACTCCCCTTTTAGCAAGTCCACTACATCCAGCATTGTTGGCCTCTTCTCGGGCATGCTCTGCGCACATATGAGAGCAACAAGCACCATCCTCTTCAGTTCTGCCTCTACATAGTTCCCGTTGAGCTTCAGATCTGCAATTTCCTTGAACTTTCTCTCCCTAGCCAAAGGTAGAGCCCACTCGGTAATTGGTAGCTTCACTGTTGGGCTCGGCTTCTCTATAGACTTCTTTCCACTAGCAAGCTCAAGAAGGACTATTCCAAAGCTATATACATCGCAACTCTCTGAGGCCTTTCCGTACATGGCATACTCAGGTGCAAGGTAGCCAAGGGTGCCTTTCACCTTAGTTGTAACATGAGTTGAACCATCAGGGATGAGCTTGGCAAAGCCAAAATCAGCAACTCGTGCCTGGAAATTGGAATCTAGCAAAACATTGCTTGCTTTTATGTCCCTATGGATTATACGAGGTGTTGCATGGTGGTGAAGGTAGCTGTCAAACAAGAAAAAGGATCAAGCTATGCAACAGGAAACATGCAAAATAATGCTGAAGGTGGTATTCATGAGTATGTAGACCTACGCGATCCCCTCAGCAGACCCTATGGCAATGGACATTCTCCTGTCCCAGTCAAGAAGGCACTCAGCTGAATTATGTCCATGCAGATGTGAGATTAGACTGAGATTTGGCAGATAGTCATAAACTATAAGCCGCTCTTGTCCTTCAGCACAGTATCCTCGCAAACTTAAGAGGTTCTGATGCCTCACTTTGCCCAAAATCTCGACCTCCACAGCAAATTCCAGTTCAGTCTTGTTGCTCCAGACTTTTAATCTTTTGACTGCAATCTGGGAAAAAAAAGGTAAAACCAAAATTTGGTATTTTATATAAAATATATAAACAAAAATAAAAGAAAATCAAACTTAAGACATTGTTATGCAGCCAATGGACTACTGCAAAGAGACTTTACAGAAGAACCAACTCGAGAAACATGGCGAACAATATTCGGTCAAAGCTGACAACCTGCTTCAAAGTATGCACACGTGTCGTCTCAAAGCAAATCTAGTCTATCTACATGTAACCAACAGTTGAGTTCACTCATTCAGCCAATGTATAACTTCTTTACCACCGGTTGGTGAAGGCATGATCAAAATCTCCTAAGAAGTGAAAAGAGTTCATCACTTGTCATTGGTAGTTCTTCCTTGGGGCAAGTGCATTTCTTCAGTTACTATGGGCTGAAGACCCTCATGTTGGTTGGTAATAGATGATTCTAGAGTGCTTAATGGTTATGGACCTTGAAAATATAAATCATAAGAAGGTTAGCATTTATAATAGGTGCCAAATATGGATATGCCATGAAATAGGTAGTCAATCTCAAGAAAGAGATTCAAGTACAGCACGCTTACGGTAACAAGAAAATTTATTTAAGTATCACAAACATATAAGATTTTTGCATTCTTTGGCAAATTTGGTTTCTATTAGCTTACTACTATGTATCATATTATAACTTATAATAATCAAGTAGCATATCTATCCCATGAAAAATTAATTTTACAGCAAAAAGTTCAAAGCTTGTATAACAAGAAATAAGAGCCTTAAAGTATCATCTAGACTGACTGTTCAAATTTTCATGCTCTATGCACTGCCAACGAAAAAGCCAGGATGTTTTTAGATTTTTTTTTTTTTTTTTTTTGGTTTTGGAAAAAGGAGGGGAAGCTCACAGAGACAGAGACATGAGCAACTAACTAGAAAAAAGAAAAAGAAAAAAACAATATAACAACAAAAGATTACCAATTTCATGACATCAATTGGATCCAGTTGGACTCCAATTCACATGCAATTGGTTGTAAGATCTCCATCTATTGTGGCCATCTTTAGTTCTGGAAAAGTAACCTTTGATTGAATCTACAGTCTCCAATATAATGACATTATGGTAGAGAGCTTGTGATCCCATCAGATTGAAAATAAATACTTCACCACAAATGCATGAATGCCATCTCCTATACCGTGCGATATTTCAATGCTTTAATTAATCTAACTATATACAGTTAAAGGTGATTTTAAATTTCATCTGTGATATAATTTATGTATCCCCTTCTTTCTTTTCCCTTATGTTGGTGGGGTGATGATAAGCAACTTGAGGATATATTATTCCAGATTCTCTTGGTTACTCTTATGAAAAGAAGAATTTGGTTGGACCATATATAGAGATATAGGGAAAAAAGGGGAACTTATAGTTTCTTCAGCAATCGTAAGTAATAAGCTGCTTGTGGAATGATGAAGAAGAACAAACGAGTGTATAGAGTGTATTTTATGGGTCACACCTCGATTATCAAGCATTTCTCTATTAGTTCATTCCTATCGCTAGAGATCAACTACACTATATCTTGAGAACTACGAACCAACAGCCACTTAGGACCCGCATTGCTTTAGAATAGACTATCTACTAGAAAGATTAATAACCATATCAAAGATTGTGATCCAAATAGAAGTCATAATCCTGGAATTTCTCAACAACGAGAACTCACTTTACGCCGAGCACAATTCTTCTAACGATTCCAACTCACACAAAGTCAAAATCCTGAATCGATCTTCTTATCAACTCCAACAACAGCATGCGGCGGTAATCTAATATTGAAGGCTGATAGATTTTAACGAACAAATAAAGGAAGTCAACGAAGAAACAGTGATGGCATGATCTCGTATCACCTGAGATCCGTCCCAGAGCTGGCCCCAGTACACACTGCCGAATCCCCCTTCTCCGATCTTGTTATCGTAATTGAAGTTGTTGGTGGCGGACTGCAGCTCCTTTAGAGAGAACACCCTCCAAGTCGAGGAATTCTTCCTCCACTTATCCCTCCTACATACCAAAGCCGCAGCCTTTTCGTCATGAAACCATCCAAAAAGGCACCAAGGACGATATATCTTCACCCCAATCCAATCCAATCCAAATTACGCCTAATCTCTAACATATCAAAAGACAACGCACCTATCGGATGTCTTCCCACAGCAGAAGAAGGAACAGAGAGCCATCTGAAAAATCTCCCAGTGCTCCGATGAAACCAAACCAATTTCACCAACTTTCGCGCTTCTCTCCTCTCTCTCCGCTCTGCTTTTCTGGGCTACAGCGAAGAGTGGGAGATCAACAGAACCGCGTTCTCTGGCAGCAATGCAGCAGAAGGCATGCCAAGTGAGTAGCCTCGAAGACGGAGATCGAATACAAGGTGAAAAATACGATCTTGAGAGCGAGGGAGAGACCGTAAGGGTAGGAGGGTTTGGGAAGGCGAAAGCGAGAGAGACAACGCAAAGGAGCGCCGGGACGGAGGAAAAGAAATGGCACAAATGAAAGAAGAGCAGAAGTAACAGCACACCGAACACAGCTTTCGGTGGTTGACGCTTTATTGGTATCATTATTTTTTAGAAATGCATCAGGCACTGACGAAACATACCCCTTAATATAGCCTTTCGATCCCGACCATCGATCTCGCGGAACACGTGCTTCATTGTGGGCGGATCCTCCCCTCTTAAGGTATCATTTTGGGTTTGCTTTTTCGGGGTGCTGAAGCACTGCTCTTTAATTTTGTGCCTTCTCGGTTTCGAAGTGCAGTTTGTAGCTTCGCTAGCAAGCGGAAGGAGAAACGTACATAGAAATGTCTTTTTCTTTTAATTTGATACTACCCGATTAACTTACCTTTCTTTTATTGGGAACAGAGTCGGTCCCATGGGCCCGTCTTTGAGATCTGGTCCGCGGGTAAGTGAAAGTGGTAAAAGAAAAAGATAGGCCTTCACATTATACGTGGTTGTACTGTTGGTTATTTTACTCTAGTTATGTAATGTAGTGATGATTTACGTATCAACCCCTCTCGAAATGTGGAAATAACATATTTGCCTTTGTAAATTTGATATCACAAATATAGATACATTAATATACATATCTCTCACATATATCTATCTTCTTAACATCTTTCTAGTAAACTTCATAAAAAGTCTAATTAATGTTAAATAATTAGTTTAAAAAATATTTAACCATTTAAAAGATTTTTAATATTTTCACAATCGTATTAGTTTTTCAAATAATATTATTGCTCTAACTAATAGTTATATGATAATTAGTTAACGGAGATTAATCGTAGTAATATGTGATAAGTCATCATTTATCATTATCGATATGAGTACGTTGATACTTATAAGGTCTTAGTATTTATTAATGTCCTCGGTAAGAGAGACGAGATCTCAACCCGTATTATAGTATTAATTGATAAGTCATTATTTGTTTCTAATAAGGGAGTCAAAGCCTTATGGATTTTTTTTTCTAGCATCGATCAATAAATCATTATTTATCATCATCAATATTATGAGAACTTTCGAGGAATTATCGATTTTTGGATAAACCCTTACGATTTTATCTTTTTAAAGTACGTCGTAAAAATAATGACATTACTGAGTTATCCTTCTGGGACTCATCCGAAAAGTACAAAATTCTCGCAAAACATATAATTTATCGTAAACCCTTACGCTCACACTGTTGATAACAAATCATGACTTATGAATATATATGAAGAATTTAGATTTTGTAAAATATGTGAGTTAAGCAAAATAAGTTACATGGCTATATATCCGTGTCATTAATTTTCATCTAAATATAATCAACTTCACAAATAATAAGCATGATTCTCAACTACAAGTTTAAATTGAAAAAAAATTAATTTTTAAATATTTAAACGCATGAAATATCCTTAAAATTATTACCATTACAAGAGACTCATAAAATATATAAATATTGGCGACAAGAACATACATGTAGGTTTATGTGTATTTATATGGGATATACAGTAAAGTTAAATCGAGGGATAAACATGAAAATAGCTTACTATATTTAATTATATACATCTGGTTGCATGTTTCCTGCATACAAGTTCTTGGATTCTTTAACATCTATATCAAAATTCTTCAAACATTTTAGACTCCCCGACAAGGCAATCTTCCGAAAACACAACTTTCGTGTTAGATTTCAATGTGGGTGGGCCACACAGACTCGTTTCTTATGAATCCATTCTTGGTCACAAGTAGTCCTCAATGTGTAGGCATACGAACATTTTTATCTAATGCGACATCCAAACAAGTCATCATCCAAAATAAAAATAATGAATAATACGTGTCCATTAACATTTAAATGATATAATATTGCTAGAACTTTCGTTTAGTTTAGGTTTGTGAGCCCACACATACATGGAGGGCACATTAGATAAATGGAATTATTGTTGTTAGGGGATCAGTCTATGCACGTATATTAAAACCATATTGAATAAATAATATATATAAGGTTTTTTTTAAATATATCGTAATTATTACATAAATATTCCCTTCAAACGTAATAATAATTTCCGATATGATGTCATTTCTACGTTCAGCAACTCGCAATAGGCGATGATAACATTTCATGCACGCTTTACTCATCACACAGAATACCAGTAGAAATCACTCCGTGGGGCGAACGATGAGGCCTTTAACGATGAGGCCTCGCTTCCACTGCCCACTGTCGCACTCGAGCAAGGAGATCTCCATTTCTCCTGCTTGTTCGGGGCGTGTCCGGAGCATGGATACCATAAGAGGAATCCACCGTCCTCTCGGTTTCTCTAGCAGGCTCTCCTTGTGCTCTTCAACTCTTCCGTCGGGGAACTTCACCCTCAGATTCACCGGTGTTTCCCAGCCATAAGCATCTTCCTTGCTTATCATCACTACGAAGAAGATCTCGTACCCGACTGCAGGTGTAAGAAGAGACATCTCAAGCTTTCCATGGATTTCCAGCCAACACACGTCGATCAGCGCCGCCACTTCCATCTCCACTTCCCTGACGAACAACAGGAACAACCGTTCATGCTGCTTGGAAGAAAATTACGGTGAGGAGAGGAAAATATTACCCTGCTTCTTTCGTCGGAAGCCACTGCCAGTATCTTGGGTCATCACCCCAAGTAATCGATAGGTCTCTGGCAACCAAAGCGAAGCAGTTTGCCCCAGTTTTCTCATCCACCCCGTGCTTCTGCATCACATGCAAATCGCATCAGCTGAATACTTTTCTTCCTCTCCAAACTTGACAGGAATAAAACAAACAATAAAAGAAGAAATTGATTTCGCCTCAAAATTACAGTTGCATGGAACACCACGATGCACGGTAATCACGACAAGGAGGACAGATGCTGCGGCTAACCTTCCTCTTGTTGCTTGAGGAGCCGCCCGAGTAGATGTGATCCCGAAGACTATCATCCTTGGAGGGGTTTGCTGCCTTCCCACCGATGGCCTGCAACTTGTCTCTCCTTCGTGCTTGTGATGACGTAGCACCCATTGCCTACCAACACTTCTTCCTCCTGATGTAGCCTTTCACCAACAGGTGTTTATATAGAAACTAGTCACAAGAAATCGTGATTCCCAGGCAACGAAGCATTCGTATTATGAAAACAATTAGCATACTTCTACGGGAAGTTTAATATGGAGGAATCTGTAAAGCCAATTAATTGAGCATCTTTTTTGCTGCCACACTGTCTCTCTACTTTTTAAGAGGTAGAAAGAAAGAAAGAAAGAAAGAAAAAAAAAAAGAAGGAACTATTCCTCGGTTAAGTCTATGACTGATTGCCCACTTCGCGCGGAATTCATTCTGCACTCTAATATTCCCAGGAAAGTAGGATGGAGAAGTCATGTATAAGTCGATCTCCACTACACTGCACTTGTAACATTGTGTTTGACTTCTAACAGACATTTCTAATCAGCACATGTTCCCTTTGCCTTTTACCATATCTGTCACATCTCCGATTTGTAAAAAATAATAAATTATCAATTTTTTTATTATTACATACACTTTTTTTTTTTCCATCCTTCGATTCAAACCCATATTTTTACAGTAATAAATATTTTATTAACTAAAAAATTAACCACATTTTCTTGACAGAGCTACAAGTAATGAAAACAAATATCTTTTGCTCAAACCTCAAATCCATTATAAAGTAATAGATTATTTTAAAAATAAATATACGATAAATATATATCAGTAACACATGATGATAGGAACATTTGAAAAATCATAAAATAATCTTCAATATTTATGAAATATATATAAATATTAATAATTTAATATGAATAATAATATATTAATCTATTATAAAACTTATACATAAAAAATAATGATAATTCTTATATAATAAACAAAATCATGCATTAATTACATGCAACACAATCATCATGTGTTTGACATCTAACAGACATCCTTTTACCATATCCATCACATCTTCGATTTATAAAAAAAAATAAATTATTATTTTATTATTCTTACATACTCTTTTTATCATTTAATTCAAATCCATATTTTTATAATAATAAATATTTTATTAACTAAAAAATTAACCACATTTTCACAATTGAGCCACAAGTGATGAAAAAATATCTTCCACTCAAGCCTCAAATCTATTATAAAATAATAGATTACTTCAATTATAAATATAAAATAGATACATATTAGTGATCACACATGATGGCCGGAAAAATCATAAAAATAATATTCAATGTTTATGAAATTTATATAAATATCACTAATTTAATATGAATAATAATACATTTATCCATTATAAAACTTATACATAAAAAATAATTATAATTCTTATATAATAAATAAAATCATGTATTAGTTATATGCAACATATGCATAATAATCATACAATAAAAACGTACCTGATGATATATTCTTCCAACAATAAATGGAGAGACATACTCCACGAGATAGATTCGTCCCGATAGCAAATAGAGAGAACCCATATTGCACTCTAAATAGTAGATGAAGTGGTATCCCTCAACTATTCAAGTGGGAACACATTTCACAGAATCACCCTATCTATCCTCAATAAAGATATATAAACAATCATGACCATTGATTTATTCATTCATTCATTCAGAAATGCATCCAAGAAATAGTATAATAAAATATTATGATGAACTATTCTTGATGTATGATCTAATAGATTTATGTTCATTGGTGGCTCCGCACCATGATAGGCCCATAGCTCCTTTAATATGTTGCATTTTCAATATAAATCATCGGCATAGTCATATATATTATATAGTAATAATTATATCAATATCATAAACTAAAAAAAGAAAATCAATAATCATTTAAAATGACACATTCTTATAAAATTTTTAAGTTCATCAAATCATAAAAACATAAGACATCAATCTCTCAATGGTCTTTAATCAACCATAGCTCAATTCACTTGAACTAAACTCAATCAATTATAATCTAATAGAGCTAACCTTAAATCCTTATGAGAATTAGTCTAAAATCATCTTAAACTAGTCTAATTTAGATTTAATTAATTTTAATTATGTCAAGTAGGTTTGAACTAGTCAAGTTGGTTTGGAATTACCTTAAACCAGCTTGATCTAATCAAACATATTTAATTCAATCAATTAATGAGCTCGAACTAATAAATGAAGAGAAAATTGGACTGTGTTGTATAGTGTTATCTCAAATCAAACAAACCCCCTATTAGACTGAGGTACAATGGGTTAGATAGAGGAGCGATGATGTGTATAATGCTAATCACATAGTTGGGTGAGCCTAACATCGTGGATTAGGTTGAGCTTCACTCATAAGTTGAGTTGAACCTTATCATCAAACTAGGTCATGCTTAACTCGTAAGTTGGGTCATGCCTAAACACATGAGTTGAGATCATATATAACCACATGGATTGGATCGTATCTTGCCACATGAGTTGGACCATGCTTGACCATATGGGCTACGTCATATCTAATTGCATAAGTTGGGTCATATCTTGTCATGTGAGTTGGGTCATACATAACCACATGAGTTGGATTATACATAGCCTCAAAGACTAGATTGTACATGGCCACAAGGGTTAGGTTGACTTAATTTAATAGATCAACATGACTTAGGTCAAACCTCAATTAGACTTCTCTTATTAAATTATATTTTAATATTTTAAATTATCAAAGAGTAACACAAAATCATGAATTAAAAAAATAAATTGATGATCTTAAATTTAAAATTAATTAAATCATAAAAATTCACATATAATTTTTAAAACACAAACATATCTAATTAAATAAATTAAAATTATTATATTAATCTAAAAATAAGAATTTTAATAATTAAATCAATCTTAAAATCCATTTAAGCTTAAGAGATCATCACAAGTCAAATAATCATTTTAACATCACAAATCAATTATCATTATTTATGAATCATAAAATTTTAAAATAAAAATATTATTATGCATCATAAAATTATAATAATCCTAATATCAAATATTTCAAAATATGAAGCAAAGCTGATTAGAAAAGAAAAGAGAATAAAAAAAATATGAGATTTTCTCCAAAGGTAAATAGTAATTTAATTTTTAATTTTAATTTATTCTTATGTTACTTTCACATAAGATAGAAATATAATATTTATTTTTTATGATTCACACATAAAATAAAATATAAATATTTATTTTTTAAAAAAATCACATCATTCATTAGGAAATTAATTAATTAATAATCTAATTGATTAACAAAATTCCTAACTTGTCCAATGATTAAGGAAATCAATTTTAATAATCTTCTTAATCATACTATATTGTTAGGGGAAACAACTTTTTACCGTGGCCTCGGGACCGTCGCGGTTGGGTTCGGGTCCGAATGCGCAAGGGTCGCCTCATCGAATCTCCAGGCTGGAAGCCGACGTTGGGTCGGGAGAAGCTGATCGTCCGCTCAGCCAGGGCTGGCTCCTTCATCTGGTGGCCAGCTCGCTGCATGCCCGCCCCTCGGTTCTGCACACTGTCGGGTCGGATGCTCGCGAGCCCTCCTCCGACAAAGTCGAATCGGAGTGAGTGAGTGTTTCATAGAGAGAGAGATAGAGAGATCCTTTTGCCAGGGTCTCAAAGTCAATGCTGCACCTCTCCGCGATGGAAGGTCGGTTACGCCATGCAACAATGGGAGCTCGGAGTGCGCCATGTAGTGAGGAAGCTCGGTGCGCCATGCGGCAATGGGAGCTCAGTGCCGCGCCATGCAGCGTGGGAGTCTGCTACCATGCGCGGGAGCTCATTTGCGCCATGCGGCGTGGGAGCTCAGCGCCATGCGGAGCTCGGAGCTTGCTGCTGCCATGCGGCGTGAGGAGAACGCCATTTCTCCTCCTTCTCCTCCTCTTCTTCTCCTCCTCTCCCTTCTTCCCTCCTCCTTCTTCTCCTCACGAGTCTGGTTCATCCCCCCCTTCCTCCCTTCTCACATTCGGCCTAAATAGGTCGGATGGCATGCTCCGATCACGCGTCTGTGGGTGGGATACGGACGACCCCCGCAGTCGATGCACCGTGGTCAACTTGGCGAGTAGTTGGGGCATAGCGGAGGAGAAGCGGCGTCGGGCGATCAAATCGTGGGATTAATGGAGCGCGGGAGGGCAATGGCGTCATCGGGAATGCGGCCAGAAGACCAGGTGTCACGTCATTTTTAATACCCCTAACATACCCCCTCAAAGCCACTCCTGCGGGACAATTTGGAGGGTGTTGCTCGGAAGAACACAGTTGCCGGCGAGATCTCGGGCGGAAGTTATACTGCGTGTCGTGTCATAATTGGCCGAATCGCTGCGAGGATCTGGGGTCGGCGCCGCTCAAGACCGAAAAACCGATGATCGAGGAAGCTCGAGATCACATGCGAACCGCCGTTCGGGATAAAGAAGTCGAGGAACCTCAAGACCAAGCCATAGTCACCGAACCGTCGTTCGGGATATAGTCTTGAGCCACGCTCAAGGCCTGGGATGCCGATGATCGAGCCGTCGCTCAAGACCATGTACCGAACTGCCGTTCGGGATAAATGGGTCGAGAGGCGCCGATTCCGTTGCCAAGCGACGTCCGTGTCGGGGTTGAGACTCGCGCTTAGGCCCCTTTGAACCAATGGGTGAGCGTGCTCGAGGTAAGCGGCGTCAAGTCCTGTTCGACCCGTCGTTGGGTACTAGGGTCGAGTCACGCACACGACACGAAAAACCATGATAGCCGAAGCCGTTCGGGATGTGTGTGTGGCCGCGCTCGAGGCACAGGAAACGAATAGCCGAACTGCCGTTCGGGATAAAGGGTCGAGAGGCGCCCGATGCTGCCGACGTCCGGAAGTCGGGGTTGAGACGCGCCAGTCCTCCACCTTCGACCCGTCGTTTGGTACAAGTCGAGTCACGCCTACGACACGAAAAACCATGATAGCCGAACTTCCGGGGATGTGTGTGTGGCGAGCGCCGCTCAAGGCACGAGGAACCAGAATAGCCGAAGCGCGTTCGGGATAAAAGTCGAGAGGCGCCGATACCCGTTGCCGACGTCCGGAAGTCGGGGTTGAGGCGCGAGTCCTCCACCTTCAGGCGTCGTTTTGGTACAAGGGTCAGTCACGCTGCGACACGAAAAACCATGATAGCCGAACTTCCGTGCAGGATGTGTGGCCGAGAGCCGCTCAAGGCGAGGAACAGAATGCCGTTCGGGATAAAAGAAGTCGAGAGGCGCCATAGCGGACGTCCGGAAGTCGGGGTTGAGGCAGCGCTAGGTCCTCCACCTTACCGACCCGTCGTTTTGGTACAAGGGTCGAGTCACGCACGCGACACGAGAAACCATGATAGCCGAAGCGCGTTCGGGATGAAGAGAGTCGAGGAGCGCGATACCCGTTGCCAAGCCGGACGTCCGGAAGTCGGGGTTGAGGCGCGGGTCCTCCACCTTCACCCGTCGTTTTGGTACAAGGGGTCGAGTCACGCACGACACGAAAAACCATGATAGCCGAACCTGCGTTCGGGATGTAGAAGTCGAGAGGCGCGATACCGTGCCGGCGTCCGGAAGTCGGGGTTGAGGCAGCGGGTCCTCACCTTCGACTCGTCGTTTTGGTGCAAGAGTCGAGTCACGCCTGCGACACGAGAAACCATGATAGCCGAACTTCCGTTCGGGATATGTGTGGCCAGCCGCTCGATCGAATACCGATGGTCGGCTGCTCAAGACCTAGAAAACCAGAATCGCCGAACCGCCGTTCGGGATGTGTGTGGCCGAGCCGCCGCTCAAGGCCCAGAATACCTGTGAGCTTCTCGTTCTAACACAGATCTGGTAGCATATAGAAGATCAGATTCAGCTCTGTTGCTGCAGAATTCTTTGGCGATGGACCGCACAGGGCCTGCTGCAGCAAAGGCTTCTGTATGAGGGAGGTCAGCTCGTGGGGAGCTTCTCCAATGAGCGCATCGGTTGCCGATCTGTTGCGAGGTTTACCCCTTGAGGTTGCAGCTCGAGAGGTCCATGAAGATTAAGTTGCATGGCCTGCTCAACTCAGTGAGAAGTCTGTAAGATATTGCAAAGGAGTAACAACAATCGAACGCATCGGTGGCGGCGGCATGGCTCGGGTTGTTTTTGGCGGTTGCTTGGTGCAGCTATAATACATGCGAAGTGCGAGCGTGGGTGGCCGGCGTGAGCTTTTGCGGCGGCGGCTTGGTGCAACTACTAACCATGCGGCGATGACATGGTGGCGTAGCTCGGGCTCTGCTTGTTGCAGCGATAAAGGCAGCGGCGTTGAGCATGGGTGGCGAGCATCGCAGCTCGGGCATTCGGCAGCTGCTTGGTGCGGTGCGCTAACCATGCGTGAAGTCGACATGGTGGAGGCCGGCCGTGGCTCGGGATTCGGCTGCCGGCAGCGCTCGAGTTCAGATTTGGCGGCGGCTGCATGAGGCAGCGACGCGCGAGTAGCACGCAGCGGGTTGCCGAGCATCGCAGCTCGATTGCTGCCGAGCAGCTGCTGGGTGCAGCTGCAAACCACGCAGCGAAACGCTGAACGTGGGTGCCGAGCACTGTAGCTCGGGCCTCGGCTGCCGAGCAGCACACTCGGGCTCAAATTTTGGCCGAGCGGCTGCGTGAGGCAGCGACGCAGCGATGTGGCCGAGCATCGCAGCTCGGGGTCGCGCTGCCGAGCAGCTGCTGGGTGCAGCTGCAAACCACGCAGCGAAATGCTGAACGTGGGTGCCGAGCACTGTAGCTCGGGCTTCGGCTGCCGAGCAGCGCACTCGAGCTCAGTTTTGGCCGAGCGGCTGCGGGAGGGAGCGACGCAGCGTAGCGTTGCCGAGCATCGCAGCTCGAGCATTCGCTGCCGAGCAGCTGCTGGGTGCAGCTGCAAACCACGCCGCGAAATGCTGAGCGTGGGTGCCGAGCATGTAGCTCGGGCCGGTGCCGAGCAGCACACTCGAGCTCAGTTTTGGCGGCGGCTGCGGGAGGCAGCGGCGCAGCGTAAGCGTTGCCGAGCATCGCAGCTCGAGCATTCGCTGCCGAGCAGCTGCTGGCGCAGCTGCAAACCACGCAGCGAAATGCTGAGCGTGGGTGCCGAGCATGTAGCTCGGGCCGGTGCCGAGCAGCAGCGCACTCGAGCTCAGTTTTGGCCGAGCGGCTGCGTGAGGCAGCGACGCAGCGTAGCTTTGCCGAGCATCGCAGCTCGGGCATTCGCTGCCGAGCAGCTGCTGGGTGCAGCTGCAAACCACGCAGCGAAATGCTGAACGTGGGTGCCGAGCACTGTAGCTCGGACCTCGGCTGCCGAGCAGCATACTCGGACTCAGTTTTGGCCGAGCTGCTGCGTGAGGCAGCGATGCAGCACGCAGCGAGGGATTGCCGAGCATCGCAGCTCGGGCATGCGCTGCCGAGCAGCTGCTGGGTGCAGCTGCAAACCACGCAGCGAAATGCTGAACGTGGGTGCCGAGCACTGTAGCTCGGGCTTCGGCTGCCGAGCAGCGCACTCGAGCTCGATTTTGGCCGGCGGCGGCTGCGTGAGGCAGCGGACGCAGCGTAGCTTTGCGAGCATCGCAGCTCGGGCATTCGCTGCCGAGCAGCTGCTGGTGTTGCAAACCACGCGAAATGCGAGCGTGGGTGCCGAGCATCGTAGCTCGGGCCGGTGCCGAGCAGCACTCGAGCTCGGTTTTGGTCGAGCGGCTGCGTGAGGCAGCGACGCAGCGAAGCGTTGCCGAGCATCGCAGCTCGAGCATTCGCTGCCGAGCAGCTGCTTGGTGCAGCTGCAAACCACGCAGCGAAATGCTGAACGTGGGTGCCGAGCACTGTAGCTCGGGCTTTGGAGATTAGATGGGGCTGACCTTGCGACAACGGGCCCTCCTTCTAGCGCCAATCTGTTGGGGGAAACAACTTTTTACCGTGGCCTCGGGGCCGTCGCGGCTGGGTTCGGGTCCGAATGCGCAAGGGTCGCCTCATCGAATCTCCGGGCAGGAAGCCGACGTTGGGTCGGGAGAAGCTGATCATCCGCTCGGCCGGTGGCTCCTTCATCCGTGGCCAGCTGCATGCCCCTCGGTTCACGCACACGTCGGGTCGGATGCTCGCGACCCTCCGACGCTCAAGTCGGTGTCGGATGGGAGTGAGTGAGTGTTTCATAGAGAGAGAGAGATAGAGAGATCCTTTGGCCGAGGTCTCGAGTCAATCTTTGCACCTCTCGCGATGGAAGGTCGGTTACGCCATGCAACAATGGGAGCTCAGTGCGCCATGTAGTGAGGAAGCTCACCGGCCTGCCATGCGGCAATGGGAGCTCAAGTACGCCATGCGGTGAGGAGCTCGGCTGCCATGCGGCAATGGGAGCTCGTCTGCCATGCGGCGAGGAGCTCGTGCGCCATGCGGCCGAGGAGCTCAGCCATGCATGCAATGGGAGCTCGGTGTTGCCATGCAATGGGAGCTCAATCGCCATGCGGTGAGGAGCTCAGCTGCCATGCGGCAATGGGAGCTCGTGTGCCGCCATGCGTGAGCTGGTCTTTGCCATGCAATGAGGAAGCTCACCGCCATGCAATGGGAAAGGTGGCTAAGAGAGTCTTCTTCCCCTCCTCCTCCTTCTCCTCCTTCTCCTCCTCTTCTTCTCCTCCTCTCCCTTCTTCCCCTCCTCCTTCTTCTCCTCATGAGTGCTGGTTCATCCCCCCCCCCCTTCCTCCCTTTTTCTCACCTGTCTTACCCATTCGGCCTAAATAGGTCGGATGGCATGCTTCCGGTCACGTCTGTGGGTGGGATACGGACCTGACCCCGCAGGTCGGTACCGTGGTCAACTTGGCGAGTAGTTGGGGCATAGCAGAGGAGAAGCGACGTCGGACGATCAAATCGTGGGATTAATGGAGCGCAGGAGGGGCAATGACGTCATCCGGGAGTACGACCGAAGACCAGGTGTCACGTCATTTTTAATACCCCTAACATATATAAAGTTAATAATTTAAATAAAATAATATATTATTTTATAATAATTAATTTATATTAAGGGAGAAAATTATTGGTGATTATATATTAAAACATCCTGATTAGTAAAATGGATAGGATTAAAATTGACTTATAAGAGTCTGATGAGTATACTACTATCAACTTTAATTTAAATATTTATATTAATAGTTTAGACTAAATGAGTTTGATAGGTTAGTTAACCTATTAGGTCCGTCATGATATTTAATATCGGAACTGATTTAATATTTAGATATGATGATGGAGATTGAAGTAAAAAAAATTCGTCAACTACTATTGAATTATGCCTCGATCAAATTTGATCGTGGCAAGGTCACGATATGCACTCGAAGATTGCATCATTTTGTTATTCTAAAAAATTAATGGTCGAGCAAGGTCAAGATATGCATCATTTTAAGCATTTCTTTTGGCATATGATAATTTGTTTGACAACCAAAAAAACCTTAAAATATATTATAAATACTTTTTCAAAATCTTTGTTATTTTGTCCTCAAAGAGACAGTCTTTCTTATTAAGTAATATCTATAAACTCTTAATAAAGATTTAAAAGAAATGTATTAGAGAAGGTCGTATAGAAAGGAAGAGGTCATATCGAAAGGAGAAAGAGAGTTTAATAAATAATATATATATATATATATGTAATATAAAACTAAGATAAAAATAAAAAAATTAAGAGCACACATTTATATATTTTCTAGCAGGAAAAGTAAACCTATACGAAAACGTACAATAATTGAGATCGAGATGTTCGACGTGGCCCACGGTTTCACCTGGGTTTTATTGGACAGAAACGGAGCTCTGGCGGGACCCGCTTCGGGGCCCACTTCTGTCTCCGTCCGTGGAGGAAGGTTGCGTGGCGGCGAACTAGTTGGAGAAGCACGATGAGCAACACTTCCACGCCAGAGTTACTCAGCAGTGTACCGGCTTCAATAGATGTGGGGGGCAAAGGATGGGACCCACTTATGTCTCCGATCACAGGGTAGGTAGATTCCGGTGTCAGTGAGGAGGAGTTTAAAGCACGACTCGTTGGAGATAGAAAAGCGACACGTTTATCAGGACCGTCGACTCGGCTAGGATTTATTTGACGGACGCTAAGTAGTTAACGGAAGGAGGGAGGTATATAATACATTCGCATTATCCGTCCCCTCTCCCTCCTCTCCTCGCCTCGCCACCCGTCCTCGTTGCGCCTCCACCTCAAGCTATACCAAACCCGACTCTCCTCGCCTCTCCTCTCCTTTCCTTTCTTCATTCCTTGCCTTCAATTCGAAATAGATGGGGATAGACTACGAGAGTGGAGGAGGAGGAGGAGGAGGGAGGTGGAGGATGTTGTCAAGATAGCAGGTAATCTTGAACTTCTTGTTTTCAATTTTTCATTTAATTTTTCTACTATTAGGTCTTTTTTGGGTTATACTGTTCATCTGCAATCTTTATTTTCCTCCTCAGGGTTGATCCGATTCGCGCCCCATTAAAATTGGACCAGAAAGAGCCGACGGTGATGACATCTCCGGTGTTGTTGTGCTGCTCTCCCATCTTGCGTGGGTAATAGAAGATGCCATCGACCTACTTGCCGAAGCACAAAGGGCTGCAGACCTCGTCCGAACTCCTGCGCAGCCGCGGACGGAGCTTCTTGTTCGGGAACACCTGCTTCGTCCTCTCCGAGCCCTTCTCCGCGCTCGGCTCCGGCTTCCATCTCCTCTCGAGGTCGTCCTCCAGCGACTGCGACCGTCGTGCCACTCAATCCGGCATCGGGACGCTTCTTAGGAGCGTCAATAACCAGCTTTCGCAGCCGGCGCAGAGGTTTCCGTTTCGGTGGAGCATAATGTCCGCCAGCAGCGCTTTCTTGCGAGGATCCGATTCCTTCGCCAGGCACCTGGCGAAGGATAACGCCAGATCTGGGAATGGTCTGAGCGGTGTGATGCGGGTCGATATTCGTTGTAGCTACAAGGGCCTTGACCACTGCAGGAGAGCGAGTGGGAGCTTGAAAAATCGGGAACCTTGGGGTACGAATATGATCTACAAGTGTTTCTGGTCTAATGCATATGGGTTGAATTGGAGATCGAAATCCTTGGTGGAACCGGGGGGTCAAGATTATCCGACATCATGTACGGCACCTTACTCTGCGGGGGTGGCTCCTGATGTATCCTTTGATGCAGCCATGCATGAGGAGCAGCTTCAGACTCCTGATCCCAACTCTGAACAGTATGTTACTGGACATTTTCCCCTTTCATTTTCATACTACTTGGCCTGCTTACTAGGTTAGCTGCGATTTAAGAATTCATGATTTGTATATTGCTATTCTATTGCAGCACAACACATTTTTTAGTCAATGATGCCTGTCATCCTACTGTCATTATATGTTGTACGGATCACTAAAGTCCGACCAATGGTTCATCACATGGTTGAACATGAGAATTTATGATGCTAGTGCTCTAAAGTTTCAATAGATGTAACAGTTCATGAAAGCTTGTGATCAGATTATGCAGGATATACTGACTTGTCTTATCACTTATGTTTATTAGACCCTCTCATGTGCCAACGTCATGTTGGTCACATACCAATATCTTTGATTGTAGGTCTTAAAAATGGTTTAAAAAACAAATGTGATCCCTTTAGGAAAAAAAAAAGGATTCACTAGAATGATAATAAATTCACTGCAATGATAATACAAAATTAAAAAAATGTCGGTCCAATCCACCTTGTCAGATTGGTAGAGTATTGGTATGTTAGGTGACACTGATCTATAATGTGCAGGATCATCGAAAAAGAATAACAAATATATAAGAACCAGTTGGAGCAAGCAATATGCTTCAAGAATGGCAATAACCAGTGCAACTGGTATTTAAGACCTTTGATAATAATTTCTGTTCACAAATCCATCCTTGTCTGTGCTGTTAGCTCTTTGTTTGGTCCCACCTTTTCTTTTTTTCTAGGTTACAGACAAGGGAGGAACAGGTTCACTGTCAAATGCGTGATGATTTGTGGTTGAGCTTCAACAAGCGTTTTTATTTTAATTTCCAAAGCTTCTCATCAACTTATCATCTAATATTGCTCATTAGCATCATATTTAAAAATATGTATCATACCAGTCTATTAGAAATGTTATGTTCTGTTCCTGTATTACCTTTTTGTCTCTTTCTTAATTAACTAGCACTAACAATAATCATTCAGGGTGTTAAGAGATGCCTGTTTCATAGTTTACAATTGCCTCTATTTTTCCAATGCAATTCTTTTTGTCTGTCTTAATTGAGGAGCACTAACAATAATCATTCAGGGTGTTAGGAGATGCTTGTTTTATAGTTTACAATTGCTTCTATTTTTTTTCCAATGTAGTTGGATTGTCCATCATCATTTGTTGATTCATTTGTTGGAAGATATTCTTCCAAATTTTCTTTAAGTTTCTGTTCTTTTGTAATACTTTTCTTTCACCTCTTAAAGAAGTTTGTTATACATGTTAAAGAAAGTCTGGTGGTGATTACGCCTCTATTTTTGCATTAACTTGCTGATGAAACTACTACTACAACTTTTATAATTTTCTATTTCTGCTGCAGAAAAATTCTAGGTGACAGATTCTTAAAGCTGCTCTCTGGATCTTGTTATCTACCACACCCTAAAAAGGAGGAAACTGGAGGAGAGGATGCTCATTTTATTTGTGTTAATGAGCAAGTCATTGGTGTGGCAGATGGTGTTGGTGGTTGGGCTGATCTTGGTGTTGATGCTGGAGAGTATGCCAGAGAACTTATGTCTAATTCAGTAAACGCGATTCAAGAAGAGCCAAAAGGCAGTGTCGATCCTGCAAGGGTTCTTGATAAAGCCTACTCAATAACCAAAGCCAGGGGATCTTCAACAGCATGCATCATTGCACTCACTGACCAGGTACTTACATTTATATTTTTGATCTGTCTTTCCTTGTAAACATATCAGTTAATAGCATCTTATTTCCAACAAATCTCACATTGCTTTATTTTCCAATGCCATGTGTTATTAGCACAAGTATTTTAAATTTATTCTGTTTCCTTAGATATAGTTAAAATAAAAATATTGTTCTGTATCATTCAGCTTATCTTTTGCCATGTCCATTTGCATTAAACATACTCCCTGTTCCTTTGCTTTGTTTGTTTCTCTGTCATGGTACTGTTTCTCCAATACATTTTTGTTTATGTATATTTTATTAAGTGGTTTTGATTTTTTTCACTATTGTGCCTTTAAGACTCAAAGGATACACTTTTGTCACAGTACTGTTCCTGCTTTTACTTTTCTCTTCTGGTTTAATCAGGTTCATATTTTTGAGCATTGCTTTCTAGTTGTTTTTCGTTCTGTTTATCATGTTTTCTATTAGCAATAGTGATCCAATTATATTTCACTTTCCATCCCTGTATTGGCAAATATAAACAAATTGGGATTACAAGTTAATTGTTGATTTAAGGTAGAGGATAGATTCTTCTATCCTTTTTATTCAAAGGTCACATATTGAACAATGATTTCAAACTTAATTAGAAAAATAGAGAATGCATGAGGGACCATTTCAGATTTTGTAGAAGATGGATGGAAAATGGTGATTGATTTAAAGTATAAGATTTAGGGCCTCAACTTGCACAGATGGATGTTGGAATAATTTTGGGTGGATGTAACGGAACAAACAAGGAGTTGGCTAGGGTTACGTTAGTTTTACTCTCAAGGAAGGAATAATTGTAAGTGTTTTTTGTTTGGTGGTGATTGATGGATGAATGCATTTATCAATATGCTTGATATCAAGCTTGCCTTAGACACCCTTAGTGGATTGAGAACAGGAAGGGGAAGAGAGGTCAACAATCTCATTTGGCAGGATGCTCTTTATTTCAAGGTTTGCATATAACAAGTCCATTTAGGCATTGATTGTAAGGCTCCAGATTGAAATTTTTAACTCTGATTCCTAATACAAGAAAAATCTTTTCAAAAGATGAAAGAACTATTACTCGCTCTAGTTCTCTAATTGTGTGCCTTTAGCACAATTAATGATCATAAAACATTACATTTGGATATATTGTTTGATCCATCTGCAACTTACCTGAAACACATTTAAATATATGATTTTTTTAGTCTCTCTATATTAGTGTTAGTTAAACTGATGTATTATTCTGGTAGGTATTGCCAGATGATATACATTTCACTTCTAGAGATTAATATGTATCCTCTGGTTAGCATGAAGCTGATATTCTTCTGCTATCATATACGGTGCCAATTTGTTAGGTCTTAATTATTATGACATGAGCGACATCCAAGATGAAGCTACATGGTATGCATTAATATTACTTTTTCTTGGCATAACATTAAAATCATTGATGCATCTATTTTTCATAATATACAACACGTTCTCAAACCTAGCACGAGATAATGCTGTGCAGATGCATAAAATTGTAGCTGAAATGCCTTGCTTAATTGTCTCACCATTTTGTTATCATGAATTATGTAACTTTCAAGTGTATAATAAAAATAGACTCACATATTTTGCTTTTTTTTTCTACAATTACAAAATTTTTATGCCTATTCGGTTTTTTTTTTTTTTTTCTTTCTATTTGCAGGGCATTCATGCAATCAATCTAGGAGATAGTGGCTTCATAGTTGTGAGAGATGGGTGCACGGTCATTAGGTCACCTGTACAACAGCATGATTTCAATTTCACTTATCAGCTTGAGAGTGGTAATGGCAGTGATCTCCCTAGTGCTGCACAGGTCAGTTGGTTTCAAATTTCAATGGCTTCTCCTGTTATTCTAGTGAAGTGCAATAATGTATCTATTGGGTTCTGGGACAGTTTTAGTTGATAATGAGTGCTTGATATCATGGCTTCTCCTGTTATTCTAGTGAAGTGTAATAATGTATCTATTGGGTTCTGGGATAATTTTAATTGACAACGAGTGCTTGGTACCATGACTAATCTGTCATAGTGTAACACTTATATTTCTCCAAACAAACCTTTAAACTTGTGATTTCATTCTATGGGAACCTGTAAAATAAATGGACACTAGAAGCTAAAATGAACTAAAAGGGATAATAGCTTAAGCTGACAAAGTACTGGGTGGTACAGGTCCAGTACCAGGCATACTGGGTGGTGTGTCACTCCTTATAGATTTACCCTGGTCCATGTACCCAATAACTGGTCGAATACCGGACTGAACCAGGAAGTTTTGTGAACCTTGGTATTGATATTGAATTTCTTAACATCTTCCTTTATGTACATGTCCAAGTTTCATAAGAGATTAAGAGATACGTTTTCTTTTGTTCTCTCATATTCTTTGTTTCTGTCTTGTATGTTGGTGAATTAACACTGCAACAATGTTGGTAACTGACCAACACTGGAGCTGCAACAAATAGCAAATCCATTAATAACAACATCTTCTCCGTTTCATGATCATATCCACAATTTTTCTTTTTTTTCCCTTCCCTTCGCAAATAGCATCATATTTTCTTTCTTTTGTTAGTCAAATTGCCTAGAATGGGCAAATGGCTTGAGTTTGATTGATCAAACTCAATTCCGATCAAAATCTAACTATAAGGCCAAGAAATTAATGAAAACCAGACCACCTTGAGTGGTGCTAATGCATATTGGACGTATCATAACAGGAACAACAATTGCAAAATACGATACTCATATTAGGAGATTGCTACTAGGGAAGTTATCACGAGTTAAACTGGGGTCCTTTTTCTTCATGAATCTATATTTAGTCCTGGATAAGGTTTGTAGAGCTTGCTTATTAGTGTGCTTATAATGCTTGCTATTGACACAATTCAACCAAAAACTAATTATTCTTTTATTTGCATTCTAGGCGTTTACCTTTCTTGTTGCATCTGGTGATGTCATCATTGCTGGAACAGATGGACTGTTTGATAACTTGTACAACAATGAAATTACGGCTGTTGTTGTCCACGCCACAAGAGTTGGCCTGGGGCCTCAGGTAACAGCTCAGAAGATAGCTGCACTTGCACGACAGCGAGCACTAGATAAAAACCGGCAAACTCCTTTTTCAACTGCTGCCCAAGATGCTGGATATCGATACTATGGAGGCAAACTCGATGACATTACTGTTGTCGTCTCCTATGTCACTGCATCTGATGCTTAATGGGAACACTCATGTCACAGATTTTACAGCTCCTGGTTCGGTAACTAGTATGGATATCTGCATAATTTCTTGTTGCTGTATCAAAGTTTAGATCCAAGAAAATTGAATGCTTTAATCGATATTTTTTTTTACCTTTTTAGTTTAGGTTCTATCTATCAGTTCTTCACAGCAAATGGGTGACTCAACCTGTAGTTGCTGCATTACGTGAACTTACAAAGATTATCTGGGAGAGTCTCCAGGTATCCAAGACCTTCACACTGTTGCCATGATTCATATTTCTGTATCAAATATGGATTTTGTTGGTCCGTGACTGTGAGGTTTATATAAGAAACGAAAGAAGGTTTTGTTCTACTTCTGAAGACTGGATAAATCAAGACATCGAGCAATCATTTCTCGACGTCAGGTGTCACACGAATGGATTAGCTCATCAGCCAGTTCATATGATATGATGCTGTAGCAGATGGAGCTGTCAGTTTGCTGAGTGCACAATTTGCAAAATGTTCCATCTAAACATTTCTTTTGAGGAATCTTTGGGATGATGTAGACTTGTTTATACTCAAATGTTTCATCTAAACAGCTTTCATTGATATTATTATTAAAGGAATTATGCGGTTTGTTTTGGAAATTTATGCTTTGAGCCAGCTCTTAGCTTCGTAATTCAATTGATTGTACTAGGAAAGTTTTGATCTGGACTTGGTATCTCACTGTAGAAGGTGGAGTGGAGCAGGAAGCTGTGTGTTGGATCTACGTGTTGTCGGCAACTAAGATGTGTTATCCGGACAAATTATTTGATTTTGTTCAACGAAGTAACAAGACAGAGGTGATGATAAATCTATCTGCATCAAACTGGCACCTCCATGACTTCGTTTCTTCTCAGTATCATGTGTTTTCTGCAGATCCATGCAACGCTACCCGAATCCCTGTACCTCACCCTCCATAGGCCAAATCTCTCAGCTATGTCCTTTCCGGTTGCAATCCTCTGAGAGTTCAAGAAGTCCACTAGCCATTGCTGGGCACCTACCACCTCCTGCGCCATGTTTCTCTCTCCACTTCTGCTTCTGAACCTTCTTCCCCCTTGTCCGGTTGCCGCGTATCCGATGGCCCCGGCGGTCATGGCGGCCGCCCCTCCGTACAGAAGCGACGAGTCGATCAAGTGAGCGAACTCCTTTGCCAAATCAGGTATCATCTGCCCCATCCCTGCCGCAACGTGCGCTCCTATCTTGAGAGCAAAAGTCAGGAGCTTCATCAATCCACTCACGTAAGGCAGCAAGCACTTGATCGCCTGGTTATCCACCTGCATCAGCTCGCAGCCCGTCTGGTCTTCCACCACATGCATCTCCCTCCTGAACTCGCACAGCATGTGCAGCCGAAGCGCCGTCATGCCCGGAAGCAGTGTCGTGATCAGTCTTCTGGAGTTGTGCTGTACCTGGACGAAGTAGAACAAACGCGGCACCTTCCTTTCTTCCAACTGGACGTCGAAGCTCACGATATAGTCGACCTTCCTGTGAAGCTCGATGAGAAGCTGACGCTCGTAGTATCTGAGTCCCTGAATCTCCTGCTTCAGATCCCTGATTTCCTGCTCCAGAACTTTCAGCCGCTGCAGAACCACTTCTACGCCCTTCGCGATGCCCGACAGAGAGGGTTCGATGGTCTGTCGAGCGTCGTTCACGACCACTTTGGCGGACTCCTGCGAGCTCTCGAATGGCACGGCCAGCTCCACGGCTAGATGATGCAGATCGTAGTACCTCCGGTGGAGCACCTCGCGGAAATCCTCGTCGGACAGTAGATCTCTTGCATAATCTGAACCTGACTGCAAGATGAGCTTGTTATTGCTCAAGAGCGAACTCCAGGTGTGCTGGTAATCGTACATGCCGTCTGCGGGCATGGAGAGCAAAGCCTGCTTGATCTGTTGCAGAGGCACGCACTGGGTTTTCCTCGCCCTCGATGGTATCAGATATCTGACGCAGTCTGGTCTTATAATGTTCTCTGCGAAGGTGATGCTGGGGCACATACTTTGGATTGCTGGGATTACGAGATGGCGGAGGAGTCTGAGAGTTTCCGTGACGGTCTTTGTAGAACACGCAAGAACATCGATGTAGGAGCCGAGTTGACCTGCAATTTCCACTCTGACATGGACTCCATTGATGATCATGCAGATGAGGTTTCTCTCTAGGCTGTAAACTGCACCTTGTTGGCTCTTGGATCCCAGTATTTTGTTGTATAGATGCACCTGAAATTTAGCATTTGTCAGAAACTTTTAGCTCACAGTTTTATCATACAAGGTGTGATGATTCTATAGCTGGAAAACCATGCTTGTGAAACAATCTTAAGATCTAATGTGTGTCATTGTTTACTGTCATGCTAGAGTTGAAGCTTTCACACCGTGACAATGTCATGTCTTCCCTAACAAAACTGTTCTTTGTTCTTCGTGGAAATGGGTGGAGACACACCTGTAGTCTGGGAAAGAAGCCTTTTGTCAGAAACATGTGCCAGTGATCACATTCCAGTTGCCTCCCGACATGGACGCAATCAGGAGAGCTCAGTAGCCATCCCTGATTTCTTCCTCTGCCTTCTTCAAGAATTGATGGTATCAGAAGAAGAGTCTGTGGGTCACCAGGATCTTGTTCATAGCACAGTTCCAATTTTAGCATCATCTTTATGAGATCACCGACCTCCATATTGTCGTACACTTTTGCGCCCACCAGAGGATTCTGATGCTGCATTGTTCTTCGTAAGATCTTCTCCAGGTCTGCCCTGCTCACAAACCCATTTTTCTCGAATCTTTCCATGTTTGACGCATCTAATGTTACCAGCTGGCTGAGCACCTCTCC
This sequence comes from Musa troglodytarum, assembly GCA_023547065.1. Lineage (NCBI taxonomy): Eukaryota > Viridiplantae > Streptophyta > Magnoliopsida > Zingiberales > Musaceae > Musa > Musa troglodytarum. The sequence continues at coordinate 55,503,753 of CP097508.1, read as the reverse complement.
GAAGAACCATTCGTAGTCCAAGACCAGAAACCCGAGATCGTCGAAGAAGATCACCTCTCCGATGTGGTGCAGAGAATTTGCTACCGCACGCCGCCGCCGCTCCACCCTGTCGATGTTGTTGTGCCTCGATCGAATTCTCAATGCTGGGACTTTAAGCTGGCACAACTCACCGAATTCCTTCCATCTCAACGCCGGCTTCTTGAAGTTTTCTGACCTCCAATTTGAGAGGATTGTTCGCAGGTCATCGCACAGCTCAAAGACTCGGGGAACCCTTTGGAGGATGGTTTCGCTGGTTTTTCGCAGATGATGCGCGAGTTTGCTCACTGACATGGATGATCTTGCATCTACCATGAAGACCGTGGGATAGAAATCCACAAAACCTTGGAACCTCTCCCTGAGTCTTTGTATGGAATTAGCAGTTGACCGCAGGACGCCCGATTGCTGCGAGACTCTGTCGGAGTGGGTGAGAACAATGGTGACATATGGCGGCAGCATGGACTGTGCCGTTTCTCTCCTGGAGTTGGAAACTATGAACTTGAGCCAGTAGAGGAGGTCATCCTCGATCTCCTCCGGGCTCTTCGGTTCTTTGTTGGCGGGCTTTTGGAGCAAGCTGGATACTATCAGGAAGAACGAGGGGCTGCCATAGCCTGGAAAGAAGAGGTCATGCAATGCGAAGTTCTCGTGTTGACCAGCGAGGTTCCAGATCGAGATCTTTATATCTCCATCATATATAGTCTTTATCTTGATGACTGCCCTTCGCATGATCTGCTCGATAGAAGTCACCAGACTTCTCATCTGATCCGCGTAAGGCAGCTTCGAAGAGTTCATGTTGCAGAAGATGGAGTTACACAGGGTGCTTTTTCCTGCATATGAAGATGAACCCTTCGCATCAGGATGGACTAATCTGTTCTTTCAAGATCTACAACTAGAGTGAATTCGGCATGATGAAGATGAACATAAAATGATCTGTGAAACTAGATACGATGAGCAGCGGTGAAAGCATGCCTGCATCTTCTTGGCCGCAGAGGAAGACTCTGCAGCATCTGGGCATGGTGAGTGGCAAGTCATCAACCAAGTCATCCTCTGCCACCATGCTCCCGTTCTGCCCCAGCTTCTCGTAGATCCCATCCGTCTTCCCAGCGATTTGCAAAGGTGTTCGGCCAAGATCGACCTCTTCGATCCAAGGATTGACCTGCAAGGTCTCCATTATGGCCTGCAACACCATTTCTCCTTGAACCCCCGCACACCCCTCCAAGGATAGCCACCGCAGTGTTGCGTTTCTTTCCAAGATCCTGAAGATTTTGACGATGTCATCTGGCTTCAAACTAGCATCGCCGCAGATGCCCAATCGAACGATGGTCTGGTTCGTCTCCAGCATTCTAAGGATCGCTGCTAAACCTGCCTTTCCGATCTTTGTTTTCCCTCCCCCGAAAACCAATGATCTCAATGTGGTGTTTGCTTGATTTTGCAGCGCAGAGAACCTGCTCAGGGGACACAGCAGATGCTCCACTCCGGCTCCAGTAAACCAGTTCTGATCCAGATGCAAGTTCTCTAAGCTTCGGTTCATGAAAAGCCCGGCAGCTACATACACCGCTGCCTTGTCTCTAAGGCAAGTTCTTGACAATCTGACATCTTTCAGGCTTGTGTTCTGTTCTAAGGCCACTCTGAACTCCTTCGCCCACCTCGATCTCAGACGAATTCCTGACATGTCTAGGGTCCTAACAGTAGAATTCCATGCCAATGCACAGGCCACTCTCCGGGAACCTGAAGCCTCAAGCTTGTAGATCCTCAGGGTGTTGTCTTCCGGGGTGAACTCGACTACCTTGGAGCTCCTGTCACCATTATCTCTGCTCCATATATGAACTTCCATATTCCGACTCCTTGCTAGTATTGCAGAGATGACCGGTGTCGCAGTGATGGATTCCTTGTCGAATACGATCAGCAGTTTTAGTGTTGGGTTCACCTCAATCGCTCTCGCGAGGTCTTCGGCTCCTCTTGAACCGATCGAGTCCTCCCATATCTGGAGTTCTTCCAGTGTGTCGTTCTTCGTCAACGCCGACGACAGAAGCCTCGCACCGGCCACCTCGATCCGACACTCGGAGAATATGACTGCTTTGATCGCTTTGTTTCTTTCGAGCATTTCTGATAGCTCTCGCACTCCTTCGTTGCCGAACCTGTTTCTTTGGAACTCCAGGTGTGTGAGGCTTGGACTGACATCGAGCAACGAACACAGGCTCCGAAGTTGCATCTGCTCCCACTCCATTCCATTAAATGCCAAGTTCATGAGATTCTTGTAGCTGCCTCCCTGCACTGCCATCTCACCAAGAAGCTGACACAGGAATCGAGCACCTTCTCTGTTCGTAGAGATGTCGATGCTCATCGAATTCTCTGCTATTTGGCAAGAGCTTGAACTGATTTGAGACTGGTGGAAGTTAATATTTTGCAGAGAACTGCTCGCTGACCTGAGTGCCTGCAGAGCCTCATCGATACTGCTGGTGTCTGCGCTGGATGACATCGGCTTCTCTGGATCAAGTGAAATCCCTCGCCACATGAAAAGATGATGTTTCTTATCATAGAACAAGCTATCTCTGAAATCTTAAACAGTATCCTGCAATCTCTATGGTAACCTGCAGATCGTGCAGTTCCATCACACATCTGCTACTGACTTGCGACTCTGGGGGCATCATCAGGTTCCTGTAGAACTACTTCATCAGCGGAAGAGGAAGATGTGCAGCACTATTCTCGAGCTCAATTTCAGTTGCTGTGATGAAAGATTTTGCATGACCAGCGTGAGTGAAGCTTCTCTTGCGTTGGTAAAGTGGAATCTATTCCAGCAGACTGTCAAAAAGGAAAAGGAAAAGAAGAAAGCTGCTCACTTGCTTCCATAGCATGGTTTCTCTTCCTTGTTGATGAGAAAAGAATCGAACAAAGCGGACGAAGGAGGAAGAAGTGTGCAGATGCTGGTCGAAAACACCTGCTTGGAACTGGGACGTGATAGTTCTTTCATACATTTATATTTTTTGTTGGATTCGGATTTTTAGATAGATCCGACCCGATAACACAGAAGCTCTTTATCTGTTCCGTGTAGTTGACTCTGCACGAAGGCTGCCTTGGTCGTCGGTGAGCGGAGGCCGAAAGCAATATGGTGGTCACGATCGATCCCAAGGTGTGGCATAAGGCCGCTGCAATCTCCGGTACAAATCGTCGTCATCATCTTCTCTCTTTCTTGCTTTGTTACTTCGTTTCGAGATCGATTTAGATTCTTTGTGTTCTGCAACGGAATCAGGCGTGGCTGCGCTTGGCCTTGGGACTTACGGCTTTCATGTCTTCAGCCCCCAGAATCCATCTTTCAAAGAGGTATGAGCTGCACTCTGTCTCATTTCTTCGATTCTATCAGATATCTTTGGGTCTCTTCGTGATCTATTGTTATGATTTCCTTTTCCCCTACTTTCTTGTGGTCGTCGAACGATCAACAATGGAAGGTTTGGCGCACCGCCGCCCTCTACCACTTGGTTCACACGGCCGCCTTGGTTGGAGCTCCGATCACCAAATTCCCCAACATCGTTAGTCTTCCCTCACTCTCCCCCTTCTGAATTTGATGGGTAAACGATCATCGTTCGTGCTTAATCTCTCGATAATGCAGTTTGGAGGGCTTCTGACTGCCGGTATCTTGGCCTTCTCGGGATCGTGAGTATATATGGATAGAAATTAATATGATTTTGCTTGGTCCCTTTTTAATGTGCTTCTTTATAAATGTGCATACACATACATATATAGATGGAAATAAATAATCATTCATGAAATTTGATTCTGAGTGCTCATTTTTGGCGATTTCGATATGTTAAGATTATTGCTACAAAGGAAAAAGATAGAACTTCTGCTTCTACAATTTAAATGATCAGTGGATTTAGGTTTATAAGACAAAATTGGATAGTCCCTTCAAACTTGTCATAGTAAATTTTGTAGAAGAATTTTAAAGTTACAAGTGTTACAAAACTGGAGCTTCTGAACAATTTATTTAATTCGCGTGAATGAAGAATGGGCTGGATGAAAGAGTCTTTGTAGATAGTCTCTGGTCTTCAAGGACTAGCTAAGTGGTTGAACAGTGAGATAACATCTAGATTTATTACAGTTCTGATAAAGAAGCATGCAGTAATCATCAAAAAATCAAAAGAAAATCTGAATATGAGTTCTGTCCTTATGCTTTTCAGATGAAAGTCTTGTTAAGATTAAATCAATTGCTTTAATTTATTGGAATTTTGAGCAAGAACTAGTTCGATGCTAATCTTTCCCCTCGTTCTTATACTTTTTTAGTTAGATCTAAATGATTTTATTCACATTTAAAGGGCTTGTATAGGGAAAATGAAGAAGCAATGTTCTGAGTTGCACTGGAAGAAAGGTATTTTCTAGTGGAAATAGGCCTTCTTTAGTACAACAAGACATAATTTGAGAACTGCTGCTTTTTAGAATGAATTGTTTCAATACAACAATGAAAACAAGAAGAAATAGGCCTTCTTCAATGGTGAATTTTTATTCATCATATTCTTATTCTTCATCTATGAATGAAACTGCTGTTTTCTAGAAGAAAAACTTGTTTGTTACATGTGCTACTCTATTAATTGTTAATGGCAACATTTATTGATAAACAAATCATTTTTTTCGCCTCATGAATAATGAGAGAGAATTAGACATGGGCATGGATAAGATGGTCTTTGCTTGAAGAATTGAGCAAAAGGAAGAGTAACCAAAATTGTTTGTTCATAATATTATTTCATATCTTCTTTGTTCTTTTATCCTCGATAAAATTCATTTATGTGGTATCCACCTGCATTTATGTGGTCTTGCAATATATATCTACAGAAACATGGTTTTATAAATTAATTCTAACAAATCTGTGTAAGTGAACTAATTCTGTCGGAGTAGCAATTCTGAGTTAATCTCTCAACCTAAAATATCAAGAGCGATTCATGTTGTTGATGCTTCTTTGAGTGGAAGTTTCAAGCTGAAACTAGTTAGTTATCGGATTGTATCTCATTACAAGTGTCTGTGATCTTTTTAGGTGCTACATGGCGGCTTATTTTGAAGACAAAAATTACTCTTTTCCTGCACCATTTGGTGGATTTGCATTTGTTGCTGCTTGGGCTAGCTTACTCTTCTGATGTATATAATGTACATTCGGGAATTTTACATTGCATGAAAGCAACAATGCAGTGCAGTATGCTAGTTACTCTTCTGATATGTTGCATGAATTTTATATATGCTCTTTGTGCCTCAGTGCAGTATACTGGTCTATTTAAGATTGTAATCATTGTCTTAAATAATTGGATGTTTTCAGTGATACCTTTTGTTGCTTATAAAGTGTTCAAACTCTTATTCAATCATAAGTTTCCTTGCTTACCATGTCATGCAAGCATCATGGAGTAATAAATACCTTATTCTCAAGAATCATAGCAACTGCACTGTAGCAGCAAGTTCCTTCACGGCCTTTGTAATTTTGCCAGTAGCTACTGATGGAAAATAGCAAGGTTTATTTGGTTGGAATTGGATCATCCTGCAATCTCATGTGCTATGTTCTTATCCCTTTTCAACTTTATTGTATCTAGACACCACCAACATACTTGCACATCATAGATATTATTAATAAATGTCATATATTTTGATTCAAGCAAATCAATTGGATGAATAAGATTGGTCAAGTATTCATGAGTTCAGTTGTCACATACATTTAATTGCTTATTATGAACTACAAAAATTTTATCATGCAGAGGAATGGTCACTTAATTATCGAATCAAGCAACAGTATTGCTTGTCATTTAATTTTAATTCCCAAAAAGGATAAATGCAACTTAATTTTACTTTCTTTGGTGATATTTATCCTGTGTGTATCACTGAGGTTGAATATATACATATTAACCTGTAAATAGACTACCTGCAGGGATAAAATTAATTGCCAATCAATTACTCAAGAATTACTTTATAATATATATGTTAAATGACCTATTATTATAAGCAGCATTAATTCTTACAATTAATAAAATGAACCATAGAAAATTAAAAATGGATCTGACGTCATGCACAAAAATCCGATAATATCGATGTCGGACACGAATTTTAGTTGGATCCGACCCGATAACACCCCTCTCGAGGCTCTCTTAACTCTTCGGCTCGGGTCCAAAGCTTCGCTTCGTGGCCGGCGGAAGGAGACCAGAAGGCAATTGGCGCCGACGATGGATCCCAGGATGTGGCACAAGGTCGCTGCAATCTCCGGTATCCTCTTCATGCTTGCTTGCTTGCTGTGTTACTGGATCGATCTGAGCTTTCTTTGTCCCTTTTTCCGGTTGGATCAGGTGTTGCTGCTATCGGTCTGGGGACTTACGGCGCTCATGGTTTCAGGCCCAAGAACCCATCCTACAAGGAGGTTCGCGCTGCAATTTCTGTGTTCTCTTTTCTTCGAATCGATCAAAAAGTTTTTGCGGCTTTCCCGTGATCTTTGTTATTCTTGTTCTTCTTTTTGTCCTATGTTGTGCTGGTTGAACGATCAAATTGGAAGGTTTGGCGTACCGCCTCCCTCTACCACTTGGTCCACACGGCCGCCCTAGTGGGAGCTCCCATCACCAAACACCCCAACATCGTTAGTCTTTCCTTTTTCTCTCCCTTGTGAAGAATTTGATGGGAGGATCATGTTCACATGTTCTTAATCTCTCTTTGGGTGTGCAGTTTGGAGGGCTTCTAACTACCGGGATCGTCGGGTTCTCGGGAACGTGAGTGTGTTTTTCTTCTCCTTCGATCTTTATCGTTTCTGTCATCAATTTTTCTCTCTTCTTTCATTGGGTTTTTCTTATATCTCATATATGTGGATAGAAATCAATGGTTCGATGTCCGTAATGACATTACTGTACAAAAGAAAAGATTGTTTCACATTTTGGTGAATTTTAGTCTATAAGGTAAGTATATGGAGATTCCGCTATAACAAGTCACTCGACCAATTTAGGATCGAGGAAGCTGTTGCAAAGAAAAGTCAAACCTTGAAACTTTTATAGTAAATTTTGTAAAAAAAAAAAAGGGGGGGCTACAATATCAACAAAGTCTGTAGTTTTGACCAATCTAAGATCAAATCATGTAATTGACCAATATTTCTTATTCAAGTTCATGAATGAAGAATAAGCTAGAGCAGAGGTCCTTACATACGCAGCCTGAACATAGATAAGATGTTGAGAAGTGAAACACTACTAGTTATAATTACAGTGCTGATGAACAAGAATGCAGTAGTCTTCAAGAATCTAAAATCTGAACTCTCTTCATGCCTTTCGGAGGGCAGGTTTGCGGAGATTAAACAAATCGCTTTTAATTTGTTGGGGAAAACACTAATTATATTTTTCACACCCAAATGATCAGTAAATATGTTATTATATCGAAGGAGCTTGTATGGTGGAAATGAAGAAGCAAGGACGCAATGTTTTCATTTGCATGGTAAGTTAGTGTCCATAGAGAAAATAGGTCTTTTTCAACCGTCAGTTTTAACTTCTTACATTCTTACACATGCTACTCTTTGAGTTATTAGTGGGGACAAATTCCGTCAAATTGTTTTTCTAGCTCCTTTGTTTGCGATGCAGAACCTGGCTGGCCATTTTGATTGAAGAAATGAGCCAAGATGAAGATTCAGTATAGTATTTTGTTGTGTATGGTATTTCACATCCTTCTTTGTGATTTGTTTTTCCTTACATCCTTCTTAGTCTTCATGAATTTAGAAAAAACTGTAGCACCAGGCCATTTTGATTAAGGAAAAGGGGGCAAACATGAAGATTGTTCTGTGTCATGCATCATGTATATGGGATCTAGCTGCATCATGAATCATTAGCTTGGCAATTTACACCTGTAGAATAATGGTTTCAGATAATTAATTGATTGCAATGTACTAGTGAACCAGCTAAGTTATGTAGCAGTTTTCTCTTAATCTTAAAACCTAAAATATAATGAGCAATTCATGTTGTTGCTTCATACTAGCTGAGTTGTTTGAAGCTGAAAGTAGTTAGTTATGGGCATAGTATCTCATTACAAGTGGCTGTGGTTTGTTTAGGTGCTACACGGTGGCTTATCTTGAAGACAGAAAGATCTCTTTTATTGCACCATATGGTGGATTTGCATTTCTTGCTGCTTGGGCTAGCTTACTCTTCTGACACATAATGGATCATCAACATTTGAGGTGTTATATTGCATTGGAGCTATTTGGGGTAGTTTCTCAATCTAAGCTTCTGATCATTGTGTTAAATATTTTAAAATTATAATAATAGTTTTTTATGCTTATTAAGCATTAAAAAAATATTTAGACATGTAGTCCTGGACTTTGTCACTGATCTAGACAACAGTCAACAAATCTGTCAAGACAACTGATCTAGAACTCCTTGTTGGTCTTTGTCACTTAGCATCAGAAACCATTGAGAAGTGGCATTTGTTGATTAACCTTGTCATTCACAATCTGAGCTTCGAGCATGATTAACCATAATATAACTGAAAGAATTTCTCAGAAGTTTGTCCTCGGTTATGTCAAGGGAGCGACCGGAAGTGGCAAGCACCATCACCTGCAAGAAAGAACCAATGAGGCAAGTTCATGTGATTCAGCTGAGAAAATTTTTAACATACAAACGTGTATGTGTTGCTGTCATTAGAAGCTGAGATACAAAGTCACAACATGCTTTCTGACACTTGGGTAGCTAAGCATCATTAATGGATCTTGCTCTTGCTTGTGTGTTATCACATGTTGAGATATTGTGCAATTTGTTGAAGAAGTGCATTTTTTCTGCTCCCGAGCGTACACAAATATGTAGTAGTCTATGATTTAGAAATATCAGTGTTGAACCATGATTTAGTATCGCAAGATCTGTTTCACATAAATTACACTTCTGCTGAATGAAACAACTGCTTCAAGAGAAGATAAGAATCATATATGACTTTAGGTTGGGAACGACACTGAAGAAGCAAGACCCTCCTTGTTTTTCATATTTCTGCATGGCACTCAATGGTCCTTGACATCTTAATAAGCTGCAGAGATTTAGAGATTTGTCTTTTTTTGTTGAGGTGAAGGTGGTCTTAGAGATGTCACTGTACATTCTTAATTCAGAGTTGTACCACTTTTTGTTTGAAATATCTACAATTTCGAAGGATGGCGGCCACCATGGCTGCCGGGGCCAGAGTTGAACTAAACCTCTGCACTCCATCTTGCAAGCAAAGATCCACGAGTATGTTCTTGGCACGGTCCCTCCCATGCTCAAATTAGATGAAGTCGAATAGAAGAGGGACTTCTAAGGTGAAACATATAGAATAATGAGAGGAGAGAGACAAATCTGTATCTAGCTAAAATGACCTTTATTTATAGTCTAGAATCCTTGCTTGCTTGTGGTCAAGGAAACTTTCTGGGAATCATTCGTGATTTGGAGAATATTTTCTGTTGTGATTTATGAGGACATGTGTTTCATCGGTTTTTTATTTTTAACGGCTGGCATTCACATGTCAGGTCTTGATAGGGTGATGATTCTCAGCACTGCATTTATATAATTGGTTAGCAAAAGTTACAAGGCTCTCATATTCCCTGCAATAATTTTTAATACCCCAAGGCAGCTCAAACATCCCATTTAGATATACTAAGATAATAGAGAGATTCCCTGTGATCGTCGTGCAGTCTAATTCTCTTTTCTTGCTTTGGTGCGACTTCAAGTGATGTTATTGGTTATTACTCTACTCCACTTTCCATAATGAGATAGTTTCCTTTTATCTTGAAATCATCCAAACACTTGGATGGATGATTAAGGTGGGAAGTGTTTATAAGCACTCCTTAACTGGAGATCTGAATATAATATAAAACAGTAGGAAACAACATAAGTTAGGTTTTCACATGGATTTTGAGATGTCTGTGATCATAGCATGAATGAAGCATTTATGTTGATTCTAAACTAAATCTGCCTAATCTTTCATGGTCATGTAAAGGTTTTATGGGATGGCATTTCAATTGAACTGATAGGTAATTTTATTAGAATCAGTCGTTTGCCTTTTTTTTCTTTTTCCCTGGCAATTTCATTGCGATGATCTTTTGTGACGATTATATAAACATATCAAGCTTTATAGTTCATTGGTGTTTCTTATTTATGACAGTCATTGCTCTGCCTTTCTAAGATGATCCAAATGATTTATGGCAAATTTATATGGCAAAGGAGATGTATTTTTGCTCTCCTAATCGCTCATACATCATGTTCTCCATGTCACTAAATGTTCTACCTTTTGATTCTAAAAGTAAATATTACCTTTCCTTCACTATCACTTTGATTAGTCTTTAACTCCAGCTGGCATTTCAATTCTCCAAAAAATCATATCTCCATGACTGTCTTCTTTTGCTGTTCCATATTCCCCCTCTATTTGTCTTTTCTTTCTTGTTTTAGTTGCTGATGTGGATCATATCGAAGCAAATCGTGTTAGATATTAACTTAAATGTATCTATCTAAAATGTTTTTGTTATTTTCTTGGGCTACAGTCATTCCAAAATATGTGTACTCGCTCAGGATTTGTATCCTTCTTATTTGTGTTAATAGATGGAGAGGATCGAAGGCATTTCCAAAGTAGTCTTCTTCTTCCATTGCCACCCTTTTTATAGTGAGTCTTCTTCTTCCTCTACGTGCACATATCGAGGGAAGTTGTGATGGCGGGCCATCGTCATTTCCTTACCGCCCTCGTGATACTCGTCTCTCTACCATGCCGGACTTCCGTCGCCGCTGCCTCCGGTGGCTTCAGCGCGAGACTCTTCAGTCGAGAATATAGTCTACCCCCCAATGCGACCTACGCGGAGAAGGAGGAAGCCCTCATGCGTCGGTCGGATGCCCGCCTACGATACTTGGAAGCAAGGCATCGGTACATGGTATCACCTGAGTCCGTGGAAGCACCAATCTTCCACGGTAAAGGTCCAGTATATGATGAACATCACCCTCGGCACTCCACCGGTTACCATTCCGATCATCTTCGACACGGGCAACAGAGTGACTTGGGTGCTGATATGGTATATTTTGACATCATCCACACCCATATGGCAACGATCAGTGATTACGTTAATGCCAACAAAAGAGGCTCATGCTGACACGACGTGACACCTCGGACTCGAACAGGGCAGTCACCTCTCTCATACTATTCGGCATCGTACAAGTCAGCGTCGCACATCGCAGAGCCGCTTCGGAAAGCTCGGATCGACGTCGCTCGACGTAGGGCCATACAGCTCGGTCGGCACTTATGCAAGCCAACTGCCCAAGGATTCGGAAACCATTAATGGACCATGAACGATCGACCCTCGTCCACAGGTATAAAAGTCGATCCCTTGACCAACGCTAGGGGGAGGTACTTCGAATACCCAACTCTTAACTCCACTCAACACTAACTTGGGCTTCGGAGGGGTTGAGTCGGGAAATCCCCCTCCCGACCCCGATCTTTGTGCAGGAACCGACAACGAAGCAATAGCAACTCGTCGAGGGAGAACCACACTCGGGAGACAACGCTTGGACCCAACCCGACTCGAAGCTCGCCTCCACCCAAGTGACTGCATGGGCAACCTTACGCATCCGAGACTGGACCGAGCCGTGTTGATGCCTCGGCCATGACGTAAAGGTTTACCAATATTTTGGCGTTAGAAGGAGGGTCAAACAGTGCCCCAATGGTACGCCTCGACCAAACAGTGCCCCAATGGTGCATCTTGGCCAAACAGTTGGGCACCTCGGCAAAATAATGCTCCAATGGTGCACCTCGGCCAAACAATGCTCGAGTTGTGCACCTCAGCCAAATAGTGCCTCAATGGTGGACTTTGGTCAAATAGTTGGGCACCTCGGCAAAATAGTGCCCCAATGGTGCACCTCAGCCAAACAATGCCCGAGTTGCGCACCTCGACCAAACAGTGCCCCCATGGTGCACCTCGACCAAATAGTGCCCGAGTTGGGCACCTCGGCCAAACAATGTCCGAGCCACGCCTCGCGGCCAGTACAACATCAGAGTCGCATCTCGACCAGTTTTATGCTTGAGCCACGCCTTGCGGCCAGTCCAATGTCCGAGTCACATCTCGACCAGTCCAACGCCCGAGCCACGCCTCGCGGTCAGTCCAATGTCCGAGTCGCATCTCGATCAATCCAATGACCAAGCTACGCCTCGCGGCCAGTCCAACATCCGAGTCGCATCTCGGCCAGTCTAACGCCCGGGCCACGCCTCACGGTCAGTCCAACATCCAAGTCGCATCTTGGCCAGTCCAACGCCCGAGCCACGCCTTGCCGCTAGTCCAACGTCCGAGTCGTATCTCAGCCAGTCCAATGCCCGAGCCACGCCTCGCCGCCAGTCCAACGTCCGAGTCGCATCTCAGACAGTCCAATGCCCGAGCCACGCCTCGCCGCCAGTCCAACGCCCAAATCACATCTCGGCCAGTCCAACGCCCGAACCACACCTCGCGGATAGTCCAACGTCCGAGTCGCATCTCGGCCAGTCCAACACCCGAGCCACGCCTTGCGGCCAGTTCAACATCCGAGTTGCATCTCAGCCAATCTAACGCCCGAGCCATGCCTCGCAGCCAATCCAGCGTTGGAGTCGCATCTCGGCCAATCCAACGCCCGAGAGCCACACCTCGCGGCCAATCCAATGTCCAAGTCGCATCTTGGCCAATCCAATGCCCGAGCCACGCCTCGCGGCCAGTCCAACATCCGAGTCACATCTCGACCAGCCCAACGCCCGAGCCATGCTTCGCGACCAGTCCAACGCCCGAGCCACGCTTCGCGACCAGTCTAACGCCTGAGCCACGCCTCGCGGCCAGTCCAACGTCCGAGTCGCATCTCGGCTAGTCCAACGCCCTTGCCACACCTCGCGAGTTATCCAACGTTCAAGTCGCATCTCGACCAGTCCAACGCCCGAGCCACACCTCGCGATCAGTCCAACATCCGAGTTACATCTTAGCCAATCTAACACCCGAGCCACACCTTGCGGCCAATCCAACGTCCGAGTCACATCTCGGCCAATCCAACGCTCGAGCCACGCGTTGCAACCAATCCAATGTCCGAGTCACATCTCGGCCAGTCCAACGCCCGAGCCACGCCTCGCGGCCAGTCCAACATCCGAGTCGCATCTCGACCAATCTAATGCCCGAGCCACGCCTCGCCGCCAGTCCAACGTCCGTGTCGCATCTCGACCAGTCCAACGCCCTTGCCATGCCTCGCAGCTAGTCCAACGTCCGAGCCACACCTCGTGGCTAGTCCAATGCCCGAGCCACACCTCGTGGCCAGTCCAACATCCGAGTTGCATCTCAACTAATCTAACGTCCGAGCCATGCCCATGCGCAACCTTGTGCATTCGGGACTGGACCAAGCCGTGCTGACACCTCGGCCACAGCGTAAAGGTTCACCAACACAAAAGATTCAGAGAAACCAATGTCACGACAGAGGTGAGGAGATGATGATGACCCCCATGCGAGCTTTCAGCAAGAAACAAGCCTGAGCGAGAAGCGGTTCCCGATTCAATAGCAGAAACGGATGGTTGACCAACTGCGATGATGTAGAATCCGTAAGAGTAAGACCGGTTACATATACGGCAACAATCAGATTGCTTTATTTCAAACTAACAAGTCGTTCCTGTTGTTTTATGATGAAATGAATCGACTCCGCAACCCCCCACGGTTTGCATTGAGATTCCACTTAATGTCCTTGGCGACCTCGGGGAGGTGGTTGCTCGACTTCCTCCAGCAGTTGCTTTCATGAGAATAGGTTTGGGGTCAGGCACGAGAACGGGAGGAGAGCGAAATAAAAGTGGGGGCCAAGAGAGTACCCGGACGGCGGCTCCAGCTGGGGGGCGAAGAGACCGTCGCATCACATTCTGACTTCTTGGAGTCACGCCCACCACCATCTTAACCTTTGAGAGAATAATTGAAGCCCCAGCTTGATCTGCTCTAAACATACTAATAGCATTCAAGCATTCCGTAAGCAACAAACCCTAATTTAGTAAATGATACATCAGGTGTTTCATATTGGTGGGAAATCGGCCAATCCCCATCATGCTTCTTTATTTTTTCCAGCTCATGAAACAAAACATACTACCAGATAAAGATATGTGACTAGGTTTATCTGATACGCTGCCTGGCTCATCCTCATGTACGAAGGGCACCGGATGGAAGCAGCCACGGAAGAGAAGAATAAGAGCACCTGCATGAATATTCTCCACAATCAGTAAGAGGCTAAGAAGCATAATATGGCGTGATTCTGAAGGATACAACGGAAACATTAAACCGGTTGCACGCAAGACTGTCCCTGAAAATACAACCAAACACGTTGCCTAAGCACCAAAAGCCTGATGTCTCGAAAACTTGGTGTGTAAACAAGGAAAGGCGAAGCTTTTCTAGATTATTCGTGTTGATCACATCGAGCTTCCAAGACAAAAATACGAAATGGGGCTTTACAAAGAAGAGTAAACCCGCCTGCAAATCCGACTGGCGACGACCTACCAAGCTTGTGAATCGGAATAGTGAGAAACGAGGCACCGAAGTTCTATCTAGAATCCATAGCCATGTGCTCTTGGACCGGAGCATGGTCTCCTCCTACCTTAGCAAGCATTATGGCAGTCAGCATCAGCTTGCCTGCATCAGGAAAGTCTGTGTGCTGCATGAGAATTCCTTCCACCGACAGGGTTTCGTCTTTGATACTCGAAAATTCATCATCATCTTTCTGCAAAGGCATTACTTCCTCGAAACCACCACCGTGGATCTGTGACTCGGGTCCATAGCACCAGCTGGAAGCCTTGTACAGCACAGTTTCTCGTAATGCCTCTAGGACATCCGTGTCGCTCCAACCTTCTGCTGTTGATACCTGGAGAAGAGCTATCCAGTCGTCTTGGCTGGCTGCATTCTTCCAACATTCCTCCAGAAGGCTTCTGTTGGACCTCCGGAAGGATGAACTTGTCCATGCAAACACTTCGAAAGGTTTTAAACACACTTCTTTACTCGCTTCTCTTAAGCACACTTCGATCAGTTCTCCTGGAGGGAGGGGTCTATTGATGTCCTCTCTATCATCTGACAAGTGTCCGACAATCTCCTCCTGCAAAAAACGAACAAAATAAATAAAATCAAAAGAAAAAAATATGTAAAAAAAAAAAGGAAGGATAACTAGACGAGCATCCTAAAGAAATATAATAAACAAGAAATGTATGTACACCGTTACAGGAATTGAGAGAGTCTAAACTATGCCCCTCACATAGAACTAGATGATCGAATTAAGAGAAAATTGTAAGAGAATTTAAATGGAATTATTAAAAAAGCATTTTCAATTGAAATTTTTTATTAAGATTTAAATGATCATGTAGGAACTTAGGAAAGTGCATGGAGGCTATCGATACAAACTCAGAAAGTGGGGCTCTGGTCATGGAGTTTTACCAAGACTCATTGGTCGAATTTTAAAGATAATAATGCAAGGCTTTCTAAAAATCAGATAGAGATAAAAATTCTTTTTTTTGGATTTTGAATGGAGACAATTCCAATACCATATAAATTTTGACGACCACTAAAATTAAAAGTGTATCTGGGAGATTTTTTGGGATCTAAAGATAGAGGTTAGCGTCGAGAGACTGCTGATGAAGGTTTTTGGACGTTTAAAAACCAATCACAAAAACAAAATATATGCTCTAAATATTAACAAAAAATATATATACATGCATATAAGGATTTTCTCAGTGGGACTTTAACAAGTCACAGTGGCTAAAAGAGGAGGCAAAATTATTGCAAGTATAACAAAATACATAGACGGAGATGTGTTTTACAGTAAAATGTTAGCATTTAGGAAAATAACATCTATTAAATTACTAGGTTAGGGATCGATTGAGCAAATATTTAGGTAAAATTAGTACTTAAAAATGAGAATCAAAATGTGCTTGTTAATCATCTTAAGGTTGCAAAAGGAAAATATTATTTTATGTATTATTTAATTAACATTCTATAAGTAACTTACCTTTAAAGATTAAAAAAAATTAGAAATCAAAGTTTAGTTTGTAAAATTGGAACAAATAAGGAAGTTTAAAGAGACTGAAAATAGGTAAAAGTTTGGTGAAGGCATCAGTCACCTATGAGTGGTTTAGGTATAAAGTAGACTCAGTGGTTTTGTGTGATCATAGCATATTCGACTCTTCAAAAGTAAAAAACTTATCAGACAATTAGTATGTTTTTTTAATTGAAGTATTGAGAATTATTAGAGTATCATCAAAAGTTAGTAACAGCTAAGATGAGAATGATGAGTTAATGATGGATTAACTTTTAAAATTGAAAAACATATGCTTTCATCCATTATATATAGTCTTGATTACAAAATTAATGAGAAATTTATGTAAGATGGCATGAACATTTTTAAAGAAATACACATCAAACAGGTTAGAGAACTGAGACAATTAGAAAGTACAACGAGCAATTAGAAAAGACCTAAAATTTTATCAAAAAAATAAAAATAAATTTAAATTATTCTGATTTAATTAGAAATATTACAATGTATATAGTTAAATGACAAGAAAGATTCATGTAGCAAACTGCATTATAGCTTGTTATTGTAGTAGCTTCCCAAAATGCTCCTATAATTTAGAAATGTATATGCCAAATATGATGACAAAAGAACAACCGGCAACATTATCATTCAACAAAAGCAAATTAGGTACCAACCACCACATGGAACAATATGTGCAACTTACTACATTAAAATGCTCAAGATTATATATTTTGATACAAGAGGACATGGTCATTGAACTGTCTAAGCCATTTGGATCAGCGATTTCAATAGGCGCTCGGGCGAGGTGAGGCCCGAGCGCCTCGCTTCATGTCCAGGCAGCGTACTTCATGTCCAGGCTTTAGTTGGTTTAATCGAACCAACTAAAGCACCAATATCAACCTCCCAACATCCGTCTCACGACTTCCCCAACCCTAACCTTGCTTGCGATTCTACCGTCAACATTTCCTCTCTGTTGTCGTTACCTCTCTCCGCTGTCGTTGCTCTCCATTGCCGCTGCAACTTTCGCTGCTTGCCACTACTGTCACTGCTCGTCGCTGTCGTTGCTCTCTGTCAGCAGCCTCGGTCTTACTCTCCCGCTAGCGCTCCCGCTGCTGTTGTCATTGCCACTATCGTTGCTCGCCGCTCCCGCTGCCACTGTCGCCACTCGTCGCTCCCGCTACCATCTTACTCTTATTCACTCTTCTCACATCGACTCGATAGTATATTGTTAACAGTATATTAATAGTATATTGTTAACTGTATACTAGTAACAATATTTTTATTTATTAGATTAATAATATATTATTTTTATTTTAATACTGTTAATTTTTATTTATTTGAAATTATTATTATTGTTTTGAATTTTTGAGACTTTTTGTTAATGTGATATTGTGATTTTATATGATTTTCTTAATTTAATATCATATTTTTATTTAAATAATTATATTTATTAATTATATTATATATTTTTATATTTTAGCCTCTCGCTTCGCTCGAGTGAGCGTCTAGTGCCTCGAGCATTTTTGGACCTTAGCGCCTAGCACTTTTTATATCACTGATTTGGATGAACAAGCATTGGTTTCAACTCAATATCTATTTCCAATTATTTTGCACATTGATATATTGCCTTTTAAATATCAGGTTCAGAGACAGACAATGCCTAGTATCTTTTCTTTGCCAACAATCAAAATAAAAAAGAATTTATTTTGCTAAACAGAACAAAAATGGCTGTCATGTAAGGAAAAAATGAAAAATATAAATATAACCTGTAATTTTAGAATTTGCAAATCGGCTTCTATGCGCCTGGTCTTCGTCTCAAAACTTTTGTCCTTACCTGACACATAAAAATTATGTTGATTAGATAACAATATTTCAAAACACATAAAAATTAAAAATAATATTTGAACTATATTATAGCTAAAACATATTGCTTTACAATCAGCAAATTTAGGGGAAACCATTAAATTCTTTTGACCCTTATAATAGTATGTAAAATGACATTAAACACTTCAACCATTTGGCACACAACTTTCATAAAGTAATGTTTATCTTGGTGACTGGGCAAAAAAGAAAAACCTCTGTCACATATGTTGTTTCCTTTTGTGTTAAATAGTTACAGTTCAAACCAAGAAGAGGAAGGGCAAAATACAATCATAAATTTTTTTTGGGCATAAACACCTTAAACAAGGTATCAGATTGGTAGTCACATGTGATTATGTCTCGACACTACCTTTTCTAATCGTGGTTGTTATATGAACTGTTACACAATTAGTTTAAGAACCAATAATACTTGAAGCGAGAAAAACCAAACCTGCAACTGCAGCAATTTTAGAAAGATTAAGTAGACGCCTTCTGTCAGCAAGAGAAGGAGATCTTTTAAGCTGTACCATCTCTGGTTCTTCTTCTGTCATCAAAGGAGGTCCATCATCTAAAGATAGAGCAACAGCATGAAGAGTTTCAGAGGCTGATGAAAATTGCTTCAAATATAACTCATGAAGCCATAACAGATCTTTGTGCTCCTTCAGAAAAATAGCCAACTCTTCTTGGAATTCTTCTCCAAGCCTCAGCAGCTTAGAGCATTGATGGCTTTTCATCAGCTGTTTAAAAACAAAATAACTGAACCCTCCTTTTGGCCCTAGACTCTCGTGCTGCACAAATATTACATACATTAAGAGAAGCATTATCACCCACCAATAGAAGCAAAGACATAGCTGAAGCATTGATTAGAAATTTTCAGATGCATATAACAGAACTAACACCAAAATAACTCCAGATTGGCAATTTTAGATTTCATACAACTAGAAGCATCTTGTAACAAGATTATCCCAAAACTATATGTTACCTAAAGAAACATGTCCTGCATAATCCAAGTACATAAATATCAATGAATTTCATTAGATGTGTAAGACATGGCATGGCAATCCAGGTGTGCAGTTATAAAGGACTAGAAGCTTGCCCATACCATAAGAGTTCGGAGAAGTCCTGTATCACTAAGGTCATAACACAGTTGCCACAGTGTTTGATAGCCTTCATGTCTCTTTGCAATCAAGAGAAGAGGTTCAGTAAGCTCTCTAAATATGGCTTCTCTTCTCTCAAGATCCTCTTCACTCAAGTGTGACTCCTGAAGAGACAAATAACAGCACCAAGTAACTTGTGTGAACAGGACTGATTGTTTATATTACACTCACTACATGGTAAAATAAAACTAGTCTCAAATCTTCAAGGCAACTATAATTTGATGAAGAAAATTAATAAGTAAATCTTCAAGCAGAATGATTACTTCAATAACCAAAAGAAAGAAAAAATTAAACAGTACTGACTGCCTCAAATGCACTAGAAACTGAAAATGGTGGTAATTGTTAAATTAATATACGAATTAAGGGATATCATACTTATAAAGCAATGACTCAAAAAATATCGATCAGATCAGTCTATCACCGGAAGAATAGCAGTCTGTTAATCTTTTTGCTAGTTCATACCGGTAGGATCAGTACAAAGCAAAAAAATGCACGTGATAAGCATCACCGGAACTCACCTGGTATTTCAATTCTGTCAATCTTTTTGCTAGGTCATAGAGTGAATCAAGAAGTTCATCTCTCCTCTGACAGTATTCCTCCACTAGACCATGGTGTTCTTCTCCACATTCTATTTTCGCTGTAATTGAGCTAGTGTAAGCATCTAGCAAAACATCAGTAAGTCCTTCTAGCTGAGACCACATTTCTTGCTCGACAGACATATCCGTAGCCTGAACCTCTTTTAAGAGATGCATAATTAAAGATGCTAGGCTCCAGAGACCTGAGCGAACTACATGCTGACAGTTCCAAGATGATAATCCTTCCAGAGAAGGATACCAGTTCCTGTGTTCATCTCTGTAGTGCATAGCAGCCTGAATCAAAGTTGTGCAGGCATTTGAGAGTTCACAAGCTCGTTGCATCTGAATAATAAATGGTTGGCCTCCACCAATTACATATTCACGATGATGAGATAAGCAATAAAAAAGCTCCTCTATATCAGAAACTTTAGTGTAAAATACTTCTGAATTATCACGATCCATAAGAAGAACAGTATTTCTACGAGCTTTCTCACCAACTAGCTGAATGAGGTTCCACAGAGATCCAGAGGCTTCAGCTTGTGCATGAGAAGATGGAGAATCAGATAAGTATTTTTGATTCTGACTTAACATATTCTGCAATTCCCTCAGCTGGATCATACTAGAAAGTTTTTCACCATGTTCCATGATAATTAGCGTTGAACGTCCTACAGAAAGGAAAAACAATTAATTTAACATAGCTAATGTTCCAGTGGAAACAGAAAAACAGAGTTAATATGCAGCTTTCTCCTCAAACTTGAACATAATAAAACAGCATAATCCCATTGTAATTATGAAAGCAAGGTCCAACAATGTCATATTAATTCACAAAGCAGCATTTAGTGGTCATCCATAATTTTGTGACTATGAATTTCCAAACTGTTTTTTTCTTTAGTATTAATGATAAAGCCAGGCGGCACCTATTACAGCATGGAAAGCAAAACTAATAAAGCAAATGACAGTAACTCTGACTTGCGAGTAAATCCACGGAAGGACCTGGAGATGATAGAGATGAATAGCCTCAAAATACAAAACCAAGTTATATCTCCACTTGCTGTATAACAAACTGAGAACAAGGCTAGACTCCTCACTAGGGATTTGAATTCCCTCAGATATGGTCAGTTTGGTACCCACTGA
The DNA here is from genome assembly GCA_023547065.1 of Musa troglodytarum. Classification (NCBI taxonomy): domain Eukaryota; kingdom Viridiplantae; phylum Streptophyta; class Magnoliopsida; order Zingiberales; family Musaceae; genus Musa; species Musa troglodytarum. The sequence continues at coordinate 55,483,008 of CP097508.1, read as the reverse complement.
GACTTCAACTAATCCACATATCTAGTAATCTCAGATTTCTTTTAAGTTTTAATTTCTAATGTGAAGTTTATAGTTAATTTTTGTTATTAGATCTAGTTGTGCTTCCATGGCTTTAGTTGGTTTCTAAATATATGAAAACTTTATGAGCAAAATTTGAAAGCTTCATTTGTCCGGGACTAAATTTTAGGATGCATTAAATTGGATGGTTTGTGTTGCAGTTGTGAAAGCCTTCCGATCCCTTTTATGTTAATAATTGGCTTCTTTAGAACTTCTTTTTTCTACTTTTTTATGTTTGTAACTTAGTAACTTGTAGATCTCTAGCCTCATTCGCAGTTCAGCCGACTAGCTCAGACATTTTGGATCAATATTTGCATATATTGAGTTTGGAAAATGGATCCGCTTACATCCAATATAGAGTTCTCAGATTGGATAGGGATCAACACTTATCTAATCTGTTCGCGAACCTGATACGTAGACCAGTTTGAAGTTGCAAACTTTGGAGTTGTTAAAGTTCCAAGTAAACAATACTGTTAAGCTTAATAAACAGACCAAAAAAAATTATTACCAACTGATTAAAAGAAAACAAGACAGCAATTAATCAATGCATTTTGCAGGTACAACACCCAAAATTTCATTCTGGGAGCCTCACGAAATATTCATATAGGAAGCACTAGATTAGGGACATAGAGCTCGATAATATGTAATATAAAATTTCAGATTTATTCTGCAACACATAATGTTCATTCATCATAGGGCACATCACATTATACAGCAACTACTGATAAGCAACTTCTTAAAAAAATGGATGTAACAACACATGCAAAATTTTGCAGGTTGCTATTAAAAAATTTTATGCATAGAAACTCATATATTTTGTACAGACTTTTTTCATCAACTAATCTCCAATTTTATAAGACATCTTTAGTGAACTAAGTTAGGATACAAATCAGAAGGACTTTGTCTGGTTAAGAAAAACAAAGGATCAAAAAAACTAATATCATAGTGACTATCAGAACCCTAATGGACATTAAAAGAAACAAATGTAAAAAAATATTGTATTGGAAAAATACCCCAGACCTCCAGAAACTGAAAACAAATATCACACATTTCAAGAATGTCATGATCAATAACAAGATGCAGGACTCGGATCCTGGATTCTAAACAAAACATACACTAACATGTACCCACAGACTGGATATGACAGGCCCATGGCATAAAGTCTACATAGAAGAAACCTCACAAAAAGGACTGACTTACTCTGCTTGGAAGAAAGTTCCTCGTGACACTTAGTTAAAGCAAGGAACTGGAGGTACTTCTGATGCTTCTGATGCTTATCCAAAAGTAGTGATGACACTACAGCTGAAGCCACCAATTCAGCTCCTCTGGTTGTTGTCCAATGTTTAGCTAATGTGTCAACAATAGATTTGCTCATGCGAGCAAAAACATTTGTTTCATCTTCTTTTAAAAATGCTCCTTTCTCTCCAAGTTTTTCAAATACACCTTGAACTTCACCAGAAAAAAGAAATTCATGAAATAAACGACTTAGTAAAGACTCCGCTTCTTCATCTTGAGCAGTTTTGCCAACTAAAGCCACTCTCTGTCTATCTCCAGATCCCCATGCTTCAGAACCAGGCCTTCCAGGAACAGTGTTCCCTCCAGTTTTCTGGCTTTTTTTCTCTTCATCTACAACACTTTCATTTAAACTCCCCATCCGAGACAAACTCCGCTCTGGTGGTTCAACGCCACCAAGCAAAACAGCCTTTTCAGGTATTGCCCAAACTCCTGCTTTTTCAGTTAAGACAACCCATGCCCCTTCCTCACTGTCATCGATAGAAGGCAAAACAGAAGCATCAAGAACTTTCCCCCCATCCCATGGTAAATCGAACTGATAAAGCCGAGAGGAACCTTTCCAATAGCTTGTAACAGTAGCTGTTCCATCTCCAGATAATATAATCACGGAACCAGATGGCTTGCCACCAACACGTATCCTCGTAGAAAACAAGTAGCCCCTATCTTCAACTCTTGCTTTGGGAATTACAGTCTGAAGGGGAGCCTTTTTCTCTAGAAGCCTTTCATTCATAGACCAACTGGTCTTTGTAGAACAACCTGGTTTATATTGCATTGTCAAAAGTGAATACTGTATGTAGTTTGAACTGCTCACTCGATCTTTACAGGAGGTGGCAACAAGAATAGTAAATTCTTTCCCACGGTCATCTAACTGCATATCCAAAAGCCAAATCTGCTTCTGTCCTGCTAGATCCTTCTTAATACCCAAATGACCATCATTACCAACAATTTCATGACTCCAGAGTTTTTTAACATTGATATTAGGTATAAAAACAATATTCCAACATTGAATCTCATGATCTGTCAGCAAGAAAAACTGACGACCGGAATCATCTGAGTAAGTATACTGAGGATGCCAGACGAGGGACCTAGCACACAGTTCATTCATCTGAGAAGAACTATTAGAATTACCAGCTAAAACATCGTGAAAAACCATTTGGCAATGTATTCCAGATGGTGAGAATTTAAATAGAAATAGGCCTCCAGTTGACCGACAAGCTAGAGCAATACATTCTTGAGAACTACCGGGTATTGCAGAAACAATAAAAGACTGATATCTTTCATGTCTAGCAGAAATATCACTTTCTTTTGATTGTGGTTCAGAAAGGCTAACAACTGGAGCATTCAAACTTTCTGAGTAAATGTCAGGCCAATACACAACAGCTCCAGTCTCCTGGTTACAGAGGATGATACCAGCAGAATTACACTGCTCAAATACTTTTTTTGAAGAAACATCCCATCTTACAGCACAAAGCATCCAATTTCGACCATTTGTGTATTTCATGCCGACAATCCTATCTCCAACCACAGAAGATGGCAACTCAAGCACAAAACAATTTTTTGGAACCATGCCTGACAAATAGCTCCATACAAAGAGCTGAGTGCCACATATTATCCAAGCAAGCGATGTTTCTTTATCCATACCGCCAGCAACCAAACTGTTATCTGCAAGAAATAGGAAAAAAATCAATTTTCTAAAGAGCATTTCTGAACATGTAAATGTATACATATTCAACAATCTAAACTAGGAAACAAAATTAAGTTTACCAAAACCCTTCTTCAGAAGACTGGCTTGAGCATTACGAACAACCTGAGGAAATTCTCCCACATATACCGGTTGAATTTGTTTGCAACTCTCACCCTTTTCAGCTCCCTTTACAATTGGAATTCTAGGTGAAGCATAAGATTATCAACTCGTAGAACAGGCCATTTAGCAGGATCAGAATCTCAGAAGCGAAACTATTATTTGCATATAAACTGTCTAACAGACTCAAAAGGGCTCAAAGAACATAAATGTGAAACACACACGTATGTAAACAATCTAACATAATTATTGAATCATTCAAGTAAAAAACCTATAAATCATAAAAACTAAGCTAAAATAGGAATACCACATTACATGAATAGCTTAACAGCAAAGGAAGGTTGCAAGTCACTAGCAGGCTCCGTGTGAAGTACAGCATCACAGAAATGACAAGGAAAGACAAAGTGATTGGCCAAGTCTTGGGATGAAACTATCTGAACAGTAATGATTTCTAAAACACTTCAAGGCTTCAAGCACAAAAGCTTGTACCTCTCCTCCTCCATATGTATTATTGCAAATCCCTCCAGCTCCTTTGTAACAGTTCTCATAAACAACCAAAAATTCCGATGTTTTTACTCATGAACTTAAAAGAACATTGAATCGACTGACTGTGGATGGTCAACAGATATTTATGTTCATAACCAAAATTCCTGCAATTGAATCCTTAATAAACAGGAAATATTCAGACATGAGTGAATCTCTGTAAGCATCTAGAGCATGTCACATTTTGCTTCTTTATATTACTACACTGACAACAATGCATGTAAAATAACTTGGACTAGAACATATCTAATTTTCCATCTAGATGTACTACCAACCTCATTAATTTTAATGGTCATAGACAAGTGGCAAGAATATCCACAATGCAAGTATTCAACAAGCAACCCAAAGTGAGGAGTGCATGATACGCTTATGCACATTTCACTAAATAAGGTCCCAATAAGAAGCTCCATATCAAAATAGCTATTGAAAAATGAATGTGCAAAAAATCTACCAGGTTTAGGAAAGGATTAATAGCATGTCTCATGTTCATCATATTACCAGTCTGACATATATGCCTCATATCAGCTCATCAAGAACACGCACGAGAAACTATTCAAGTTGATAACAAAAAGATCAAAAGTTACAAAGAGGACTAGTAAACAAATCTCAAGCAGACTACCAAAAATCCTTGGCCCCAATTAATAAAAAAGAGAAAGTATTGGATGATTCTCAAGGTTATGATAATTCAATAAAGATTTTGAGTGAGCATTGTGAGTGCAATGCATTGACCCCACACATTTTTGGTTTCATAAGCAGATGTCAAGGACCTAGGGAGCTGAACAAAACTACAAACGCGGAGACAAACACCAAGTCATTGAGGTCACCATTTTTCCCAGTAAAATTTTGCATCCAGATGACGCAAAGTACCAGTAGCAAACAAGAAATCATAGTGTTTGTTGCCAAAGCATATGGACTAGACCTGATGAAATGTTATGATATTACAGATGGTAATGAATGACATTACATAATCATGCAAATATGTACTAATATTAGTAAAACAAGCCTGCTACACTCTTCTCTAATAAAAAAGGCCTTTTACAATGCTAATGAATAAGAAGAATGAAGTTTTTTATAGGATTATTAAAATAAAAAAGCAGAGGTGGAGATATCAAGGAAGAAGTAACTAATATCTCAGGGAACTAGCACACCCGGTCGATGTGAAACATATCACATCAAAAGCATCTCCCACGAATCAATCTTCTGCAACTGTACATATCCTCGAAACATGCTTTGCAGTGGATGATTTTCTTTAATATTAAGTAATAGCCTTCGCTTCATTTGAACAAAACTCTGTCATAATAATTCATCTTCTCTAGAACAATTGATCATAGTTTACAAATAAGAAAAACATTACAGCAGAGACAGGATAGGAGAAATATAAAACCTAATTCCACAGCCTCATTCGTCTTAGAAGTTCGATGTGGCAGATTCAGAACTGTGAAAAATTTTCTTTAAAATGGAACTAGAATGAACTCGGCATGTCTCGTCATCCGCTCATCAGGAAAACCCCAATGATCAAGAAATACCTTAAGATCCTTAGAGAACATTCCGGAACAGGCACACAAGTACGACATCTTGAAACCTCAAGAACCACGAGGACCTAAACGAGGGAAACCACAGCAACCCTAAGGGATGAATCAAAAGTGAGCCTACCTGGCGAGGACGGAAAGGCGAGAGGACCACGGCGCGGGGGTGCCGGTGGTCGGACGGCCAGGGACAGAGGCGTAGGAGAGGAAGGAAGGGCGCGTCTCGTCGAGAGGCGTCGACGGGGAATCCGGGTGGTTCCGGCCCTGACTGGGCGTGGCAGCCAAATGGGGTTTCCTTGCAGCGGGGGAGAACATCTCTAGCGATCGGAAGGGCGAGCGAGAGAGCAAGCGTTTGTAGAAGAAGAAAGGGAGAGCGGTCAGGGTTTAGGGTTTCGAGGAGCCCCGCGACGAGAGGGGAGGGGAACACGAAATGGGTGGGTTTCGGGCGGGGGCTTCGCCTCACTTTGAAATGGCGAGGCACGGAGGGCTCGACCAAAGACGGCCGGCGTGTCGCAAAATTGCGATGCCCATTGCGGACCGGACAATATTAAAGCCGTCAAATTAATCCGTTCAAAATTTGTGTGATTTTTTCTGGAAAAATTAAAATTAATTTAGTGATAATATATATTTGTATTACTATCGAACCCAAGTAATTAAAATATTATATTTTTTATTATTTCAAAGAAAATATAATCAATGGATTTTATGGTTCCAAAAAAAAGAAACCTAAACGATTTACGTAAATTTATATGTCAAAACTTCTTGATTAAATATCCGTCCACTAAATCGGACGGCTAGGACAGGGTTAATGTCCGAACCCGATCGAACTGTGTCCGTCCGATGCGAGCGCTTCCTCCTCCCTCAGAAGGAAACGCTAAACGTACCGCCGACCGAAGCCCACCTTTCGTCCCACAGTGTGTTGTCAACGTCTACAAACACGTGGCTTGGTATAAACGAGTTCGATGAGTGGGCGCCACTAACATCGGAACAAAACCGGCGTCGTATTGCTGTTCGGTCCGAGGTAGGGTTCAGCTTAGCTTCCCCCTTCACAACGATCGGAAGCAAAAAAGTGGGGCCCGCTGTGGGTTCAACGAGGGATATGAGCAAGGAAAAGATGGACCCTGATGGAGTCTGGCCAGCCGAACCTTGCCCTAATAAAATCCGGTTGAGATTGGATTTGAGGTCCGGAACTTTTCGAGTCGAACACGAAGGCGAAAATTAATATTTATTCTCTCAAAAGACAAAAAGAGAGCACCTTATTATACTATTTTCTGTATGAGTGAGAGGGAAGGAGGGACTGAGGGGACGAGTATGAAACCGTGCTGCCAAATTCCGGAGATTTAATCGCTCAAAGCACCGAGATCTTCCTCAGGTAGCTCCTTCCGTAGGTTTTTCATGTCTCTATAGTTGAGATGTTTGGTGTTCTTGTCGTGATTGCTTGTTATTATGAACCACGCCAACTCGATCGATACAGCTAGGGTTTCGAAACTTTCTCAGTAAGATGTCCTTCCGCCATATCTTCCTCTTTCCTATCCCTTCCTTTCTTTAATTTTTGGTTTTTGGAAACTGAATAGTGCAGCAACAGACGTTTCGAACTCCGTAACATATATGCTTTCTTCTTCTTTCTTTCTTTTTTTTTTTTCCTTTTGTTCTGACGAGGTGCTGTTTTGGAGCTTCATTGTAATTTGTGCTCTAGCGAAGTTTGTTATATCTAATGCTGGTTTTCTTCTAGCAGTTGAGATAGCTTTACTCCATTGTATTAAAGTTGCAATCTTGCTGTAGATTCTTGGTGACTAAGACTATCAATGATTTACTTGTTATTCTGCATCATAAAACTGGCCTTTTCTCCTCTCATCCTATAACCTATACAAATGCCCTATATGGGAAATTTTTTATCAAGGCTTTGCAGTGAGCTTAGTCGATTGGTAGTTTCAGAAGCTGTATCTATGTAACTTCTCTATGACTTTTTCCAGCTCGATAGCTACTGAATTTCTGTGATGCATGTTTCCAGGTCGTGTAGTGTGAAACACATTTGAATAGATACTTCCCTCTGTACACATTATAGCTTCTGTACCACCGGGGATGGCAGAACAGAACGCATCATCTGATGTGGGGGGAACCACAATGCCAAATGGATCTGGTCTGTCACCTGAAGGTAAGACTAGTGCAGTGGTTGATTCTGAAAAGAAGGAATGTGCAGGTAAAAACAGAGAAGTGGAAGAAACCACAATGATGAATGGGTCTGGTCCACCAACTGAAGATAAGAGTGTTGTGCCCAATTCTGGTAAGAATGGAAATGAAGGTGAAAGCATTGAAGAAGAGAAGCATGTTGAAGAAATGATGGATTCTGATGAAAAGAAGCAGGGTGAAGAAAATGGCATAGCAAAAGAAGTAGACATCGAAACTGCAGATGTGAATACTATTAAAGCTGATGATGTTAAAATGGTTGATGCAGAAGCTGTGAATGCAATGGAGTTTGAGAACGTAAAGATGGTTGATGGAGAGGATTTCAAAGATGAGAAAGAAGGAGAAGGCAGGGAAGAGGAGGGAGGGGAAAAAGAAGCAAAAGAGGAGGAAGAAGGAGGAGAAGATGAGGAAGAGGAGGGAGGGGTAGAAGAAGCAAAAGAGGATGAAGAAGGAAAAGAAGATGGGGATGAGGAGGGAGGGGAACAAGAAGCAAAAGAAGAGAAAGTGGGAAAAGAAGGAGAAGAGGGGGAAGGGGAGGAAGGATCAAAGGAGGAAGAAAATAACATGGAGGAAGGAGACATTGTAAGTACTGAAAAGAAGATTGATGAGGACAAGGAAGAGGAAAAGTTGAATAAAAAAAGATCAAGGGGGCAAAAGGCTGATAAAAAAGGAGAAGGAAAGGAGGGTGTGTCAAAGGCCAGAAATTCATTGAGTAGTCCAGTGACTTCGTCTATTGAACGCCCTGTCCGTGAGAGAAAAACAGTAGAGAGGTTGGTAGAAGTTATTGAAAAAGAGCCATCAAGAGAGTTTCAAGTTGAAAAGGTACTTTATTCTTCATTTGATTACTTTGCACACTTTTTGTGGTTTATATGATTGTCATCACTATTTTACATGAATAATATCTTCTCTAAGATCTGTCTGGTTACAGGGCCGTGGCACTCCATTGAAGGACATACCAAATGGTATGCTTAATAATCCAAAAATCTTTTATGATGCACTTTATGGATCATATAATGCCATATTTAGAACTAAGTTGATTTTGCATGTAGTTTGCAAGTCAAGGACTTTATTTTTTCTCAAGTGTTTATCTTCACTCTTTTGCATCTGGAATTTTATTGTGTTAATTGGCGGACTTTTTTGTGGCATGCTCTCATGATATTTTTTATTTGTTGAACGCAAGTTTATCTTCCCAGTGGGGACTGGACATTCTTGCTTATCATGGTAATTCTATTTATACTGAAAAGCTTGTTTGCAATGGGGCTTGATTCATGAATTGTTAGTGGTGTTTAGATCCTATGGAAGTCTGAATATTGTGCAGGTGCTCAGATCCTGTGCTGATTGGTTGTCAAGTTATTATAATTTATTTTTGTTAGTTTCATTTGTTTTGCATCAACAATTGATAACCAACCATTGTACATGTAGTCAGGTTATGCCTTTTTGAAAACCCCTAGTGTGTAGTGGTAGAATCAAGTTTCATCCGCATGAATGCAATTTGAAGAATGCTTACAGGATCAATATTGACTATCTTTAATCGTCATGTCAACATTTTCAGATGAAACTAATTAAATTCCATAAGTAGAAGTGTAATAAAGATAGAAGAAATTGTCTTTGTTTATAAAAGGTTCTTCATATCTATAATTTTCTGTTAAGAAAACTGAAAACTTTGATGTGTTTACTAATCAGAAAATGAAAACTACCCTCTTAGACAACTAGTTATTCAATTTTCAAATATCTAATAGCCTTTCAATTAGTTAGTTGAGCTAGCATTTTCACGCACAATCACAATCATCACTGCTACCACCACGACGTCATCACTGCTACTACTATGGTCACTGTCATAGACCATTGACAGCAACACCATCAGCATTGTAGTTTTGGTCGCCATTGTCATTGTTTCCTCCACCATCAATTGTCACTGTCATTACTGTCAGTGTTGCCATGGTTGTGACCATTGGTGGGGAAGACAATTTAGAGTCTATGAACAAAAATGAGGTGAGTGGTTGTTTTTTACTTTAAATAGGTAACCGTGCTAGAACGTTTTTCGTGGGTGAATTAGAAAACATTAAAACTGGAGGTAAATAATATGCCCTAACAAATTCATTAAATCTAATCTGAAGGTCTCTAGAATGTCACACATGATTTTGGTCAAGTCTAATAACTACTAAACTTTGTGTTTTTTTACTGTTAAATGTTGCTAATTATCAGTGTCATGTTTTGATATGTCTAGATACAAAATGTTGAGACGTGGCTTAACTTTGGAGCAGTTTGTCCGTAGAAGCAAAATTGGAAGGGGGATGGTCTTCCATAATCGTATAGCTCTAGATAAAAATAAAAAATAAAAAAAGAAGAAAATTCAAGTGCAAGAACGAATATATTGTGGCAGTAGGTGGTTTTGTATTAATCCATCAGGGAGAGAGGATGAAGTTGGCAAATAGGTAAAGAAAAAGAAGTTTGGGAAAGAGGATCAAGTGAAGAGTGACTTGATTGGTCCCTTACTAAAACCTTACATGTTGAATCTGCTGGAAGTGTCGTTCATGGTTAATTCAAGACAAATTGGTGATATCAATATCAAATTAATATAAATTTTCCGGATTGAACTAGTCCGAGCTTGAATCTTCCAAGTAGATTCAGTTTGGGCAATATTTGACAATTTTATTTTACTTAGGACCAACAATGAAGATTGCCACAGTAGAGAAATCAGCTAAAACATCTGATTGAACTGGGACTGGGTTGGTGGGCACTGAAAGCCATGATATAAAGTACAAACTAAATGATACCTTCATACTGTTATTCTCTTTGATTTATGTTTGCTAAAGTATATCATCATGTATACATTATTCATTATGCTCTTCATGTAAGCCATATATGATTTGAACCGATAGATTTCATCGTTGTGCTTTATGATGAACAATTATGGTCTTGTGCTGCTTCTTTTTTTTAAACAGCTTACAACATAAAAAAGCAAATTCTTTTAGCAAACTGTGATGACTTATATTCTAATTGATGCAATCCAACTCAAGGATTTATGCATGTATTAATAAGCAAGGTTCTGAGTACCATACCATACCAGTATACCGATCAGTTATCGGTATGATACATATTGAGCTGCACCAAGTGTCCCGACACATGGTACACTAAGGTGTACCGATGTACCATCTATATCAGTCCTCTATCGGATCGATACATATTGCCCGTACTGAGCGATATGGTACGGTATTGCAAACCATGTTAATGAGACAACAGGAAACCATGTAAGTATACTGAAATCTTAATAAACTTGGAGTTTTTTGGCTAGATAAAACATACATCTACTGTCAAAATAAAGTTCTGCAAGTTGACATGTTGAGGTAGTCCAAATCCTTTAATACAGATTAGTTCACAGATCTAGGAATTAATATTTGATAATGTGCATCAAGAAACCAAAAGGTTGTGAAGCGGTGAAACCATTGCTTTGATAATGTTTTCATGCCCTGATTTCACCATCAACTCAAATTGAAGTTGAACAAGCTGTCTCCAATCCTCAGCACCTTTAGGCAGTAGACAATTTATGATGGCTCTCAAGTAATTTCATCTGGAATGAAGAGAGTATTTAGAAGTTGGACCGGGAAGAAAAAGCTACAAGCTAGAAGAAATCTCCTGGGAAGACGAAAGTATCTCACTACAGGAGAGTTCTCTGTTTCTGTTAATGATCACACCTTATAAGCCACATCTGGTCCTAACTTGATCCGATTGACTTTTTCAATTATGCAACAAATAGCTGATCTTGAATTAGATAAGGTGTGTTGGTCCTAGAGATAATGGTTGTCTTTTTAAGATATGGCTTATCTTTGTCAAGAATGGATCTTGAAAGAAAGATTTCAAGTTGGATCCAGGTAAGCTAACAAGGGAAGTGGCCAAGTAGGCGATACCTAGATATAATGGTCACTATTGACGATTTCTAGAAGTGCTAACCAAATAAAAGGAAACGGAGGAAGGCCCTCTAGACTCTATAAAGAACCATTTAGTGAGCACCCAAATGCTTCCATAAGTTTCCAAAACGTAGTTAAGATGGGAATGATTTAGGCTATACTAACATCCACACAGCTCGACAAATGACCTAAATGCTTGAAAGAACTATAGGAAGAACTCTGTATTCTGTAAGACCTTTGATGACTAGATTCTGTAAGGCTCCTTTTAAACAGCTCCTAAATGCTTCTTTTAACCTAAAAAACTCTAAGCTCGTGTAAGACTGATTTAGACAATGCTAAGACCTGCACAACTTGCAGATGATATGGGCAATACCACATTTAGGGCAATTTATCTATATTTTCATGATTTCATCACAAGTTTAGGTTAGAAGCCCATTACTTTGACTGTATATACTATATACAAGCTATTTTCAGAAGGAAACCGATTCTTAAATATTCAGAGCATGTTCCAGATATATCTACTACCCACATTCTCATAATACCTGCTTCGTTTTATGAAGTCTCGAGGTTTCAGTATATGCGAAACCAAAACATGCTGAATCTTGTGAAATCCTTTTCACAGGCAGAAGCTTTAAAAAAGAAGGGTTGCTTTTGGTAGCACACAAAACTGTCAAACCTAGCAGTAATTTGTATCTCACTATCTCTAATTTCAATTTAGTCAGTGGCGAAAAAGAATCCATACTGCTGGACCCAAATAGTTGAAAATTTCTTTTGCTGCTGCTGCTGTTACTTGGTCTTTATTCCAATGCGTGAACTGTTGTTACTCTCATCTTTGTTCCTGATATTGTATTGGCAATTTACGCATTGTTTAACTTAGAACTATATTTTATTTTTATAATCTCGAAAATTGCTTTTCCTTATGTAGTTATGGAGATCCAACTAAGGTTTTAAGAGGACTTGTCCAAGATGCAAGTCATGTGGACTACGGAATAAGTCTTTTCCATAATATGTGTTGGTCTCATACTTGCTATATGTTGAGCTACTATTCTTGATCTTGGAACTTGTGTTTGACTTGTTGGATTTGTGGGTTGAGTTATTGTTTAGGAACTTAAGTTGGAGTTGTGGGTAAGTTATTGTCTTGGAACTTGTGGTTGACTTGATGGAAGTCTGGTTTTAGTTGGGATTATGCTGACTTGTGCCTATGATTCGTGGTTTTCCAACGTGATTCAGGAGGAATGATCATTTTAATGTTAATGTTCTCATAAATCTTTTCTCCTTTCTTCTCGTATCCTTTTCTACTATTTGTGTTTTGTCTTCCCTTCTTCCTATTGGTTCTACATTATAACACCTTTTCTAAATATGATTTTAATATACTTCTCAATTTTTGTTTCAGTGGCCTACAAACTAGCAAGGAAGAAGCCTTCTGATATAAAATTGATTCATCAGACTCTTTTTGGAAGGAGAGGAAAGGTGGATTGAGATGCAACATTATAAAATTGATTTATAATGTTGGAGAGTATCATGACAGCACCTCTATTATCTATTGTGTTTTGAATGATTATTGTTGTGTTTTTGAGCAGGCTGTGAATTTCAAAAGTCATATTCTCCAGTTTTCTGGGTTTGTGTGGCATGAAAGTGATGTGAGTATTCTGATAATACCTGAGCAGGAATAAGTCACTGTTATTTTTCCTTTTTTTCTTTGTAATCTAAAATTTATTTCATCCAGGAAAAACAGAGAGCTAAAATGAAGGAGAAACTTGACAAGTATGTAAAGGATACTCTGCTGGACCTGTGTGACTTGTTTGATTTACCTGTTTCCAAGACCAACACCAGAAAGGTTCATTCATGGATTTTTCACTTTCAAGTTTGTGATCTACATTTGTTGTTGGTGGTGGTCAGAATGACTTTTCTTGCAATTCTTTTTCTGATCATGTTATATTGATAATTTGGTTGATGTATAACAGGAAGACCTTGTGGCAAAGCTGCTGGACTTCTTGGTTGCCCCTCATCATATAGATGAAGACATACTTTCTGATGACAAGGTTTACCTTTACCACTGTGCTGGATTTTTTTTCAATAAAGTTCTTTTGAAGTGGTATTGACATTGGATGCTCATGTTGATGCTGTTCATGCACAAAGGGACTGCAATATTAGATTCTTGTGTATTTTTTACCACATTGCTATCATATATGCCCAACTGCTGAGTTGTTATGTTTTAGTTCAATTGCACATGTTTATCTTTTTCCCTTCATTTTGTAGCAATCAATGAAATCTAGAAAGCGGAAGGGGGTGGCCAAAGGAAGTGGATCAAAGAGTACGGAAGATACACACAGCAAGCAATCTAGGAAGGTTGGTATCAAAAGAAACAAATTCCAAAGTTGACACTGAGTTATCCTATGCTGCTTTTTCGGCATTGTTTAATATTCATATAATATATCTTAGTTCTTGTTGGCCCATTTATTTTTGTTATTGGTTATAACTACTAAAATGTTTAGCACACTTTTTTTTTCCTCCAATTTTGATATTCAGAAACGGACCAGACGTGAGGGCACACCGAGTGCAGAAGAAACGGATAGTGAAGATGATGATGAGGATGACATTAAGAATGGTACTTACACTGGCAAAATAGGCAAGCATTCTGAGAATGAGTGTAAGGTAAGTGAGTCTGAAGAAGCATCCGACGAAGATGAACATGATGAAGAGGACTCGGGTGAGGACAAGCAGGATAAGAAGAAGACCCCCAAACAAGGTTCTGTTGGTAAGGAAAAGAAGGTGGGGAGCAGCTCCAGGAAGGTTCCAACTCCAGCAACTACGAAGAGTCCTACTAAATCATCATCTTCCAAACACTCAAAAGCTGAGAATGATGGTGTTGGTGCAAAGGTTTTCTCCAGGAAGAGGAGAACTGTCAGTTCACCTCAGAGGAAATCAACTCCTAGGTCAGAAAAAAAAGAAAAGGATACTGGTAATCTCTCAATCATGAACTCTTCATAATTTATTACATATTTTTGTGAGTTACTTATGGAATCTGCTTAATATGTCCCATGGTTCCAATGCTCTTGGATTAGTTGGATGACCTTTTCCATATGGGCATGTAAGCACTATTCCATTTGTTTGACAAAATTTTCTCCTAGGCTAGTTATCTGAGTGTAAATCTAAAAGACAGATTTTCACCAGAAGCTAATTTTGAACTTGATGCTTAACTAAAAGTCAGTGGATGTTGCTATTTATGTCAGTAGATGTTGATTAAAGCAACCTCTTGAGACCGTTGTTTAAGATTTCATTCGTCATTCGAGCTCAGAAGTAACTCTACATGTAATATAGGAGTTCTTTCTGTAGGTTTTGTCCATTGGTGGTGAGTTTTTTAGATTCTTTGATTTTGGAGTTTTTAATCATAATCTCTTGGTTAGTTTGGTAACTGACAGTGTGTTATATTATTTTTACTTGTAAAATTTAATTTCGAACTAGTATTCTTTTGATACTTTTCTTTTTCTAATACCTAGTAACTCTTTGGTTTGATGTGGAAGGAATTTAATTATATCTCTTGACTTGTTTCCAGAATTTCTAACTGGATCATCTTTCTGATCACACTGTTGCTTGAGCTTCTAATTTGTGTTATTGTTTTGTTTTTTGAGGCCATACATTAGTGTCCATTTTTTACGTTTATTTTGATGCAAAGATTATTTGCTTTTGAACAAGGCAAAAAGGTTGCTAAAGGTAAAGCAAAATCAGAGGCGGAGCATCCAAGCAAAGAAGAACTGAGAAAGAAAATATGTGAAATTTTGAAGGAAGTTGACTTTAACACGGTGAGCCACTACTTTACAATACGTTTGACATATGAATTTTTTCCGTAAGTGTCTTAAAACTTTTATGTACATTGGTCCTCCCTGGATCACACTATCTATCGTACGCACGGACTTTTAGGTGATATGAGAAATTTTCTGTAAAATATTCCAACAATAAGAAAAGTTATTTGCTAGATGACTTCAAGATGTACCTTAGGATAGGCTTTGAGGCAGTACAAGGGAAGCTGCAATCTTCCAGCCTGTGATTGTTTTAGGGATGACTGAAGCACTCTCGTAAACTTTACGGTGGCCTCTGTCACCGATGACCAGAATGAGTTGTTTCATGTAGTTTTTTCTGCATTGCAACACAAAAATATGTCCTATACAAATAGTGTGCAGCATTAGCCCATGGCTAATACCCACTTAGAGTCGATCGTGCTGTTGTTATATTCAACATTGGAGCAATCAAACGTGCTCCTACTTTATCCATTTTCTACCGAATTTGATTAATTTTAGTGGTTTTGTTATCTGTTGAAGAACTAACTTGTATCCTCCTATTTTGGTTCAGGCGACTTTTACCGACATTTTGAAGCAGCTAGGTATGCGCTTTCTGAATTATATATTGTTTCTTTCCGCAACTTTTCTCCATGTCATACCATGTGCAATTCACCTATCAGCTGGCCACTACAAACTGGATCTGACGCCAAGAAAAGCCTCTATAAAGCTCCTGATCCAAGAAGAGCTGACTAAACTAGCAGAGGCTGAAGAAGACGAGGACGACGAAGACGAAGAGGACGGCAAAAAGGAAGAAAATCCAGAACCTACAGGCAAAAAGGTGGAAGCTTGATTCAAGTGGACCTGAGATGTAGATGGGGCTTGCCGGTTAGTTGGCTTTTAGGTTAGGTCACTTTTATATCCTCCTCTGCAGTTCAGTTCGGCATGAATTTTAACGCACCCTCTTCGATGCTGTACCTCTGTTTTACTCTTAGTTATATACCATGTATTTAAATGTCCGAGGTGTAGGTAGTCTTTTTCTGATATGTGTGACTTCAGATTAGTTAACTGGTTATATTCACTGGGATTTGATTGTAAACTAGGCAATATTTATTAGTGTCCATCTGCATCAGGAACATAATATGGTTTAAGTTCACTTCATTTCTCTCCCACCATCAAAATCTCAGAGCCAGGAACGAGTGTTTGCCATTTCTCTGTACTTACAAGCTGGCGAACAGCCGTGCATGTGGATGTCATTGTGTGTGTGTGTGTTGGCGGCTTTGCCGACCACCTTCTTCATCTGCAAAATAGAATAGCAGCATTAAATGAAGGAATATATCGTCTTCATCATCATTATTAAGATTTAGATGTGCATTAAATGCTTTTAATGACGCACGACTGTTGGTGTTACACCCACAAAATAAATGTAAACATATATATTTGAGAGTATATATTAAAATAAAAAACAATGCTTGGGGTGGAAGATGACTTCTACCTGATTTAAGATTGGAGGCAAGCTATGGGACCCACCTTTTCTTTGTATCTCTTGCTGGAAACCAACGTATCGTATTTATTATTATTATGATTGTATTATTTCGATGTCGAGGGGCGGGAGCGTTCGCACTCGGTTCCTTCCGACACGGAGCAGGTGAAGAGGCGACATGAGAATTTAGGGTTTAATGACGGTTTGCCGCCTCTCCATCCGAAGAGGAGCCTCCGGATTCCTCAAGGAATCGAGTTCATCTCATCGGGATTGAACCTGAGTCTCCTCCGATCGCTCTCTTTTGGTTCGGAATCCGATAAATTGTGGCTGGCGGAGATCATCAAGGAAGGGGAGGCCGAGATCCTAATGCATTCCAACAACACCGTCTTCTTCAACAAAGCCCAGGTGTGATGCCTTTGTTGTCTTCGTTTCGGTGATATGTTTGCATTTATCTCCCTTTTTTTTTTTTTTTTTGTTACTTCGGTTCTCCTTTACATGTCCTGGTTAAGGAATGGCCAAGAATTGGACTTTTCCCCCTTGAAAAATCTAATGGGATAGTGCTGAAAACTTAGATTTTGTACCGAGTTGTGCATGTGATACAAGAAAACTCATAGGGGTACCAACTGCTTCCAAAAGCAATATAGATCTTTTTATTGTCAAATCAAGTATGAAAAAGATTACAATCACCCAACTGCAAGAATGTATCTCAAGCTTGGCATGAAAGCCCAAAATATAATTAAGGGGAGGAAAAAAGTAATTAGGCTCACATCTAATAAGCATAAATCCATGACACTACTACTGAGAAAGCAAATATAGGGTATGGCTAGCTTGCTATTCTACTTTCACTTGGCCGTGCCATTGGCCACGCCGGGGGCGGCTCCGGATGGGTTGAGCTCATCCCAAGCCTCGATCCATGTAACCATTGCATCTGCAAGCTTGGTGAAGTAGGGGTCGATCTTCGCAAGCTTTTCTCTTACCTGCTTGGACAGCTCAATGTAGCACTTCTGCACACTGGTGCAATCCTTGGGCAGGGCAACAGATTGGAAGAAGGGGATCAGCTCCTCTTGCCAGAAGATCCCCTTGTACTCTTTCTTCAGGTTGACAAATGGGTTGCTGGCCTTGCTGTGCCAGATGTAGGGCAAGCCAGTCTTCACTCCCAGTCCCAAGTGATCACAGATCACCTGAAAATTCATGGATTTAGATGTCATTTGGACTGCCTGAATAATTGCAGTTCCTGAGCACAATAAGAGAGAGAGAGAGAGAGAGAGAGAGAGAGATCTTCACTTGTAGAAAGAGAAATCAGAACTGAGAAATGCTGAAAACTGATAATATGATGCTTCGGAACAGCATAAAGCATGAAGGAGAGCAGAGAAACTGAGAGTACAAGATGACAACTGATCTGTGCATTATAACAGATTGGAAGGATGAATTAGAGCAGAGAGACTGACCTTGGTGCACCATCCGGCCCACATATCGTCGTAGCGCCCGATAGGCTGGCCATCACCCATCAGTCCAAAGTACATTGCAGGGCCGATGAGCTCACGGTTGAAGGCCAGATTCATTCCGCACATTGGAAACAATGTTCCCTTGGGGATTGTAAGAACCGCATCGACATACCTGATAAACCCAAGACGGCAGTTGCAGACTAAGTTTGTGGTAAAAATGTAGAGTCATTAAGTCTAGCAACCATAGATATCACAGCATTTGATTTGTTACCTGGTGTTCCTCTCGCGAGGCTTGACAAGCTGCGTGGGAGCATCGTAGTCAGGAATGTTAAGCCAAAGGCCATGAGAAACGGCTGTTGGAGCACCTTCTCGGAGGCTGAAAGGATACCCACGAACAAAGTCTGCGCCTACTTGGTAGGGATCATACAAGGTGTTGAAGAAGTATGGAGTGGATGGGGATAGCAGATTCTTGATGTGCTGTTCAAGTGCATTGATCTCTTTGCCAGAGGGATCCTTAGCAACCTATTTAAGATGACAAATGACAGTGATTTAGGACCATGGGAGATCAAATGCAGAGGCATTAGCAACTAAAGAACACGAAGAGGTCGGATCTTCCAAAAACAATCCAAACTTTTCATGCATAAGACACCTGCTAATTGTATTATTATGACACAAAAATATCAGATGTACTCAATTTCGCCAACCTGAGATCACAGATCGGGGAAGGCATGTAGAAGAGAACCTTATTATCATGTTCTCTAGACACAGAAGCCAAATTCTATGGTTTTCAGTGAAATAATTTCACATATCTGACACCCAAATATCAAATGCAATCATGCTTGATTCACCACCATGGGACCACCAACCATGGAAGACATACAGAAGAGCATTTAAATATCATGCTTTCTAGATCCAGAAAACAAATTGTGTGGTTTCAAGTTAAATATTTCACATATCACATTGCTATCCGAGTGACCAAATTATAAAATTAGAAGATGACAACTAGAGGCTTGAAAGGTCATCTGATACCTGAAGCCTAAGAAACAGATGATGATTATAACATTTTGCTGGAATACTAGTGGTATAAATTGAAGTCCATGAGCTATACTAATAAATTGAAAGTAATTTGGACCACCAACCATGGAAGACATACAGAAGAGCATTTAAATATCATGCTTTCTAGATCCAGAAAACAAATTGTGTGGTTTCAAGTTAAATATTTCACATATCACATTGCTATCTGAGTGACCAAATTATAAAATTAGAAGATGACAACTAGAGGCTTGAAAGGTCATCATCTGATACCTGAAGCCTAAGAAACAGATGATGATTATAACATTTTGCTGGAATACTAGTGGTATAAATTGAAGTCCATGAGCTATACTAATAAATTGAAAGTAATTTTGCTGGAATACTCCTGGTATAAATCAGGCAAGTCAAACCTGCTACAACCCACATGGAATGGTGAAAAGAAAAGATAAAAGAAGGATCAACAGTCTTGTGATGATATATACATGAAACTAAAATATATCGAGAGATTCTGAGAAATCAACCGCAGATGGTCAGATCTATCCAAAACACAGCCATATAATTCAGTCCACAAGCGGGTTCGGGGTCAAAAAAAAAGAGAGAGAGAGATTTTTAGGGAAAGAGAACATTGTAACAGCATAGAGATATTTATCAAAAAAAAAAAAACCGAAATTTGTATACTTGAATGAGACTGTAAGTACGAAAACTAAGTTAAAATCACGCCGTTTTATAGCACGGACGCCCAAATCTCTTAAGAGAACGACTCGCAAAGTCCAGATCTGTAAGAAGAAGATAAGAAGAGTTGTTTCCTGAAGGATTTAGCGACGACTTACGAAGCAGTCGTCGTCGATGGTGTAGATGTACTTCTTCTTGGACACCATGTAGCCGAAGCAGCGGCAGGCGGAGTCCTTGAAGGAGATGCAGTTGGCCTTGGGCCCCAAGATGCGGTTGATGTCGTTGCGGTTGTAGAGCTCGTAGTCGAACCCCTCCGGCACCTTAATCGTCTTGCTCGGGTCCCCGTCCTGCACGATGATGAGGTGGTACTGCTGGAAGAACGGCCGCCACATCTCCAAGAAATCCAGGTTACGTATCGTCGGGATCACGATGTCGAGTTCATCCTTCAGCAGAGGCGTGCTCGGGACCGACGACGATTCCTTCCCCGCCATCTCTCTCCTCTCCCTTTCTCCTATCAGATCTAATCGATCGATCTCGATCCAAGAAGCACAAGAACACACAGAAGAGGAAAAAGATGCGTTTTTTATCCTCCCTCGCCCTTTGGGGTCGGAGTGATCTCACTCTCGAATGGGTTATATAAACCGCTGGGCATGTGTCGGCACGTGCGGGACCGTCGGAGGCGACTCGATCGCCGATCCGTGCGCCGAGGAGAGAGAGACCACGACGAACTAGATGGACCGACAGGGGTCGGAGGACGCGAACCGATCCATGTTCAAAGTCACGACTCTGGCTACGATAATTAGGAGAGTCATGCCGCGACGGGTAAGCGGTAAGGCCAGGAGAAGGCACTATCGCGACTTAAGTCACACGTCGGGTCGCCACGCGGTGGGTGAAGGATCGCTTAATTTCACCGATGGCGAACGACGACAAATGTTATTTACTGGGCAAGTTTATTGGGCGAAAAATATGTTACACGCTTCATTTCGCTTAAGATTCCATGTTAATGTTTCTCACTTTATAGTTCTCTCACGCATGTTTTGCATATTGTTGCATATACTCCACAATTTCTATATAAAATGTTTAATATAAAAGTAGACAAAATTATAATTATATTGTCACTGTATTCCCTTGTAAAAGAAACAACCACAGCCTCATCTCTGACTCTGTCTCCTCCATCTATTCCCATGGTGGGAGGAAGAAGACATGCCTAACTTGGACTTGGTCAGGAGGGGATGGCTGTGAACCAAGTCAACAGTGCGAGGAGGTGCGTCTGTTTCCAATGATTCACTGTACAGATCAACCACACGCATCCTCTCTTCTCCTGGTGGGAGGAAGAAGTCACGCAAACCTAACATGGACTTGGTATGATCAAGACAACTGCAGACCTTCGCCATCACCATTTACTGCTGCCTACCTCGTTTACTTTTCTAACCAGTATGATGTGATGTGAGAGGCGACATGACTTTGGTACGCCGTGCCGTGTTGCCAGTCTTGACCGAGTCACGAGGGGGCGCTGCGAGGAATCAATGAAGGAAAAGGAAGCCGGTGAGATGAAGAAGAAGAAGAAGAAGACGATGATGATAGCTGCTGTGATGGGCACTCTTAGATGCGGAGCGCCTGTTTTGACTCAGGCAGCGGACATGACTTCCTCGCCCACACGGCGTTTTGTGGGGGTGACATGTTTCGTTATGAGTGGAACAAATCATGTTTCCTGCCTCCGCCGTCACTGTTGGATCTCTCTCTGCATGGCTTCAAAGAATAAAGCTTGCTTTGCATGTCGTCACACCAACCATCTGAGTTGACACAGAAAAGATAGTAAGTTTGGTAGCGAAGGAAAAAAGAAGATGCTTTGCATGTTGAGGAACACTTGGGAGGATGGGGTGGCCAGAATGGGCTATCACCACAGCTGGAGGAGCGAGCTAAAGACAAGTGAGATGTCAATGGCGGGTGGAAGGCAGTGTCATGGGTGGCCACCGCGTTCTTCCGTCGGTCCCAATCGGTGATGGCCAGCTACAAGCTTCGATGCAGCACTGCAAAGGTGGGAAGCTTCTTCTTCTTCCACATGCAGCATGCAGAGACACGCACACAAGAAGAACTAAAATACTTGAGAGAGATGAGGATATTACATGCGACACAGACAGATTGTAAGATGAAGAACATGAGAGTTGGTTGGAAGTGTTGTTATATGACATGTTTTGGCAGTGACTGTGCGGCAGCGGTTAGTGACCACGTTGATGTCAATAAAAAAAACCTCATGGTGGTGCAACGTGATATTTTAAACTCGAACAATATAGTGTACTGTTTGACACTATACAAGTCAACGTCGAATGCCTCGAAGTCGCTTCGAAAAGTTTGGATCGATGTCGCTCGGTGTAGGATTTTATAACTCGATCGGTGCTCGTACAAGCCAGTCGCTCGAGGAGTCGACAACCATTATTGAACTATGTACGATCAATCGTTATCCACAGATATAAAAGCTTATCGTTGGTCGACACTAAGGGGGGCTCCTTCTCTCTCTCAAAAACGCTCAACTCCCTCTCACTAATGCTGACTTAAGCTTTTGAGGGGTCGAGTCGAGAATCCCTCGACCTGACCTATGTGCAGGAATCGAAGAATACACCGTGGGCCGATCACCAGAAAAAGAAACCGTCCCCGAACAGGTGGATGATCAGTTTCACTCAACCCGACGTCGATTACTTGTCCGAACATCACCTAAGATGAGCCGTGCACATTCGATCCCGATCCGAACTGTGCTGAGTCAACGAAGACGACGTAAAGGTACACTAATAAGGTGAATTAGTTGTGGGCATGAAGGGTGAAAAGATTGGATTATATTGTTAGCCAAGCCATGGTTTTTAGTGAATGGCTAATTATATTATCATGGCCATATCAACTTGTACAAGGCAAAGTTGTATGCATCAATGACTTTTAAATTCTATATTGACAAAAATATCATGCCATAAAACCCTTACTTTTGACATAAGCTTATGTCAAACTCTGTAACTAATAGAGTTGTTCAGTCAGAATGTTTATTTATTGGTTCTTGAAATGTAGGCTCTGAGAACAAAATCTGTATGCAAAATGAATTGATGGTGGTCAAACCCTGGCATGCTAGGTCAAAATGGACTTGCAAGGAGATATCTATATATAAGCAAAAAAAAAAAGAAGAAGCTTGTTTTCTACTTGTCCACCCACCCAACATTTGTTCAACCAATGGATTAATTTGCTGCGATGGAATGTCCAACCTTGGAGGGACAAGTTCATCTTTATGTAATTAAATCAATCTATTTTAATTCTCTTTATACACAATCAATCGTGGGATTGATGAAAAGTTAGGATGAGCTTGTTTTATTTGATGGAGAACATCTAATACCCTCCCCCCCTCACAATATGACTTATTTTAGGTGGCAAAATTGTAGAAGATGGGCATTTCAACAAAATCATAGATTATAAGATTAGTTGGCAGACAACAACAACAACAACAAATAGACACCCCAAAAAAAAAAAAAAAAAAAAAGGAAACACTATTTAGGTTTCAAATAAAGTTTTGAAAAGTCAAGTGAAGCGGAAGAGGTGTCAATACAACATCAGGGAAGAATCAAGATACATAATTTTATTTTACATAAGAAAAGGACTATTCTCGTGACTCTACCATGGCAATATTTCCACATCTTGCTATGAACACTTATTTCAAACCAAATAATAATAATAATAATAATAATAATAATAAAGTATGTATGGAACAAAATCATAAAACCCTACAGCCAATTATCATTAATGAGGGTATATTGTTCATATTAATCATTGTGGGCTGGCCCATAATAACTGGGCCGAACCTCATTCGTGAGCCTCAAACTCTCAGCTTGATTATTATTATTATGAAAAATAACATATTTTAATAATATATTTTGTCTGGCCCATAATAATATTTTTTTAATTCAATAATTTAAGTTAAGAGTGACTTTCTTAAATAAAAAAAACTATAAATGACATTATTTTATGCTACGTTGATAAAGAATCTACTATCAATTAACACGTGACCCTCAAATTTAATTAGATAAAGATTTAAAGCAGTAAAATACAAGCTTTCTTCTCGTCTATTATGAGAAGGTAGACAAATATAAATTTTTTTTCTCATCATTTATGACAAGAAAGATAATCACAAGCCTCCTTCTTATTCAGAAGATAATTACAAATCCTCTTCTCATCCTTAAGGTAAAGAAAAAAATACATTCAAAACAATAAAATAGATAGAGCTCTCTTTTTTACCGAATCACTCGAACTTATATTTTTAAATATTGGATTACTAACTTAGTGCTAGAGAGACTGGATTGAGAAACTTCTTTCGACCTCAATCTTCATGAAGATAATATCTTGAGAGCATGATATTTCTACATCGAGAGCATAATATTTATATATTGGAAGCATAGTATTTTTATCTCAAGAGCATTATATTTCTACATCGAATACATCCCAGGCATTCCCGCGCACATGGGTCTGGACCACATTAGACTGATCAAGACGTCAATGACGTTTTCCCTCAGTAGTCATCATTGCTTATGGATTACTATAATACAATATTTTAGACTTATAATTAGTTTAATTAATATTATTTTTTTAAAAAAATATTTATAATATCTTAAAAAAGTTTTATAGTATTTTTATCATGATGGTAAAAGTATTCTACCAGACAAAAAAATATTATAATAGATAAAAATTATGTCAAATGGAAAAATATTTAAGGGATAATTTAGATTTTTTAAAAAAATTATAGATACTATTTTAAAAAAATAAAAAAATGAGAATATCGACTTAAAAAAATCTAAAATATAGATGTTTTCTAAATTCTCTTTTTTGTTGTCCAATTCGATCGCTCCGGTATGCCCTCGGGAGTGCCTCGACTCGATTCTTCAACACACGTGTCATTTGACCTCCTCGCACGTATGTAATCGTCAACGGGGAACTCGTAACGCCGTTATTTATCACGGTGGGCTCAGCGTTTGTGATTTCAGAATTACAAAAACGTTTTCCCAAAATATGTTTTTGGTTTGAAGGAGGGTGAGCGTAGTTTCGTTCGTTACTCTGGTTACGAAGTCGGTCCCACCAACCAAGGCGGGCCCCGGACACACAGTGTACGTACGCACTTCCGTACCTTGTATGCGGACGAGCACGATTTAGGGTTCGCCGCCCGCGGAGGTTTTGGGCGTCTCGGTGGAGAAGAGAATTAGGGTTCTAGAAAATGCGACTTTTCGACGGATGCAAATTACCAAAGTCGCAATCGCCGCTTTCGAGTAAAATTTGGATCCTTAGAAGGTGAGATATTGATATAGATGTGAAGCACAGTGGAGTTGCTGGTGCGGCTTCGACGATTTGACATCCTAAGGCTCAAGGAATCGGGGTATTTGTAGGCAAACGCGAAACCCCTGCTTCCAGTTCTAGATTAAGCATACCATTAGACGGCGAAAATTTGGTTTTTGATACTGAAATCGATCTTTTAGTCCGTGGGAGGCTTGGATTTCGAGAATAGAGACCTTGCTTCGCGGTAGCTTGTGCGGCTTTGAGGGAAATGGAAGCGAGCCTGGATCAGACGCTTCAGGAGGGTAAGCTCGTCCGTCAGGTCAACGCCATGATCGTCGCCTATCTTCGTGACAACAATCTGCATCAGGCAATGCTCCTTCCCTTCTTCATCGATGTTGGCCACACTTCCGCTACCTTCCTGTTAATTGCTTGAAATGGTTCGATTTGTGTGTCAGGCTGCAATGGCTGTTGCTTCAGCCACGATGACCCCGTTGGCCACAGATGCACCTGCAAACAGGCTTCTTGAGCTAGTTGCTAAGGTATGAGTTTTATGTCGGCCATCGTGCTTCCCTCCACATCAGGAAGATTTAGGAGTCTGATGTATCAACAGGGTCTTGCAGTTGAGAGAGACGAGTCTTCAAGGGGAGTTTCAGCTGCGTCTGCTGCAGGGATACCAGTTTTACTTAGCTCGATGCCTGTCCCAACCCAAGCCATAGATTTCAGGTGACTGTTTTTATGCTGCCCTTTGCTTATGACATTTACATACAACAGTGAATTTTACTGCTGATTTTATTCACAAATGAATAATTTAGCTCATGTTTGTGTCTGGTTTGTGGTCTGCAACTCTGGCTCAACCTGTAGTTTCCTTGTTTACCATCAGGAATGCCTTTATGATACTTTGGTTACTGATATAAATGTTTCTGTTTACTCAGTGCCATGCCTGATACAAAAGGTTCATCCAAGACTTTCCCAAAGCACGAGACAAGACATGTTTCAGAGCATAAGGTATGGGGCTGATACTTGATGATATGAAGACAAGTTTTTTTTATTTATTTTATTATGTTGAATTTGTTAATACTGACAGCATAGTAAGTAGATATACCGTGTCATTATATCAGAAGTAATGACGGATTGAACAGTACTTGAGAGAAAGACCACATGGGGTCTCTCTTATAGACAATTACGTGAATGGAGATTAAGGCATGGATAATGACAGACTGCTTGCTTCTTTGATCATTAATATATACTTGAATATATGACATGGTGTATATATTGACTATAGAACCATCACATGGTGTATCCTATTGTAGGGTGGCTCAATTTGTCTCATTTTGTTGCCTGCTTGAATTGAGGGCTACATGCTGTGCAAGTAACCCGTCCTCACTTCTATGTTTATCGTACGTTCTCCTTCATTCTCCTTTTTCTTCAGACTCATATTCAGTTAGCACTTCTTACCATGGTGTAGACCATGTGGCCTTGACCGTATAACGGCTTACCAATCATGCAGCTGTGTAGTTTTTTTTTCTTTTGGTGGCCAATTTTTAAACTTTCCCTTATACACTCCCTCAAACATTAATTCTTTGTTCTATTGTCACAGATTTGCATAAGCTTTCTTGTCTTAGTCTGTGACCTTGTTGTCATGACCGTCAAGTCTTTGGATCATAACATGCTGTGTCTCATTACTATCCTGTTTGTCCATTCCTACATGTAGGAAGAACCTTGGTGATTTCTTTTAGTTGACATGCTTGGTCACTTCACTTCTTCTTTATTATTGTTTGGGAATTTTATGACTATTTTAAATGGACATGATGAAGGAGACAATGTGCTGTGTTTTGTCTTTGTAGAATTTTGCTAGATGTGCAAGGTTTAGTCCTGATGGGCGATTTGTTGCAACTGGAAGTTCAGACACATCTATTAAGCTATTTGAGGTCCACCCCTCCTCTTTGAATAATTGCATGATTTGCTAGATTCCATTAGTCTGTCATTTCATACAGATTTTAAGATTAGGCAAATGTTACTTGCAGTTGAGCTTTTATTTTATTCTTGCCTTCTGACTTCATTAAGCTATCATTTTTTACAGGTTTCGAAAATGAAGCAAGCGGTGCTTGCAGAATCCAGGGATGGTCCTGTGAGGCCTGTTATTCGGACATTCTATGATCATTCACAGGTTACACCACTTGACTTTATTGTGGAAGTTTGTCTCTTAGTTACATTGTTAACGGTTAGGGCAAGATTTAAATCTTGGTGTTGTCAATACTAGTAGGTGGCCTGATCGATACAGTACTCATACGGATTGGTACAACTCATACCAAAATAGTCCCTTGTTGATTTTCGGAGCAGCAAATATCGACCCATATCTATTAATACAGGCAGCATTTTAAATCTTGATTTAGGACGTTTTATTCCATTTGAAATAACATTACTAATAGACTGTTTTTTTCCTTTTATGATAACTTAAAGGGGACAAATGAGAATAAAATTACTTGCAAGATTCTGTACAAGCATCTTTTAATTATTCTAAATGATTTTTTTCTATTAAGATCCACCACATTAATTTTGTAAGAAAATGAGAAAGAAAGAAAAGGCAAACCTAGTGCATGTAGCTCCCATCAATGTAGGGTCTGGGAAGCATCCACATTATCTATATAGGTGGAGATGTTGTTTCCGTGACAGAATTTTCGTCACCCAGATCACAAAGGAGCAGAAGAGATAGAAAACAAATATTTTCTCCTTTTTTAGGTATTTGGAGCTGCTTCTCATCTGCTGGGCATGCTCTGCTCCTAGGTCTCTGGCATGTTGTTTAGCTGACTAAACAGATCTGGTACCTTTGTAATCCAAGTACCTTTATAAGCTTCAGGTGATATCAACATGTAGACAGTACCGTCTGAGCCTAGAGCATTCTTTGCTTCATGTGTATATAATGAGACTGAATAGGATGAAAACTGGCCAGACAATAAACTAGGAATTCTGGTATCAGTTCTTTGTTTAGCAAACTTTAAATAGATATATTTGTTCCATTGACTAGATTTTTATTACTTTACGATATTACCAAATCATTGGGCCTTTCTGAATTTTATTTTCCTTTCCTGTTTTCACATTTTAAACTAGTAGCCTTGCAAATTATTTTTTTAAAAAAAGGCATTTATAGGAATAACATAACTACTGTATTTGTGTGTATTATGTACTTGTATATATAATGCTTGTACAATCAAATTGTCACAACAATCATCTTGTTAATTGTGCTGCTTCTATTTTGTTTTCATAGATATCACCACAGGTCAAATAATGATTTATGTCTTTCTTTTCTGGTCCAATCATTATGAATTACTCCACAAAAAATATGCTTAATAATATGATTTTTTAAGGTTATTTCAAATGCATAGTTGGCATTTGCTAAAGTTGATGGACATGTAGAAAGGTATCTGATGTTCTTGATTGAAATGTCTTTTCCTGATATGTTGATTGACAAAGAGATTGAAGCTTTCTGATGCTTTGCAGCCAATTAATGATCTAGATTTCCATCCACAAAGTACAGTATTAATATCAGGGGCAAAGGACAACACAATAAAGTATGTATTTTGCTAGTAGATTGTTGGATTCAGATACATATGCATGAATATGCATCAGCATATCTTTACCTTGTGCAATCATTAATGTATGAATGGCTTTCTATGCTAGTTAATTTTTTTATTCCAAAACCTTCATGGCATCTTTTCAAATCATGGCTGGTTAACAATAATCTTGTTTCGATTAGTGTCACAATGACAATTCCTGAACTTTTCAGATAAAAAGAGTCATTATGGTGTCGCACTATAATTAGTATGCATTGATGGTTATGTTAAAGAAGACAAGATACATTGGTTGTTCTTTTCCTGTAAGCATTCAAGAACCTTGGGCAACAACAATTGTAATGTCCCAACTATTTGGGGTCAGCCACGTGGATCTTTTCTCATCATTTAGTTCTAAATACAACAATGTTAATAATCACTCTTCAGGCTTGTTGTCTCTTTTAAATTTTCTTTTCTACCCCTTTGCACCATTTATTATCATTGACACCTCATTTAATGGGCCATCTATATGTCTCCTTTATATCCATATCAACTTTAATGGTTTTCCTATATTTCTTTCTCTAATAGAACTATACTTAATTGTCCACACATAAAAAAATTATTATTTTATCATTTCTAGTGACCTCACTTAGGGTTTTCTCCCATTTTCTTCTCTATCGCAGTTATACCTAATTGCTTACACATGTAACATTTATTATTTTATCATACCTGAAAATCTCACACGTCCATCTCAGTTTTTTTCATTTTGGCCAAATTTTACTCCACCAGTATTCCAAATCATAAACATGTCTAACCTTATAACTGTCTTACAGTATTTATTGGTGTACCGATCCATAAACCTACCACATGCCACCTACACCAAAACTTTTGGATAGCTGTGAGACAACTATCTCCTTTTTTTCTTTTCTACTTTCTTTTGCACTATCTCTCTCAAGCGATTTCTCTTCCTCCCTTCGGTCTCCACCTTACCTTGTCATTACCACCTTCTCCTATTTACCTGTCACATTCTCCTCCTCTCCACCGTGCCACTATCACCTTCTTCTCCTCTCCATCACATCACCATATTATTTCCTTCTGGTATGCATTCCCACCATATTCTTTTGGTATGTGCCGACACTTTCTCCTTCTCTACCTTCTCTTCTCTCTTCCAACTAGCCTATATTGATCGGAATGGGGAAATAGTGACATTTGCTATGCCCCATCTTATTTGTATCAGAGTGCTCTGCCCAGTGACCACTGACCAGTAGTGGTTGTGGATCGAAATTTAGAACTTTGATTTGAAGAACCTTAATCCAAGGCATTAGGTGACTTCTTACTTTTTCTTTGTTTGTTCTCTTGAATTTTTTTTTTTAATGATGTTAAAACTTTGAATAAGATGAGAAAAAAATCATTTAGGATGGTATGAGCATGAACTTAGAAGATCTCTAAATATAGTATGCAGAAGAGGTGAAATGATTAATGTTAGTGGTACTAGGAAAGGTATAGAAAGACTAAAAAGAACTTTAATAGAAACTACAAGTAAAGATTTAAACACTCTAAACTTAAGTAAATATATGACTTTTTACAAATCTGAATAGTGGTAAAAGATCCATATAGCCTATCCCAAATAGTTGAAACTTATGGCCTTATTGTTGTTGTTGTTAAAACTTTGGAGGGCTCAATATACAACTTTAAGCAACCGATATTGGGAATGATAGGAATTGATTGCGTCTAAATGTTGGAAAGGTATGGTTGTTCATGAGAATTTTCTGTAGGTAATTTCATAAAGTTCATTTTTCATCATTAGAGTCATCTGAAATTCATTATTTTAGTTTTGTGTCTTTCCTCTATACAATGAGGAATTGCAGCAACATCTTAACCTTGCACCTATTGATAGAAAGGACTTCTATAGAAGGGAAAGTAGAATACCTTATATTTGGATTGTTAAGCATGCAAGTCCCGAGTATGAGCACATAGAATTCTGCTTCTTGACATGGCACCTTTAAGCAAGATTCTAAATCTTGGTCCAGGATTGGTTTCAGTGAAACCGGTGATCTACTGGACGAGTATGGCACCACTATACTGACGGTATACACCCTGTACCATCCGTTACCAACTGAAAATAATAACATAAAAAATATACCACTTGTTACTAGACCATATGATTGGATCTAAGTACTGGTCGGTATGCTCCATACTGATGGATATTCGAAACCTTGTTTTAGGGTTCACGGAGCACACTCTGTAAGAAATAAACTATTGAGAGAAGCTTCAATATATGGTGTCTTTATTTCCATATTTATTTCTTTTATGGTCTCCAAGTATTATATGTATAATAATGCAGCCTATAATCTTTTTTTAGGTTTTTTGATTTCTCAAAAACAGTTGCAAGGAGAGCTTTTAGAGTTATCCAGGTTCTGTTCTTTTTCCTACACTTCCTAAGTTCTCTAGCAATTTGGCATTTAAGATTCTATCTTTGCTCTTCGGTTGCTAGAAGTCATTGACATTAATTAGTCCTCTTTTGTATCGTTGTGTGCACAGGACACTCACAATGTGAGATCTGTTTCTTTTCATCCTTCTGGGGAATATCTATTGGCAGGTTCTTATTCTATTTTTCTAATGTTTAGCTATCCATTTCTTTGATATTTTTTGCTGATTAGCATTGAGATCATATGGTGGTTGTTATTTGAAATATAGATATAATTTGCTTAGATGCTAATATGTCTTAATAGAGTACACTACAATTTGGCTAGTTTTTTTTTTTTTTCTGTTTATAATCCATAGGAATAGACCTTCATTTTTGGTGATCTATTTATCTAAAGCTTAAAAACTAAAAAATTGAAGCATCTGTATGGATCTAGGAATGCCATATTAAGAAGGCATTTTTATAATCAAGAGGTTATGGAAAAGGATGCCACTGGTAATAAACTTATCTTCATTGATCAAAACATCATGCGAAACTTACTACTTTTATTCCTTATTCATATAACCATTTGTTTATCTACTTCACCTATACTAATGGATAAAAATCTATTGCAACTTATATGGACAACTATATCCTATTCTAGGAAATTCATAGTCGTACGAAACCAACTTTCTTTTTGTTTCTTTACCATGTAACTGTTTGTTTGTCTACTTCACCTAGTGATAAGACCCCTTAGGGTTTTATCGTGGAAAAGGCGAAAGAAGCGGAAGAAGTGGGGAAAATAAGGGATAAAGATCGCTTCGAGGGGATCGGCCTCCTTGATCACTTCAAGGAGATCGACCTCCTTGGGTTTAGTCAAAAGACTGAATACTTCTGATTTATGATTCCCTGAAAGAAACAGGTACATTCCTTCTTATAGAGTCCCGCCAAGAGTTTCCCCGAGGACTTGGACTCTTATTAACCAACTCCATAACTGACTTCTAACCGACTAACAAATCTCTATCATTAACCAACTCTGTAACTGACTCCTAACTGAATCAGTAACCGACTCCCTACTAGGCAACTTCATAACATTATCCAAAACATTATTCAAAGCTTAGAAAATAAAAGGTTCGTAACAGTTCTGCCCTCATCAAATAAGCCTTGTCCTCAAGGCTGAGCGGCATCAAATTCGGCACAAGTATCTGCGGCGCGTCACAACTCGCTGATCAAGTACAACCTCCACTTTTTGATGGTGTGAGCAACAGGTCGGCCTTTTAGTGTAGTAGGCTTTAAAGTCTTTTGGAGAACCCTCTTCATAATTTCGAAGTCTTCTAAGGGTAGCAAAAAGAAATCCCACAGCAATTTTTGGCCCTGTATAAACAATTTTATCTTTGAACATTTGTTGTCACAAGTTAAAGTTCGTTCATCAACGACCTTTACTTCGAATTTGTCATAGTCTTCAATATGGCAGGCCAATTGGTCAGTAACCTTACTATCCATGAAATCATTAGTGCTACCGGTATCGATCAGAACTGTAATAGGTTAATGTTCCCAAATCCCTTCAACTTTATAATCGGAGTCAACTTTGTCGTAGTCTTCAATATGGCAGGCCAACTGGTCAGTAACCTTACTATCCATGAAATCATTAGTGCTACCGGTATCGATCAGAACTGTAACAGGTTGATGTTCCCAAATCCCTTTAACTTTATAATCGGAGTCAACTTTGTCACCTTCCGGATCCTCCCTAATTGGTTCAATTACCATAAATTGCCCTTGTTTACATTTATGTTCCTTACTCCACTTTTTATCACAACGCCAACACAAACTATTTGTTGATCTTTCCTTGAGCTCTTCTCGGGTGTTAAAGTTTTGGCTGGGAATAGATAAGGCTAGTGGCTCACTGATCATTTGTTTGTTGTCATTTCTGTTTCGATGATTTTCTCGGTTGAATTTTTCCTCATGTACACGTGCAAATGAAATTGCAGCTATCATAGTACGGGGCTGTCGAGCCTTAACTTCATATCTGATATCTGGATTAAGCCCTTCAATAAAGGTGTCCAATAGCTGTCGTTCAGACCAATCTGTGGCTTGATTTGACCATCGTTCGAATCTGCTCTGATATTCTAACACTGTAGAAGTCCAACGAATTTTAACGAACTGTCCATCTTGTTGAAACTTACTAAAGCTCTCCAGCAGGCTTATTTTGAATTCATTAAGGGTCTTTTGTAGCCGGTTCTCAAATCTGGTTTCTAATGCTTCAATTTGATTCTCAATTTGAATTTCTGATGCCTTCATTTGGTTCCCAATTCGAATTTCTAATGCCTCCATTTGGGAATCCATTTGGTTCCCAATTTGAAATTCTAATGCCTCCATTTGATCCCCAATTCAAGATTCTAATACCTCCATTTAAGCTTTCACTTGTTTGTCGGTGGTCATTGCGTACGATTGTAGATCGGTAATTCCCAATTCTTGTTTTTGATGTCTAGTCAAGGGCATCCGTGTTGTTGCGACGACAAGCGGAAGCGACAGCGGAGATGGTTGGGCCGCGACGGTTGCTCTTGAGGCCGACAGCGAAGAGGGCAGCGACGATGGTGGTCGCGGCCGAGAAGCAAGGTTGGAGCTGCGACGGTTGCTACTAAGGCTGGCAGCGACGAGGGTGGTCGCGGTCGAGAAGCAAGGTTGGGGCTGCAGTGGTTGCTGCTGAGGTTGGCAGCGAAGAGGGTAGTGTAGTCCTGTTGAGGCGGGCAGCAAAGAGGGCAGAGACGATGGTCGCTCTCGCGAAGCAGGGGCGGCGACGGAGATGGGTTCGCCGAAAGGACGAACGCAGAGGTGCGTGACCGCTGAGGGAGTCACGGCCAAGGAGTAGTGGTGACAGCAGTTGTTGGCCGAGAGGGTAGCGACAAGGTTGATGCGAAGTTGCAGCGAAAACGCCAAGGATCGTCGTTCTGATACCAAATGATAAGACCCCTTAGGGTTTTATTGTGAAAAAGGCGAAAGAAGCGGAAGAAGTGGGGAAAATAAGGGATAAAGATCGCTTCAAGGGGATCGGCCTCCTTGATCACTTCGAGGGGATCGACCTCCTTGGGTTTAGTCAAAAGATTGAATACTTCTCATTTATGATTCCCTGAAAGAAACAGTTACATCCCTACTTATAGAGTCCCGTCAAGAGTTTTCCCGATGACTTGGACTCTTATTAGCCAACTCCATAACTGACTTCTAACCGACTAACAAATCTCTATCATTAACCAACTCTGTAACTGACTCCTAACTGAATCAGTAACCGACTCTCTACTAGGCAACTCCATAACATTATCCAAAACATTATCCAAAGCTTAGAAAATAAAAGGTTCGTAACACCTAGATTCATAGACAAAAATCCAAGCCAACTTATGTGGGCAAGTATTTTCTTTTCTAGGAAATTTAGTCTTTACCCACTATAGGACTTAAGTATTACAGGACCCAGAAGTAATGGGCACTAAATACAAATCATTTTAAAAAATTAATTTAATTTACAGGACCTAGAAGTAATGGACTCAGAATCTGATTCTGACCAAAACCTGATCTAAACCTGGAGATATCCATTCTGCATCACAACTTATTCATAGACACAAGTTCTGTTTGTAGTTGCTCTGAATTACATCTTTTCTGTTTGTACTTTGGTGTCCTTTACACACTGGATGAATGGTGTGCTTGATTACAAGAAGTTGCAATAGGTGTTTCTGTTTGTATTTAACGTGAAAAATGGGAATCTGTTGAATTCCACAGGGACTGATCATCCAATTCCTCATTTGTATGATATCAATACTTTCAAGTGTTACTTAACAGCAAATGCTCATGACCTAAGTACTAAAGCTGCGATCAACCAGGCATGGGTGTTTCTGGCTTGAGTCATCTAAGGACGTGGTCTTCTATTTTTGCCTGAATAATATATATGTTGTGTAGGTCCGATACTCGTCTACTGGCAGTATGTATGTGACAGCATCAAAAGATGGTTCTGTTCGTGTATGGGATGGGGTTACTGCACAATGTGTCCGACCCATAGTTGGTGCACATGGGTTAATGGAGGCTACGAGTGCAAGTTTCACGAAAGATCAAAGGTGTAAAATGTTATTCCCATGTGCCGGTGCTCATTTAAATCTACTAGTATCTTCCATTTATGTTTTTAGTTCTAAGAAGTTCATGCCTTCAATAAATTGATTTTTTTAATATGCATGTTCTTTTTACTAAATAATCTGCAAAACATTTGATATTTGGGAAGAATATCTTGGAGTGATTGCTTATTCACATTTTTTATGTAGAGATCTAATATGAAGACTTAATGCAGACTTCAACTAAAATTATATGTAACAATGAGAGTTCTGTAGTCTGTACATGAGTATGCTGGATTATTTGGTCCACCTTACATGAAGAATAACTCTCTGTCATCTAAGCTTCTCCTCCTCCTCTCTTGTCATTCACTTTGCCGTGTTATTCTACTAGGTTCATTCTCTCTTGTGGAAAGGACTCTACCATTAAATTGTGGGAAGTAGGCACTGGAAGACTACTCAAGCAATACCTGGGAGCGGTGCACACGCAGTTTCGTTGTCAGGTTGGTTAAATTTCTGTTGCATCTTTATTTTGGATACCGCATGAAAATCTGGATGCTTCAATTTGTAGAGAGATGCTCTACATCTGTCAAATTTGGAAGCTCTATGAACACCAATACTGTGTTCCAGATTCTAGCGACCTTTTTCCTGCAAGATACCTACATGGTCTTCTGTTGCCTGAAATTTTTGGTATGCATCAATTGTGCTAAAACGATACTGAAGGGAAAAGTACGAGTTCAAACTTTTTCCTCTATCTGAAGTGGCTATAGATATAGCACTTTGACGGGCATTTGTGGGTATTTATTGTCTTTTCTTACAAATCAATTAATCTCCAATTTATAATTGTAGTGAAGTATGATTATGTTAAAGATTCTCCTGGTAGAGTTTGTATAGTGACTAACTATTGTTCACAGCCGAAAACAAAGTTTGCCCAGTGTCATTTTTTTTTTTTTGTTGGAAAGGCATTTGCTGTGGTACTTTTGCCTTTGCTTGTTTAAAAGCACAAAAGTATCGAATGATTATCATGATATAATGGCTGATATTAAAAACCAAAAAGTTGGTAAGTGTCATGGTCCATGTTTAATTTAAAAGAGGAAGTTCTTTCATAAGAATGAAGCGTACTGTCACGGACTTAGCTGGTTTTGCCTAAGCCGTGCGGCACCAATGCGAATCACCGCAAAGGTCAGCCTCCTCGAAATCTTCCACAATCCCTTAGGACCTACGAAAGAGAAGACGGGACAGAGAAAGCGCTTCACACGGGATCCGCAAGCCACTCTTTTAGCAAACACATTATAGCCAATGCAAATTCCAATCATGGATATCATAAGCTCAGAACAGTTGCACAACAAAGGTATAAAATTGGTCCACTACAGATCGATTTTCGAGTACAAGTATTCCCTCGACGCAAACTATATGTATAAGCCTACAATGACTGTCAAACTCACTCAAATGGGGCATTTAGCCTTTGGCAAGCCCTTTACAAATAATACCAAACCAAAAGGGACACGGACAAGCATGAGCATTACACTGAACAAGCTGTTTACAATTTGTCCGTGACAGTACGGGCTCTCTCATAACTCCATTCTACACCAAGAACACTAATATTTCTATGTAACATAATATAGTCTAGAAATAATCTAGTCCGGTACCTGTTTGCAGGCTGTCTTCAATGGCACCGAAGAGTTCATTCTATCCATTGATGAATCGAGTAATGAGGTCGGTTGCCTTTTTCACCAAGATTGCATCTCGTTTCATATTTTATAAATTTATCAAAGTAAGATTTTGTACAGGTTGTTATTTGGGATGCGCTCACTGCTGAGAAGGTCGCGATCTGGCCATCTAATCATGTAGCTGCCCCCCGGTGGATCGAGCACTCTCCGACAGAGGCAGCCTTTGTTACCTGCGGTAATGACAGGTCTGTCAGGTTCTGGAAGGAAATCCCTTGAGAAACATGAAATTATTGACATGGAAGCATATCGATGTGTTATGTTTACTATCAAACTGGGGAATCCAAAACCAGGAGATATGATACTGGTTAGAAATAGCAAGGGGCATGGCACATTACTTTCTCTGTTCTAATCGTTCTCCTTCATGAGACGTTGCAGAATCGCCTTCGTTGTAAACTGCTTTCTTCTCGATAAGTTTCTACACTATAGTAGCAGCTTTTTGTCCAAATAAGTTGACTGATCCTTATGAATCATATCATGCCGAGTTGTGGTGGTCTTCAAGTTGATGTGTTCTTCATACCAAAAAGCTGTTTCACTTGCTTGAAAGATCATGGAGGTGCAATTTTTTTTGCAATCTTAGATCATGGTGTGTTATTAAAATGTTTTGATCCTTTTTGGAATCACATCATGCATTGCATCCAACAA
This sequence comes from Musa troglodytarum, assembly GCA_023547065.1. NCBI lineage: Eukaryota > Viridiplantae > Streptophyta > Magnoliopsida > Zingiberales > Musaceae > Musa > Musa troglodytarum. Next base: position 55,445,575 of record CP097508.1, on the reverse strand, counting down.
AATCCCGTGAATTATATACATCCTACATAAAAAGAACCTCAGATGTTTCAGATGGATCTTACTAAGGTAGATTGTTAGATATTTTGGTAACATCAATTGGGGCTGCATCTTTTGTCCTTTCGGAAGATCCAATTGCTTGGACTTTAAAGATGCAGATTAAGGTTTCAGATGTTAGCCTTGTGATACATAGATTGAATGATGAAACGATCAACACACTATATTGATCTATACATGCCGGCAAATTCTTTTAACATTTATAGAAGAGGTAAAAAAACAATTTTCTGCTACTTCGACATCCTTATGCGTGCATACAACAAATATATATCAGTAGAAACAACAATTTTCTATATCTGGAAGCAGTTATAATGTGATAGTTATTGGTGAACAAAATTGACGAACATGGAAGAATCCACCACCTACAGTTACTCCTGTGATGCAACTCAGTAGGCTTTAGTCTGATGTCAAACTCCTGTTTCATAATTTTGTAGGATTCACAGTCTGATGTCGATCACATTTTAACATCGTCCTCATCCTCGTAACCGTCCACTTCCTTATCCTCGCCTTCGTCCTCATCATTGTTTTTATCATGATGTCTTGTAAGTTCAGCATACTCATCAATTGTTTTAACAGGAAACAAGTCTCCCTCTCTACTTCTGTCTCCAATTTTTGGAATCGTTGTCCCACCTCCAGGCCTATTTTTGTTCATCTGGTAGCAGTAAAAGACAGTACTTAGCATGCAATTAGTCTGAAGGGAGGAAATAAGTCATAAGTAAAAAAGCATAAAGACTGATAAAGTAGGAACAATAAGTATAATGACGATTGTATATTAGTTCAAGTTAAGCAAATTATTTCTTTTAACAATAAAATCAGAACTGATGAAAAAGAAGGAAAGCCTTAATGTATATATAGATCCATGTTCAGGAAAGAAGGATGAAAAAGGTGGACGGTCATGGACAAACTCTCTATCTTTATAAGGATGAAATAAATGATGAATACGGTTTTCCAACTTTCAGAAACTACTAATCGAAGGAAAACCTTAATGTAGAGAGTTTCTATGGTAGAACATTCAAACAGTATCAGCACAATTCATAATGCTGAAAAATGAAAATATAGGTTAAAATTTGAACCCTCATAGTGTCAAAACATGAAGTTGAATTCAAATTATGATTGTTTTCTTTCTTTCCACACCATTTGGTTTACACTACATTTCCTTGCTTCTCTATTGACTACCCTAATTTATATTCCATTTAACATAGAGAAATAAAATCGATCAGTTACAACTCAATTCCCGATGCTGGAGACGCAAGCTATACAAACAAAAATAGTGCCGTCAAGAAGATGGAGTTAACCAGATCTTTCCTTCTTTAAGTTCCATTATGTTCTGGGGCCAACATTTGAATATCGACAAATGTGGACTCTCCTGCCATATGAAATGTTCTAATCCAATGATTTGCTATGGTTTGTCCACAGGGAAAAATCCTGAAGACAGGTAACAATAGCTCATGGGATTTGCAAGTGTTAAACCTTAAAGGAATGTAGAAAGCACATGGCACCTGGAAAGATAAATTATGCTGAGTTTTGCATTTTCAACCCCTCATCTTTAACAACAGTCAGTATGTATCACCATTCAGAGGGAAATCGAATGGGAAACAAAAAGGCAACAATTAAGCTATATGCAAGCAGACATATCATGGTTCCTTGTGACAAAATAGAAAAAGGAATGCAAATTAAATGTGTGTGTTCGAATAGAAGACTAAAGGATGAAGTTGAGAGGTTATGAATCTTTTCGTAACATATTTACAAGCTGATGCATCCGATAGCATTCTCGTGCCTAATGGACTTCTCTTAGCTCATTCTGGACCAAGTAAGATGCACATGTTGTGATCCTTTCTTTCTTCAGTAAGCTCATTTTAACACAAAGCACAACAACTGATGTGTTCCTATAGCTGAGTAATACTTTTATGTACCAAGGAGAAACAGAAAAATCATACAACCTATGAAGGGTATGCATGCTATTAATTACAGAGTGAAGTCCTTACAGCACGAAGAAGAGTCCTTCGATCTCTTTCCCGAGAATTCTTAATAGCCTGTAATATATACACCAAATTTAATTATTTCAAATCATGTATTAAAACAAGAATGGAATTTTTTTTTCTTTGATTTATGATAAGGACCTCCTCCAGTGTCTTGCGTTCAGACTCCACTTCTAAGACATCCCTACAGTTCAGTGATTCATAATGAGTTCTACAAATGAAAAATCTTAGGGCAAAGAGACAATGTTGGGTATAAATAGAAGGATGACCTTCCTATGATCTCATTGGTGCTACAGCAACATTTTGCGCATATCCCAAGATCCTTTGAGCACACTGCACATAAATTAGAATCAAACACTAAAATCATTCAAAAACAGAATAAAAAGAAGAAGAAAAAAAAAATACAGAAATGTGAACTACTAACCGGAGCAGACATTATGGTAAGCCTGCCGGACAGTCCGTTTCCCACATTTTTGACTATTTCACCGCCACAAAGTAATTTAACAGATCACACGCAACAAGGCAAAACAAGAAGACAAAAAAAGAAGAGGAATATTTCACAAAGCGAAGAGAAAAATACCACTTTGCGGGCTCCAAAATCGGCTTATACTTGCCATATCTGCAAAAACAAGAACAAAAATGATTTCAAGAAATATCTTTTAATAAAGAAACAATTCCATCAGATAAAACCACATATAAACCCTAGTCCAGGGGTACAAGAGAGGAAACTTCGAAGAAGAAGGAAACAAACAGGGACCTTCGCTTCCAATCGATCTGCCCTTTGCAGCGGGGGCAGACTCCGCTTACGGCCGAGTAGGGGCGCAGCCTTCCTCCCAATTCCTGTCACATCAACCACCATCCGTAGGACTCGTGCTTTTACGGAAAAAAAGAATGACAAGAATACTCTTTGTTACGAGATTATGGAGCTTAGGAGAAGAGAAGGGCGGGGACCGTTTCGTTGATCTTGCGGCCGGCGTTGGGCTTCCATGCGTATTTGTTCTGGTGCTTGGGCGGCCCCTGCCGCTTCGACGACGACGACGACGACGACATGCTCGACCTCTCCTCCGCCGCCGCCAAGCCTAACGAGGACGACTTGAACCGGTGGCGTATTGGAGGCCCACCTTCTGAAGCCTCTTTAAATAGCTTTATTATTGGGCCTAATCTTGGGCTTTCTTATCAACAAATTGGGCCCCAATCTGAACAAAGCGCTTTTAAGTTTAATTTTAATTTTTTTTTATAATTTTCATGTGTAATTTACATTTTGATCTCCAAGCTTTAGCTTAATTATTAAAGTGGAATAATATCGACAGTTTAATTCATATTATGCGACTCTTCCAACTCTTTTATACGATGTAATCCTTATCAAATTCATAAAATGGAGAAAGATATGGTTTTATTTTAATTTCCTTCGTGCCGAAAAGGTCCAAAGATATGATGAGTAATTAATATTTGTTTTCAATCAACACCTTTTGAGCTCTATATCCAATTAAGATTACTAATTTTGTTTATTAGTATTTCGAGATAAAAATAATATTGTAGTCGACATGCATCCGATGCATTAGAGCCATGTGACTAATATTTCATCGACACATGTCCGACCTCGATGTCATTATGACAACACGATGACATTTTAAATCTAGATTGATAATGATTATTATTGCATCCTAGATTTAGCGTACCATAATGTCATGATCATGATTAAGCCTTAGAGCAACCCAAAATTGCTCCTCGTAACGAGTGTTGATTATGAGAGTAGGATCTTATCGGTTACGTTTTTCAGATATTTTTTAAATGCAATCTAAGGATGCTTCCGAATCCTACGAACCATAGACTAAATCGGATAGGACAAGTCGGATTGACAAACATGTAGGAAAAGGACCTCGATCGATTATTTGCACAGTCCGCCACGTATGATTTCAATTCAGTGGCTGCCATTCGAAGCTCAACCGGTCCTTGTGATTGTATATAAAATTGAGTAGAATCTATCTGTGTCGGTTGTTGTAATGTCACCACTTGGATTTTATTGATTCATTTTGTCAAGCTGACCGACATTCAACTTAGAATCTAGACGAACCAGCAACATCTTTATTTGTCACACAAACATTTTGATTCGAGTAAATATATGTACACGTATCTTCTTAAAAATAATTAGCTCCAATACTAAGAAGAAAAGAATAGTCTACTTGGGGCCATTTTTGCGGTTTGATCGCTTTGGTCTTCCACGGTGTCATTGATATAGGCTTTGAAGCGTCGGGTCTTTGGAGAGATTTTTCTTTAGAGAACAAAAAAAAGAGAAGACCTTTATGTCACAGATAAATTGTAAATGACTTGTTCGGTATAATGCTTAAGCATGTCTATATTTTTTCGATTTGTTCTTGCTTTGTAAAGGACTGATCAAAGGTTTAATAGTCTCATCTGAGCAAGTTTAATGGTTACTGTAGGCTTGTACGTTAAGTATGTGTCATGTGAACACTTGTACTAAATTTCAATCTGTAGTGAACCGATTTTATATTTTTGTTGAGCAATTGTTTTGAGCTTGTGATGTCCGTGGTTGAAATTTATATCGACTATAAAGCATTTGCTAAAAGGGTCACTTGTGGATCTCATGTGAAGTTCTTTCTCTGTTCCATCTTCTCTTTTATAGGTCCCAAGGGATCGTAGGAGGTTTTGAGAAGATTGACCATTGTGGATGAACAAACAAGGGTATCGCAAGACTTAGCCATAAGTCCGTGATATTTAGGAAAATCCAAAATCACTTTATCTTGGTACTTCATTTCGTTCAAACTAATGTTCTGAGTCTGAGACTGTAAGTTATATATATATATATATATATGTTGACTTGAAGAAGATCTACTAGATACCGAAGAGTAATAAGCAACGATATCAACTAGATTTGATGCAAACAATAAAAAATGGGTAGCATGGTACTGTCATTGGATAATGCTATCCACACTGTCGCCCACATAAGATCATGATCAACTTTGATGAAAGCTATGCAATGAACGTGGACTTGAGCCCCACAGTCAACGCCTTTTGATGCTTAAAAGACAGTAGCTTGCTACGTCAAACAATGGATAGAAGCCCATTGGAAAACAATACTATGGGAAGCTAATGTTCCACCTTTCTCTCTCGCATGGTTTCAGTCTGAAACTCGATGATGATAGGTTGGAACATTTTTAGTGTGGCACTTTGACGAGAATCGCAGGCAGCTCTCAAAGAAATCTAGTAGAATATCTTTGAGCCTACTCTACCTGAGATGTGATTCTGCAATGGAAAGTTCATGTCAGCCAAGATTCAGTGGCACGATTTGTGGACACTCCAACTGCCATTGTTTATGATAAGAGTTGTTCATCCTGCACTCTTGGTGGTCAAGCAAAGGCCCACAGGGGAAGCTAGTTAATGGTGAGCATGCCGGATTGGAGCATTCCGATAGGTACGACCGAGGCCTAAGCCTGAGACCCGAGTCGACAAGATCTTCGCATCTTTTCCTGATCTTGTGCTCGCTTAGTTCCATGGCTCTCGGACGTGACGAATGGTCCGAAACAGTGGAGGTTCTCGGGTCTCGTGTTGCTCTTTCGTCTCTCTACCCATGCAAGCAAGAACCTGACGGGGAGATAAGGGTGAAGGAAGGATGACGAGTTGATTTTGTTTGTTTGGGCCGCAGAAGAATAATTAGGGTTGCAGATATCGTTGAACAAAGGAAGCAAGCCTTTCGGGAGCTGCAAATATTCTGCGGGGATATGACCCTGGAAAAAGTGGTATCTTGAGATCATATTATTGGGTGTAGATTCTTGTTTGGTGCGGTTGTACATCCAAGGTCAAACTAAGGAAACCCTACGTTGTCTCTTTGCATGTACAGGGAAAGAACATGTGCAAGTGTTCAAGGAGCCGGACAAGAACTGCAGCATGGTCGGATAGTATTGCTGAGACTTCAGTCGTGCTTATCGAAGTTTAATCTCGCATGAGAGGTAGCACGTCTTTTCCGAATCCTATAATTGTGAGAACTCTTTCGGAAATCTTGCCCGATCCTGTGGGAAAGATTTGCTTCTATAGATCGTGCAGGTAGAAAAGGCAGTACTGGGAAAATGGCAAGCATTGAATGAGGCGGGATGCTTATCATGAATGAGTCATGGATTGATGAAGAACACAACAGGTGGCTCTCTACATGAATCCAAACAACCAATGATCTGACAACTTGAGTTGTTTCAACATGGAAATGCAAGGAGCCATGACAATGATAGGCATCTGCATTTTCCCAGGATGTGCAAATATGTGGATGAAGGTTAACCTCCTTTTCCAGATAGATGAGATTAGAACTTACCCTGATGTTTTTGGTTGCCTTTCGACAGAGAAAAGTAAAGGAAAACATGCATTCCAAGAGTAGAGATCCAAGATAGATACTCCATTGCCCACATATGAAGCTATATATTTATGTACATTACAGCAAATACATATATGACACAAACTCCAAGGACAAGACAAACAGTTCCAGCTTCTGCAACCCTACAAAGTACCAAAACACTGCAGACGATAAGCACAGACACCAAGCTCCACCAGATCCAAACTCCTTCAGTATCTCGGGAAGGCCTTGCACGCCAGAGGATTCTGCATCTCAAGAGACATCTTCAAGCACTCGGACAAGTCCACTCCGGTCTCCACAGGAACCCATTCGAACTGCTGCAGCAGCTGCGCCAGCCACAAGTGAACGGTGGCCAAGGCTAGGGCTTTGCCGGGGCACACCCTTCTTCCGGACCCGAAGGGTGCAAGCCGGAGGTCGGAACCCAGAACGCTCACGTCCTCCTCCACGAACCTCTCCGGCTCGAAGCTCTCGGGGTTCGGCCAGATGCGCTCGTCGTGGGTGATCGCCCACATGTTCACCATCGCGGTGGTCCCTGCGGGGATGAAGCTATCGCCGACGTGGACGTCGTGGATGGCGAGGCGCGCCCAGGAGAGAAGGGGGCCGGGCGGGTGCAACCGGAGGGTTTCCTTGACTATGGATCGCAGGTAGGGCAGGTTGGGGATGTCGGCGTCTGCGACGGCGCGCGAGCTTCCGACGACGGCGTCGAGCTCCGACTGGGCTCTCCTCTGTATCTCCTGGTGCACCACCATTCTCGCCATGATCCATTCCAGGAGGATGGCAACAGTGTCGGTTCCTCTAAAGATCATTTCCTGACAGAACACCGTCCATGGTTGGGGGTTTAGCTCTCTAATCTAATAACCGTAATTGATGCCTCAAGATATAACACATACTATACACATCAAGAAAAGAACCAAGTAGAATCCAAGAGATGGTTGCTGCTACAACGAAACGCAAACTCATACGATGGAATATGGGTTGAACATGTCAACTCTCAGATCTTTAGCAGGATTGACTAGTTACAGAGGATGAGATGGAGACGTGAGCTTCTAAGATGCGAGAGGATAAGGACACATTTAATCCTTCAGACAAGTCTCCGAACCAGCTAATCCAACAGAAGTCCCTTGACCTACCAAGACAACTACAACACAACTAAAAAGCACAGGAACATGATGTGAGACCCAATCATTAACCTACAAGAATGTAGAACGAAGAAGAATGTCATGAGTGTCAATAATAATGGAAATCATGGAAGGGGAGCTCACCCACAGAACAGCAACCATGTCAGAGTCAGAAAGCCTTTCTTCCTTCTCTAGATCTAACAGCACATCGACAAAGTCACCGTTGACCAACCCTCCACCGGATCTCCGCCGCCTGTGCTCGCCTATGACGCTCCCCACGAACACATCAACCCTGGACACCAGTTCCCGGCACCTCTTTCTGATGCCCTGAGGATCCAACCAGCTTAACAGAGGGACGTGATCGCTCCAGTTGAACTCACCGAGTAGCTCGTACCCTTCCGCGACCAGCTCTTCCAACTCCATGCCCTCGCCCTTCCCAAAATCGAATCTTTTGCCGAAAACAGTCGCCATCACGTTGCTCAGAGACCCAAAGTGCAGGACTTTCTTCACCTCCACCGCCCCGTTCTTCTCCATGCTCGCCATTACGTCCCGGATCATTTGTCGTGCAATGGCCCGGCGGTGTTCTCCCGAAGCGGCGATCCTCTTGGGGCTAAACAAATGGGTGGCGGACATCCTCCTCAGGTTGCGCCAGTACTCGCCGAAGGGCGCGAAGCCCATTGCCCGATGGAAGAGGAGCTCGTAGGCGGATTCCTTGATGGGGCGATCGGCGAAGGCCGAGCTGTTGAGGATCTCCCGGGCGGTGTCGGGGCGGCTGGACACGACGAAGCGGGTGAGGCCGACGGAAAAGGCCATCAACCCGGTGGCTCTGAGGGTTTCGGCGAGAGTGGCGAGGGACCGGTGCGCGGCAGCGCCGGACAAGGCGAGGACCATGCCCCGGGGGCCGGGGATCGAGCGTCCTCCCCTCGAGAGCGCCCATGCGAGCCCGCCGGGGTAAAACCAGAGAACCAAGAGGGCGGCGAGGAGGAAGGCCGCGATCGAAGGCAGCGCCTCCGCCTTCGGGAGGAAGAGAAGGAGCAGAGCGGACTCCACAGACGAGGAGGAGGAATCCATCGTCGAAGTTTGAAGCAGCGGACGCAAGAAAAGCGAGACCTTTACTGGTCTGGCGAGGGTCGGGAGGGAACGAGAGCTTTTGGACGGAGCAACGCCGTGGGAGACCGAGAGATCGGTCGCCTTATATAGAAGTCGGAACGCGAAGCGAGCCCCTCTCTCTCGCTGTAGCTTTACACATTAAATTACTGATTTGCTCATGGTCCTGCGGAATTAATTGTGGATCCGGAGCTGATAATAGACTTTCGAAGGAGGGCTATATGGTCCTTTAGATTTGACAGATCGGACCACAGAGAGGTGCGCTTACATGAAGGATGCGACGGCACGAGAAGACATGTGGCGAGATGGGACGTTGGGCCATCGATCGGTAGATTCGCGCCGCCTGTCTCAGCTTCGCCGCCGGCCCACCTCGAGATCTGGAAAACCAACCTCTCTTTTCGCGTACCCACGACTATCTCCAGTGCAATATTTGCAGACACGAATCGGGACCCAATGCCTCTGCTCATGCAGGCTTCACTTCCACCCAGATTTATCTCCAACCTGCGACTCCGCTGTGCCCTGGCCTGACCTGATATCTGCTCTTGTCTCTAACGCCACCACTTCTGCACTTGGTGATACCCCAGGTTGTGCAAGCGGCCTCAAGGGATCTTTCATGATGGCTTTCCTGCGAGCGACGACCCGACGGAACTTGATATGACATGGTGTTGCAGGTCGGCCGTCAGCGAGCAGCCATGGCATCCTCTGCTTCTCCTCGTTTGGAACGGTGTCATTTTGTCACAACCAGCTCACGGTTTGTACGATCACAATTGCAAGGCCACTGCAACGTCCTTCCCAAGGCGCAAGACATTGTTCGAGATAAGCGAGAAACTTCACCTGGCAATCAACAATGAACGGCAAAACTAGCAGCTTCCAGGACACCCGAATCTCCACTCTGAGTGAATATAAACTGGATTTCTATGCTGCTGATCCACCAACAATTCTCAGACCAAATCACGTCCCATGGATCCAGCTGAGGCACAATATATATACCGTAGTCCTGCTTTCTCTTCCCCAAATCCGTCAAAAGCTTTGCAGGTGGTCAAACATGGTTGTTCATTTGTTGCAGGCTTTCTCCCCTAAATTCATATGACAGATGGTAGCATTTCGAACCATCAAGTCAAGAATCCAGGTGAAGGCATAGCGAGATGCTCATCTTCCTGGTTCCAGGCTTCTGGGTGATTACAACATACCCGTCTTGCTCGAATCCTGTTTTCAAAACCAATTGTATATAATGATAGTTTCTAAACGACTGTAGCAGGCGACTCCATGGCCCAATGGATAAGGTGCTGGTCTACGGAACCAGAGATTCTGGGTTCGATCCCCAGTGGAGTCGTTAAACTATATATACTATTTTTACGTTGCCGGAAGAACTTATTTCCGGTAGTCATTCTAACTTACAGTAATCATAAGATATAGTTCGACTAATTAGCCCAATGGATAAGGCGCTGGACAATACGGCCACCGGCGTGGGCTGACACCGCCGGCAGAGTGGACGCATCGAAACGCTTCCGGCTGGCATCGCCCGTCTCGATTGGATCTGAGGGAAGCAGCTGCTCCAGCTTGTATGACATCGACAGCCAGCCAAATCAAGGCAAAAAAAATTCGACATTAATGCCTGTTGTCTCCTCATCTGCTTTCTGAAATGACTCATTAGCTTGCTCAATAAGCCTTTTGGATTGGTTTGGACATAAACTGGTATTGGGAGGAGATCTAAGAGTGAGTAGCTTGGCATTCAATTCCTCACAGAAGTTATCTTTACAGATCGATCACCTTACCATTTTATGTTCTCTAAAATGATGACATTATTAGGTTCCTGTGGTACATGGTAGACTAATTTTTCCCTGGAGGTTCTAAATCTTCATCATATTACCAGTTTTTTAAAGTTATCATGGTTCAACACTTTGGAATTTGGATCTGCTCTAGCAAATTGCAAGATATCAGCAATTTTTTGTTGTTAATTGTTTGAGTAATGTTCCAGTGGCTGGCCACATAAACACCTCACACTGATAGGGAACTTTATAATTGGCTGCACAATTTGAGTGGTATTGTTTCAATCTTAATGAGTGTCATTTTTTATGTTATCTTACACATGAATGTTTCGCCTTCGAGCTTTGTTTGGATTTAGTCAATTCTATATATAAGTTGTAATCAGAACATAGCATCGTACCTTCCATTGGCAGATCCATCATGTTCTTTGTTATTGTCTTCTCAATTTAAGTTGCTCAATACAGCTAATGTTGCATTACCACTGAGCAAGATGTAATGTGTGGATTCCATTATATCATGTCTGTGGGAGATGTTAAATCCAATTATGAGGATTTCATAAATGACTTTTTATTAGGTATTCAATCTCTAACTCTATAACTATTGTGAAACTAAAAATAGATAAAAATTATTTTTTTTGGGGGGGGGCATACCTTTTTCTAATATTTGGTGAAGTGTTGTTTTATCTATTATTATTATTATTATTATTTTCTAAAACAATTATTTTGGTATTTGTATAATTGTAGCAGGTATGCAGGGGCTTCGTCAAATGGTTCCAAAGAATGACTTGGGACTCGCTCTGCTCAACCACCATTGACCTCCAGCTTTTCCAAGTCCAAGTCGTCGTGCGCGCAGGGTTCCCAGTCGGCCTGCCGTTGACCCTCGCGCGCCTGCAATCGAAGCCAGCCATTGCCCGCTGCTCGAGGGAATCCACCACCGCAGGTCTTCTTTCAAACATTCAACCTTCTCCACTCCGCCGAGTCGTTTTCAGGCGTTGCTGTTCTCGTCGCCGTCGTCGTCGTCGTCGTCGTAGTCGATGCTCTTGTGACGAGGTCGAGCTCCGTTCCGTCGTCCGCAAACGCGTTAAGAAATGTGTCCGATTTAGGAGGCTCGGAGCGCAGGCTCGTCGTCGCCCAACTCCGGTAAGCCTGATGTCCTAACTCCATAATCTCTGTGTTCTATCGATCTGGCAGCCTGAAGGACGCCCGGAAATCGTTCGATGAAATGCTTATTAAAAGGGCATGGGCCGCGTGGAACAGGGTCCGTATCACGTGACACGTCCGAATTGTTTGGCCGATGAGGCTCCGCAATTGGACACGGCTGCGTGTTGCCGTGTACTTGTGGGACCCCACGCGTTGTTTTCTCGTCGTTTCGTCGGGTGTGTCCACAAAAAAAAATGGGCCCACCCGTCAGCACGCGACTCGCGAATCACACGCCTCGAAACTATTTAAATACTTTTCGAGACCCGTCGTCGTTGCCCCCGAATAGAATTCGTCAGAGTGGTGGGTTCCACTTGGTATGGGCAATAACAGTTCACGTATGCGGGCGGGTGATTGTTCATCAGCTACGAAAGATGTTTCTGCCAGATAAATAAATATATTTGACTTGGTGCCATTTCCGACCCATTTGGGACGCCAGTCAACTGCGATCGATATATTTGACTTAACGTCGTTTTCTCTTCTTTCTCGCTTTTCAAAGCCATTAATTGAATCAACCCGAACCGACCCAAAATTTAAATTCGTTCAGAATAAATAATAGTTAATACATTAAATTATATTATAAAAAAATAAATATTTGAATTTCTTTTGAAAATTATGGAATGTGAGTTATATGCTACGAGTGATTTCTATCCCAAAGTTATGATAAATTCACCTTAAATTAAGTAAAAACAAAAAAATTAATAATTTCACACTTTTAAAGGACTGAAAAAAAATCTTTTTAATGGTTTGATAATAATACACTTGTAAGTTATTTGTAAGATTTCCTAAAAATTTTAGAATTTTTAAAAAAGTTGAGATATGAGTTATATTATTTTTGAATAGGACCCAAAAATAAGTATAATCCTGTTGTAACTCAAGTCCTCAAAAGCCTTTTTGTGTCTTTAAAATCTTTAAACACTTTCTATAACAATATTTAACTTCTATTTGTCCCAAGGTTTTGGTGCACTCATCTTAAATTGGATAAAATAAAAAGTCATGATTTCACAAAAAGGGAGAGAAAAATATACTTATTTTTAATAATTTTAAAATGGAAAAAAATCATTTAGGTATTTTAAATTTATTCGTAAGTTTTATTTAAAAAATTTAAAAAAATAATAAAAAAAGGGGGGTGGGATGTGAGTTATATTGTTTTTTAGTAAGTCCAAATAATATAACCCCAGTCAAAAACTATGTAACTTAGATATGTTCAAAAGTTAAAAAAAATTTATTTTGTTATTTTTTTTTCAAATCAAGCTGAAATTATAAGATCGTAATTGTTCAATTACTTTTATAATTTTAGTTTCATTTTTTATTTTTAGTAATATAAAATGTATATTAATATTATTTAATCTATCAGCCTTTTTTTGGTTGGTTTATATTTTAGATCGGTTCAATTCAATTAGTTTGTTCAGCGAATGGGTTTATATATGAAGCGAGGGCACGATCGTCATGTTGGAAGGGGGGAAAAATTGAAAACAGGAATAAAATTAAAGGATTTTTTAGGGAATTTGTTCGAGAAGTAAACGAATCCTCTCGGCTGCCCGTAGCAATCCAATCTGGGGAGGCGATGCCTCCCCAAACCTGAATCAACAATCCATCGCCTCCCCCGGAAGTCCATGCGATCGTCGCTTTCGCTTGGAGGTATTGTTCCGCGTTCAATCACTGTATTTATTCTAATCGAGTGTGAAATCACCAGCGATCCCGTAGCCTCCTATTATTCCGCCGAATATTCTGTTTTCGCCCCTCTATATCTATCGATTTCATTTCCCCACGATTAATCCATTGCGGGCTTCGCCCCCGTTGAGGCTAGATTGGGAGAAGAGGCGCGGAGTGGAGGAGGATATCATGGCATCCCTCTGTGAGCTCTCTTTCTCTGCTTCTTATCCTCTCGTCTCTGATTGAATGGATTCCTTATTTCGACTCGTGTCGTGTGTTTCCTCCCTCCTCGTGCCCTGTGTTTGATGAGATCTCCGCGATCTTTTCTTCGATTGACGATTTGGGGTGGAGTTGTTTCGAGGGATCAAGAAAAATTGCATTTTTTTTCATGTTCTCGAGTGGAAAGATCTTTTCTTGATGTCGATACTTGTGGTTAAATGATGGTTGATGTTCGGTATGTATGAACCAAACGGCTAGAGCTTGTAGTAGGGTTGTTTATAGGTGATCGTTTTCCATCTTGAGTAACTATGCTATGTATACTTCTGCTCTTGTCATGGATCTGTTGTTATACTTTTTTTGGTCACTCCAGTGATGATCGCATTTGCTGGTTCTATTTTAGTCGCCCGTGGGTTTTATGTTGCTTATTCATTTGCATTTCTTCTGATATATGGACTTTAAGATGGTGCCTGAAATGAGTAATTTTGCTATCTTTATTTCTGCTTCTGTCGTGCATCTGTGTCGTGCTGTTCTTCATTTCGGTGAGTTCTTGTCAATTTGATCATTTTGAAAATGTTGTTATGGGTCATCACATTTGTTAAGATTTAAAGGTTGCGTTGGTTGTTCATTTGCATTGCTAGTGACAGTCAAACTCCAGATGGTCTCTAGAATGAATCCTATTGTTGACGTCCACTTTCTTCAGCTTTTATCCTGCATTTGTGTCCTGTTTTTTCTTTACAAAAACATGTTGTTGATTTTATCATCCTGAAACAATAAATATCTGCTAAGTTCTCAATTTGGCCAAGTGCTGGCTTTATATTTTTAAAGATATCTGGACCTAAGGTGGTGCTCAAAATGAGGGATTTTTCTATCTATATTTTCTTTTGCTTTTCTCATGCATTCGTGCCTTCTTTTTTTGTTTCATAAACACATGTTCCATTTGATGGTATTGTGAAAGTAAAAACTGATGATCATTTTTACTAGTTTCTATTGCCTTGTGATATTGTGACTCAAGATGGTGCTCAACATGTTTCTTTCTTCTTTTGGCAGGGTTTGCCTCTTTGCTTCTTTTCTCCTTATTTAACTTGACCGTCGGGAGGCCAATCTATCCGCTGCCAAGCAAACAAGACAACAAAGTCAAACAGCCCCTGCAGACATCGAGACCATATAACATTGCTCATCGGGGTTCGAATGGAGAGATTCCTGAAGAAACAGTTGCTGCCTATATGGTAACTATGAACCAACTTGAGTTGCAAGATCAGAGGACCATAGAATATTTTCTGTGATCTGCCATTATGATTATTTACTTCATTCTGATTATCAATTGACAAATGTTCCATGTTTCACTGGATGAGAATTGATTTTCACATGATTTTTTGAACAATATCTACTTGATTTTGTGTTCTCTGAGGACCACATGTAATAATAATATACAGAATAAGAATTCAGTTCAAGCAAGTGAGCAACTGGATTATTTGTCTTATGATCCTGTTTGAAGCATCATAGAATCGTTTGAATTTTTGTCATCAATAAAAACCCATGAATGGATCCTGGCTATGACCTCAGCCATCTGATATCTGCATTTCTGAAATGACTTATTTTGATGTTTGTTCTTCTCACCTACAATCACCAATGGCAATCTTGATTTCTAATTTTATTACCTGATGTTCATTATTAGGAAACCTTGTGATAAGGCAACTCTTGATGGTCAAGTAAACATCAACATAAAAAGAAAGGGCATGGTCTTAGAAAATTTAAAGCTATCCATTTGTCTCAGGAGATGAGTCCTCACAAAAAAAATATTATTTTGGAACCTACATGAAGCCAATGATGCTATGAAAAGTCAAACTATGTGTAGTGAAGTGATAATGCTTCCTTGATTATTCCAAATCTAAAAAAGTATTTGGTTGTTCTTGCAGAGAGCCATCGAAGAAGGTGCCGACTTCATAGAGACTGATATCCTTGCAAGTAAAGATGGCTCGTTAATTTGCTTTCATGATGTAACACTTGATGATACAACTGATATTGCCAAACATAAGGAGTTTGCTGATCGCAAAAGAACCTATGAAGTTCAAGGGTCTAACATTACCGGGTACTTTGTAGGTATGTGTTCTTACAATTAATTTTCTATTGGTTTTGTTTGTAGGTATGTGTTCTTACAATTAATTGTTTTATTGGTTTTGTTCCCAAATAGTTTCATCAGCGCACATTAGATGGTTTGAAACTTTTTAGACTGATTTTATTGGTCAACTCTGCAAATCTTAAGATGTCTTGTTACTAAAATGGTCCTAACAATTGGATGACAAATGTAAAATATTTGACTGCTGTAGTTAAATTCTGTTTAATTGATATTGGAAAACCGAGGATTAAGCAGTCTGTGGTTACAATTTGTGTTAATTCATATCAGATAACCAAGATGTGCTGGCGCTCTTAGAAGATAAATTAATTACTTGCTTGTAGGTCCTCTCCTGAAAGCAGCTTCCAGTATGTCTCGATATAGGATCCTTATTTGATCTTAGTGAACCAAAGTTTAAACCAAAGTGATTATGTGGATCTTTGTATATACTGTATCTTTTGATTTCTCATGTCTTATAAACTGCATCAGCACCGTTGCAACTGACATCATACTGTTTGGCTTATTTACAGTGGATTTTACACTTGATGAACTTAAATCACTTAGAGTGAGGCAGAGGTATCCATTCCGAGATCAACAGTATAATGGTATGCTTATTTGGGTTTAATTTTGATGGTTTTTTCAATGATATGTACATTTAATTTAGTATGTATTGTTCTTTTTTATAATACTTTTTCCTTTTGTTTCAATTAACTTGTTTTATTCATATAATATCAACTCAATTTTTTTGTCACTTATCTTTCCTTCGTATATATGATAAATAAATTAATGCTTCAGCATGGCCTGCCAACAGTTCTCCCCTTTAGTCTATCAAAACGAGGTACAATGACCTAAGTGATCGAATTGGATGAAAATTTAACAGGTAGCTGAATGGTTTCATGTGTTTATCTTGATTTGACCTTGGAAGTATATCTGGAATAGTCTTGGGAGATTTGTTCTTTCTAGTTGCAATTTTATAATGTTGACCTTTTGACGATGACTAATAGAAAAATTGGCTTGTTTAACATTACATTTCTACAACACTAATTCTTGTTCCAATCTGTTAATCAGGTAAATTTTCAATTATCACATTTGAGGAGTTCATTGCCATTGCACTTGATGCCAACAGAATTGTTGGAATATACCCAGAGATCAAAAATCCAGTTTTCATCAATCAGCATGTGAGTAATCTTTACTTCTCGTAAAAAAATTATAGATTTTTTTACGAGAAGTAAACATTTCAATGCAAAACAATTTGGACCTCTTAATGTAATGTTTCTGTCATTACGAGAATTTTCCTGTAATGTTTCTTCAAACAACATAGTGACCTCTTAATTATCTTATGTGTTTCTGTCATTAAACTCTCAGGAGGGTTTTCATAGTTATTCCATTTTCCCAGGTCAAATGGCCCCACGGGAAGAAATTTGAGGACAAGTTTGTTGGGTTGCTACTGAAGTATGGGTATAAAGGCGCATACATGTCGGAGAATTGGCTGAGGCAACCAGTGTTCATACAGTCTTTTGCTCCAACTTCTTTAGTACACATTTCAAACATGACAGATTCTCCAAAAATATTTTTAATTGATGACTTCAACACGCCAACGCAAGACACAAATCAGGTTTACTTGTGCCCAAACAAGGATATTCTACTATATTTTTAACTATTTTAAATTTCGAGTGTTGAATTATGTATCAGTAACAGCATAAATACATTTGTGTTGATTGAAGAATATCTTAGCAATGACTCTTTTATATTGATTTGACATAATTGGTTCCTTAGTTTGGCCACTATCTTCTGCAATTTTCTATGGCTCACTACACTTGCTAATTTTTATTTGTTTGTTGCAGTCATATTGGGAAATTACTTCAGATAGTTTTCTTGAATACATCAGAAACTATGTGGTTGGAATCGGACCCTGGAAGGACACAATTGTTCCCCCAGTAAATAACCGCTTGACTACACCCTCTGATCTTGTTGATAGAGCGCATGCACATAATCTTCAGGTAAGCTGTCTGCGTCGATTCTCATGCCTCCTCTCTATTAGTTCCATCTATCATCTGCCTTTAATTGGTTTTCTTTATTTTTTTGCATCGGTATTGTTGGTAGTGCTTTGTTTATACTGCAGATGCACATAATGAGCTTTGCAATAATCATGTTAGTGATTGTTTCACTCTGTCTTCAGTTTACGATGACCATATGTATAGGCAATTTATTGCTTGGAAGGACAACCAAAGTCATGATAAACTCCTTGAGAGTTGTAGTCATAATTTTGTTTAGAAATTACCTGGTAGATGCTGCTTCCAGTGACTTGTGGTCTGGTCTTGATTTTATTTAATTCAGTTCCAACCTAATGTATGATACCGAGATCTATGTTCTTTTACATGTTGCCATTGATTAGTTGTTGGCTGACAGCTTATCGTTTGCTTTTGTTCAGCATTTCGCGAGTTTAGATGGTTTAGAAGTTTATCCTTGATATCCCCTCACTTTGTACTCGACAAATGTATCATCTGAAAAATGCTGATATCGTTTGTTTTACATTTTATACGTTAATTGTAGGTACATCCATACACCTACAGGAATGAGAATTCGTTCTTACACTTTGATTTCCATCAAGACCCATATTCCGAGTACGGGTACTGGATAAACAAAATTGGGGTCGATGGACTATTCACCGACTTCACTGGAAGTCTTCACAAGTATCAGGAGTGGGCAGCTGCATCTGCCACGGATGAGAAGAGCGCGTACGGCCTACTGCACAAGATTGCACGTATGATCTCCTCTTATGATTGAGAATGAACATTTTTAGCCAGTGTAAAATGTATCCGTGTCCAATCGTGCAATGTTGGTGTTTAGTTTTCCGACTTCATTGAAAGATTTATTGTGCGAACAATCTATTTGGATCTTGCTATGTATGTTTGGGAGAAACCATGAAGCTTAATATGTTTTTATGTGTGTATTTTAATTTATACATGTGGAGACCAAATTTTAAGTATCAGAACCATAACCTATATTGGTGGGAATCTTGTGCACTATATATATATATATATATTACTTGTCAGCTCGTTAAGAATATTGAGAAGTGATAAAAATTGAACTAAAATTTTAGTGAAATAATCTTAGAAAGCTTGAGTATTTACCTTCCGAAATCTCATTTATAAAAGTTCTGTAAAAGAGTGAATCATTTGTAAAAGTCTGTAAGAGAGGTATTTGATCCTTTTTCTTTAATAAGGATTAATAGTGAAAGTCGAAAATTTCATCTTCATCGTAGGATTAAGAGAGGTCATTTGATTGAATCATTATAAATCGTGTATATATATATATATATATATATATATATATATATATATATATATATATATATATATATATATATATATATATATATATATATATATATATATATATATATATATATATAAATATTAGGATGTCTCAAGTTATTTATATTTGTATGTAATTTTTCTAATTAAGAAAAAAAGAGATTAATGTTAATATGGCAAGAAGTGATTGAATTAAATTTAAAAGGTGGAAAATATGATATATGACGGATCTTAATATATGTTAATTAAATGATGAGAGTGCCATTCGAATGCGGTTTGCATCAACTAAATTAAACCTAAATTCTTCGAGAAGTGGGAATCTTACGATGCGTAATATGACAATATGAATGACATCACAGACAATACGACGTCGAATGCGACGCATCCATTTGACATTTATCTTCACGGGGGCTCTCCTATTCTTCTTCTTTCTACGTTATCCTCCCTCCCGCTCGGGGATTCATCCAGACCTCTCGTTCTTCCGCGAAGAAGAAGAATGAATGCTTCGGGGTAGACGCGGTAGGACTGGCGACGGATGAGAGTTCTGATGGCTTGCAGGATGTATTATACTCCGAGGAGGCATGGGTTTCGGACGACTCCTGGTACGTCTCTCTCTGTCTCGAGATTTCTTCTCTTCCCTTGTGCTGCTGCATGTACGAGACGATCGTTTTGGTTGGATTCCCTTTGTTAGATCTGTGATGAGCGAGTACCTTTTTTTCCCCCCGCCCCCCCTCTGAGATAGTTTATGATGTGCCGTGCTTCTTCTTCTGTTGGCCGGCCGGTCGGAGAGTGAGAGAATCCGAGATGAAGACGTGGTGTTTGAGGAAATGATCGAAAGAGCCGAGCCCAAATCGACCGTTGACAAAAGCATGCGTATTGCCTGCCGTAGGGAGTGATTAGTGTGCTCGCACAAGCATATTGTTGCATGTCAATCGAATCAAAAACATCACTTTTATGCTGATTTATACAGCTCTAGCCGTCACGAATGGTCGTCACACTCTCGTAGCAATTTCGTTCAAAGAATCGTTCGTCGCTTATACACATCCTTGACAATTTGTTTTGTCATAATTTCGATGTGTTTTCCTTGAAAAATTACAAGAAACGATAGCTTACAACGTTGTAGAATGATCGCTCGTTGCACTAGACAAAACTATCCCAAAATGGTTTCGTTTTCACGTGCCGCAACTTATTTTTTACAACCCACGATCGCCTTCAAAATGTCAGCCATCTCAGCACCCTGGAACTCTCCGGATGGCATAGGGCTGGATGGGGACTTCGGGGTAGTATCGGGTGTTGAACACTTTCACAAGTTTGTACGTCTACTTGACAGAAACTTACCTTCGCGCTTGACACTCGAGGAATAGTTATTTGTAGACTTACAGCTGCTCGTTCACCCTTCTAAAGTTTTTGTTTTCCTCCTCTTTTTCTCTGCTTTTCTGCACTTCAAGTGCTCACTCAATTACTTGTAAAGCTTCCCTCTTCGCGAGATGTCGGAACTTATCCGTCGCTCGTTTTAAAACTAATCAACTTTCGTTTTACAGGTCCTACGGGACCTGCATGAGGTTGCAACTCGATTGGCCCTTTACGGACGCGTATGTCACAAAGGTGTCTCAGGACTTAGATAACTTAAGTTAAGTTCATGCTTGCAGCAAGGAAGGATACCTCACCACTTAGACCACTTACAAAGTGTGTGACATTAGCATCGGTGGTGATCAAAGAGAGGATGGACTAAATAAATGCTGCGCCACAACATTGAGATTTGGTTGGATTTCCATATAACTATAGGAATTTGGCAGTGCTGTTTCAGGTGTTGCGTTTGCAGCCCGCACTCGAGTTTCCTTCCTTCCAAAGACACAAAGTATTCCCATGTTTCTTTGCCTGAGCCTTCAAACCCTCTCTTTTCTGTAATGTGTGACTCCACATTATTTTCTGAAATCATGTTGGAGAATGCTCCTGGCTTTATTACATCCATTATTTTCTGATCTGATTCGACGATAAATATGTCAATGCTTAGGGTTAGCTCAAGCCTGATTTCAACTCGTATATACCTAAATATTTATTATACCTGAGAAGCTCTTGTTAGCTGTGTACCTAAATATTTCAATTAAGAGGGAGAATTCTCATGTGTAGACAATCATCTTCCAATATTACCAAGACCATCTTCATACAGCAGGAAAGGGCTCGTCATCACCGGTGGTGGGAATGTGTTTTCTCTGCCGCCACCGCCGCCTAATTCGGAACCACCAAACAGTCTGATGCATGACAAGCTTCAGGTGAAGGTTAGCTTCTACACACAGTTTTGCCCGGTGGTTCTACTCTCTCTCTCTCTCTCTCTATAAAAATATGTATGTGCAGAAAAGAAGCGAGCAGAAGTAGGAATCTTAAGACTAGAACTATCTATCTCTATGCTGCTGACATAACTTTAATTAATGGGGATATGGGATCTACCATTGCCATGAACTGACCTCAATATGCATTCGAATTAAATTCAGCTCATACCATGCTATGGATTTCGATGTGATCAGGTCTCTGCAGTTCGAAGGAGAAGAGCGTATCTACGGTCGGATACTTACGTCCTTATGGAGCCCGGCAAAAGCGAAGAGTTTGTAACGGAGGAGGAACTCCGGCTGAGGTTGAAGGGTTGGCTGGAGAACTGGCCTGCCGATGCATTGCCGCCGGATCTTGCCACGTTCAACACTGTCGATGATGCTGTTTCTCACCTTGTCAGGTCCGTATGTGAGCTCGAGATCGATGGCGAGGTTGGCTCCATACAGTGGTACCAAGTGCATCTGGAATGAGGGGCCTGCAACAAATACCATCATATCTTCTTGTAGTAATAATCATGGTTTGCATTACCCATTTATCTATCAGATGTCGATACAATACTGAATTATACTGAGCGTACCGACATATATATAATACACTGAGATATAAACATGCCGACATACAATACACTGAGATATATTAATGCACCAATCCTCTATCAGGTCGGCCTTATCGAGAGAGCAGTAGGTTTCGATACATCAAACCTCGGTAAAGTTTGATATGTCTTCTTGTAGCCTCACTTTTCGTCTTTAACCTTAATTTTACAGTTGATTCTGAAAGGGCTGTTCCCCTTGACATCATAAAAAAAAATTGACATGCTTTGAGCAACGTGGCACGGAATAGTAGACGTCTCATCACCCCACATAAATAATGTTATATTCCAAGCTGCAACTAATCCTGGAAGATCAAAAAGTTAATATTATATTCCAAGCTGCAACTTATGCTGGAAGATCAAAAAGTAGCAAAAGGACAAGACAAAAGGAAGATTGACCGAGACCATACCGAAATATCAAATATGTGATATCAATGAGATTCATATAGTTGCTGAATTTGTATTTTTAAACACAACTGCGATGCACTTATTTACAAAGGTGAGAGAGTGATGATATAACCTATCTGACTGGCATACTAATCCCAATCATCATCGAAGAAACCAGCATCTTTCATCTCGGAGTAGTACACGTTCTCCAATCGCAAATCTTCTTCCTGTAAGCAAATTCATACAGCAAGTCGTCGTAGAATATCAATCTAAAAAAAATACACTAGCCAAACCAGAGAAATTTCGGCAAGGGAACAGGGAAGCAGACCTGGAAAAAATCTGCCAGGAAGATCACATAGAGAAGCGGAAGATAGAGAGAGTGGTAGCATACGGTTATAAGATTGGACAACCTGCAACAAGAAGCAGGATTAGCTTTTGGCAGCAAAACCTCTAACATCTGTAGGATCGAAAAGACGATAATTGATACCAGATCCCAAATCCAGCTCCATTTCCCGCGAGCAGACAACCAAGCAGGGACATTGTATTTAATAACAGCATAACACAAACATACTTGTAGAATGCTGGTCTTGCTGCTAACAGGAAACACAAAAAATTAAAAGATTCCAAGAGAACAACATACGACACATCGTTCAAACATAATAGCCATACCAAAAGGAGGATCACCTGGCAACCTCTCTCTCCACTTTGAGTGGTGCATGAAAAAAATGGAGCCATAGACTGCAGTAAGCAACAACTTGTGGACAATCCACAAACCCCATCTTGCATGATGTGCTGTTTCATTGTTGTCTACGAATAATGGAACCCCAAAACCAAATATATAGATTGCCTGGAAAAGAAAATGAAACTTCATGTCAGCCATTTTATTGCTAGAACCATAATAACAGTCTATCCACAACAAAAAACAAAATACCTACTGAAGATGCATACACACGGACACATGCATATATAAAGTACTCATGAAATACATATTTTCGTAAGCACAAGTGCAGAACATACATATACATACGTAAATGTTACATATGAAATACACATTCATACGCAAAGTAGTCGATCATAGAAGCATTACTGCATGTGCTGAACAATATATGCTTTACATACATACACGAGAAAAACAAAGACAAAAAAAATACACCACATACATATGTACATATATAGGCTGTAAACACAAAATCAAATAAGTGGTGAAGCTGGGAATATAAAAAAGAAGCATCAGATGCAATAATCTGCCTAGATATAACAATGATATACCTAGATAGAGGAAGGGGGAGGAGCTGGGAGAAGTATACCATCACCATCAACATATTCCTAGACATATTAAATACATTAACTTTGTTATGATCATTAATAATCTCCTTGATGTTCTATGCACAAGTTTGAAGTAACTTTGTGAATGTAATGTGTTCTGTTCAGTATGGAATATCTAATTGTACAAAGTGCATCTTCATTTCATATATAAGATTACAGCAGCATATTGAAAACACATTTGATAATTGCTATTTCCTACTGAGTTATGTTCTACTGTTTAAGATTTCCCTCATTGGCATATCACTAGTGTATTTTGATTGTCTTAATTCTGTATTTGTTCTTCATAATTTATTTTCAATCGTACCACGTTCCATTTAGTTTATCTTATTTCTACCATTCATACTTCTTTCATCTCTCTCACAATGACTCCTATAATCAGCATTTCTGATAGTGTTACCTAGGGGTGTTCAAAGTTCAAACTGGTTCGAACCGAATCGTTAAGAGCCAAACTGAAACGAGCCTTTTTTTTATTCAGTTTGGTTAAAGATAGTGTGAACTGAAATTGATCGGAATCTACCTAACTGAACTAATTCAAAACCGGTTAATCCGGTTCGGCTAATCAATTTATAATTTCAAGTAATTTAAAAAATATATTTTCTTTCGAATGAACCGGTTCAATTCAATTAAACCAAATCGGAATCTTAGTCCAATCGGGCAACACTACAATATTTGTGAAATTGAGCTCACGTTATTTGTAAAATTGGGCATTTAGGTCGGTTTGATTAATCAGTTTGAACCAGTTAAGGGCTTAGGGTAGTGAACTCAACCGGATTGATATCTTTTACTTGAACCAGTTAATTGAGCCAAAAAAGGGTACCCCCAAACCAGAACTGTTTATAGTCTTCAAAACCGAACCATTGGTGAACCGGTTCTGACCGAACCGATTTTGAACTGGTTAGGTTTAGCTTCGGTTTCAGTTTGGTTCGATTTCCCTGTTAAATTTGAACACCCCTAGACTGTTACCAGTAATAGATAGTGTTTTCTCTCTTTACTGTTGTGAATCACTCTCAGCGGCCTCTGCTGTCCAGATATGATCTAGCCTCCCCTTGGGCATATTCACCCGGCATGCTCATAAATACCATTGTTAGTCAGTTAATGGTGCTCCTCTCCTAATTGTCATAAGATTAAAAACCTCTCTTCCGATCATACAACTAGGGATGATCTTGAATTCTGACATATTGTATGTCAATTTACTCACAGTAATGGCTATTTTATCTATTATGGGTCTCTTCACTAAAACTATCACAATTCACATACCATGACTTGAAGTTCATCTCAATTCACATTCTCATAAACAAGACAATGTAACTTTTACCAATCACATACCAACAAGGATGGCCATTAACAGAAGCAGAATAAAGGAACCGGAGAAGCAACTCTGTCTAAAACATTAATTGCTAAAGTAATTAACAAACGTTTAGCATCAATAATTACCTTCAATAATGTATCAGCAGCAACAATTACTCCAGATATTACAAATGTACGTGTTAAAACATCCAATCCACCTGCGTGATTTCCTTGAAGTAGAAAGGCCAACAAGCTAACTTCTAAAAATAACATCCCAGATTCTGTGAACAATGACAAAATATTCCAAGATAATTCTTTCTCAGGTGAACATTGCCATGCCTGCATCCAAATATACAGGTGAGAGAACATTGAGAGAGACTCACATTACTTGATTGGCTTGTAACGAGTAAGGGTTCAAAAATCATAAACCACTTGTATTAATCAGCTTCCTGCAAGTAATTTCCCTTTAAACATACAAAACATGCAATGGTTCCAAACATTTAATGTACTTCTACAGCACATGGTTTCACACTTTGCCTTTATTTTTACTTGTTTCCCAATAAATAATAGGGACATTTGTGGTCCCACAAGGATTCCTAATGTCCATATACAGCAGTGACTATTGTCATAGTTCATGATCAGCATCTATCTGTCATCAGAATTGGTAATCTATGATTATACCACCATGCATTAATTTCTATTTTATCCAGTTTTTCCACTAGAAGTTTGCTTGCATTCCAATGTTTGACAAAACCCAGAAACCAGCAACTATCGTCCATTTTACTCCTTTTGCATGCAAAATTTGAATAAGCAAAACAAGACTGCAGTAAGCAAGAAGTTTTGTATAAAAGTGGTGTTTCCTGCATTTTTTTTTCCTGATATCGAAAGATGTTGAGGACAACACCCACCTATGATTGAGTACATCGAACACACGCACTAGAGTAACTTGTAATAGCCAATCTTCTAATGAGTACATGCCAGACCCAAAGAGCAATTACTGAACCATCAATATTCATAAACAATTGAAACAAGTTTTTACCAAAGGCGAGTCAATTAGCATTTAAAATATCCGGAGCACTAAAGAAGAGCTAAAATGCCTTACCTGGACGAGGCACCATAGAAGATTGAGAACGCTGATGAGCCAGAGGAGGGCGTAGTAGGCAATCATGACATAAGAGTAGCCATTCGTGAGCTTGGCGAAGCTCTTCCGCGCCAGAGACGCGAGGTAGGCGACAAAGATCACCGAGGGGACGATCAATGCGAGATTGTACAGGAGCCCATGGCAACCCACGAGCCACGACGGGGACACCGACGCGCTCCCGTCTGCCGGTCCCGGAAGCACAACCGTCTCCGCTTCCGCCCCCGCCGGCGGCGCGGCCGCGAGGGAGACCGCGGTTAGGAGGTCCTCTAACGGTCTCATCTCAGCCGATCCGAGGCAGAGATCATCGGAGCCGAGATGGGAGCACGACGAAACGGGCGAATTGGGAGCTCGAACGGGGAATTCCCGAAACCCTACTTCCGCTTTCCTCTGGAAACCGATTCCGGATGCGCGGACCTTTATTTACCCATTCGAGATGGAGGCAAAAGGGTCGATCGCGAAGAGCCAAAACTTCTTGCTCGTCTAACTCACGCCGACGCCTCCAACCCGGGTTCTATTCCTTGGAGAAATGAAGAGTGAAACAAGAGGGACCCGCATAAAACCCATAGATTTTATCCTATTCATGCCAATGACAAAGCAGGTACACGAACTGGGCAAACGACGGAAGTGCAGAAAAAAGCACGACATGTTCTCCTATTGGTTTAGGCCGGTTCGCTCACGCGTGTTAATTGCCGACCGGTAACCTACGCCAATGGGCCGACGCTTCCCATTGTACACATATAAAGATCAATACCATGCAGAATTCAGCCAAGGAAAAGAAATTGTGATGGTTTGAACACGATGTATATGTTGACAAGAAAAGCAAGAACCTGGCATCAATTCGTCTCCAAGAATTCCTGCCATTGTAATGCATAAGGGAGTATCAGAAATGAACTCAAGTCTTACAAGCATCATATACTGGAAAAATATGCACGTTTGTGTGTCGGCGTAGATACTGTAAGTGGTAAAGCCGCCTCCATGCAGTCTCTCTTCTTTGAGCCTAAATGCATCCTGGTGCAACTTTGTAGCATGAATGTGCAGTTATGCTAGTATGTCTTTTTGCTTGGAAAAGGATCGGAGAGGCCGAAGAGTATGCATGTTGTGTTGATGGCACCACCAGTCACAGAAAAGCTAGTCCTCGTCGCTATCAAACACAACTGCCTTTCTCCGATGAACTGTTGCCTTTCTGCGAGGAGATTCGTCGTCAGAGTCGATCTCCTTGCGTTTCAGAGAGCTGCTTCCGGTTTCCTTCGTCTTGCCCCTTGGCTCCTAAAGCAGGCAAAGAGACCGGCATAAGTTTCAGAATATAGGAAACAGCAGATAGTATCAGTCGTCTAAAACTGGACAAAATGTAAGTTTATTCAAACTTGGATATAGTCCGGTTTTAATAGTTCAGTGGAAGTACATCTCAGTCATCAGTCCAACATCTCAATTCAAGTTTGCTTAAACTAGATTATGGCACCACAAAGTTAAATCAGCACAAATATTTCTAAACCGTAAAATGAAAACTCGATCCTGGGCAAAGTTTTGTGCCTCCAACTAAAGTTTACAAGAAGGTGTCAAAATACCGAAGCACTTTGTGAATGTAAATTGAACCAGTTCTCGTGCAAAAACCAGTCCAACTATTATTTTGTGCAAATAGCAACAGCAGTTATTAAGAATACAGTTCACAAATCTGGTTTGCAATTGGCTAGGGGTGACATGCTCAGAATTGGTAGGAATGGTTCCATAATGATCTGTTGAGATAATAATTTAGAGAACCAAATGTTATAAAAATCAGGAATAACAAACATAAGTCATGCAATATATAATTTGAGAAAATAAAAATATACTAAAAATTATTTTACCTTCATATTGGATAAGATATCTAACTTTGAAAAATAATGAAAACAGAATTTAAAATTATATATATATATATATTACAATGAAAAATAGCAAAGAATAATTTATTAAAATATAACTATGCTATATTTAGTATAATATATTTATTTAAATATATTATACAAAGATATCATAAAGAACTAGTATACTGTACACACAACATATGCCATCAAGAAAATGCAAAATTTATCCACGTGTAGGATGGTGATGGCCCAAAATGTGACCCCGGTGCCCTTAGAACTAAAATGTGGATGGTGTATATTGTAAAGGCAAATAAAAAAATTTACAAGAATGACCATGAATTTTAGATCAATAAAAAAATTTCACGGCATCTCCCTTCTATTTAATGGCATCCCTTTTTTCTTCACAGGTCTAGGCAACTTTTTCCTCTCCTTATCCCTCTATCGTTCCTTGCTTTGTAACCATGATAACAATACTAATAGATGGCAAATGAGATGGTTGCTATAAATAGTAAACATAAAAGTAGCATCATCACCTTTGTTTTTTATAGTCAAATGTTTTGTAATCTTCCTTGTATCTTGGCTTCCCTCTTTTACTTTCCATACTCTTGCTCCTCTTCCCCTCTTCCTTCTCTTATTTCATGGCTATCAAATTGGCCAGAATGGACCGCAACCAACCACTTCGAATTGAATTCAATCTACTAGCTGATTCTGACCGATATATACCAATCTAGCCATGACTGATATATATAGGGATTTGATGCATGCAATAAAAACTATCAATATTGCAAACTTGGGAAGAAGTTCATGTGTCTTGAGCCAACTTTATTTGTTTTCTCTATCAAATTTTAAGAGCTAAATAAATGTCAACACAATTTTTTTTAATTGAACTCCAATGATCCACCCAAGATATAGTTAAAACCAAATCATCCTCACAACTAGAATTTTTTCAGTTAATCTACTTGTCCTGATCTACTACTTCCCCCTTTTTTTTTTCGCAAAGGGTAAATGGTGAAGGTGAGATTCAAGTTCAGAATCTTGCAATAAACTACCAAGGTCTTTACCAACTAAGCCAGTTGATACCTTCTGATCTACTACTTCTTTAATAGAATACACTTAACAAATAAATAAAAGCCAACAAGTCATTGTTTTGCTAAGAAATTTGTGGCATTTTAAAAAGAACATCAAACAGACTTGCCGATGTAAGTTCCACATCTTTTAAGAAACTTATGTGATATACATATGCAACTTTAATTTCTTAGCTGTCACATCTGATAAGACTTTTCCAGTTATCAACTATTCTAATGTCATTTGACCCGATTCCGATCCCACACCAATCTTTTTCCAAGAGTCATCATCTCTAAACAATCACTTTCAGTTTATTATGACTTTGCTCAGAGAAAATATCATGTTTTGGATTAGCTTATTTATATTCTAGAAGCGGTCATCATTACATGACTATAAGCATGCAAATTTGATATATTTAATGGTGTGATCAAGCAATTAAACATTTTCAATTGAATTGAGTTACTGACTAACAAGCAACCACGTCGATCCTTTGTGAGTATTGATTGTTATAAAAACAGAAAGCTTCTTTATATTCTTCCGATGGAGAGATTGAGTTGCAATATAATATATTTAGATGTATCTTACCTCATCTTCATCTCCTTCTGATGGAGAGATTGCATCAGCAGCTTCTTCATCTGCCTCTTCTTCATATTCATCTTCGTGGTCTGGCTCATCTCTTGCATGTGGCGGAGGCCGATCAACCTCCGCACCATCACTTTCATATTCAGACTCCTCCCTTTCACTCTCTGAATATTCCTCAAGCGGGCGCCTTGATTGGCGAGCAGCAGACGCGGATGGCTTTCGTTGGACGTTCATATGTACATTTGACTGATGAACAATATATTTTGTTGGAAACATCAGGACAGAGAGAAACAAAATGATAAATATATTTAACCATAAAATCATTACTGGATTCATGGTTTAAAGAAACCAAGTGGACCCAGTTCCAATAATCCACCAAACAATGACACCAACTGGTATCAACTTCATTTCAGTGATATTGGGAGGTACAGCTTGGGATACCACTTGGTATCTCTGTGAGGTACAAGTTCAACATGTTGTCAAAACTAGTATTGAACCAGATTTTAAAACTTTTATCGGACTAACCTTCTTCGCGTTGATTATGCGTCTCTCTGCCCTTGCTTCTGCTTCCAAATCTTCCTCAAAACGACTATGAGCCGAAGTCCGATGAGAACTGTAATAGTCATCTGCCTCATCTTCCTGCAGTCAAGAAATGTTAAGCATAAAACTACTGTTTATTGCAGTAAATGACAACACATGTAATCAAGATTCAACCAACCAAATTGTATATAAACCATGAAACAAATGACTGCTAACATAACTAAGAACCAATTTGTTATGACTTTTGCTTTTGATGTTTCAAATTTAAGAAGAAAAGCTGTAACCAATTCATCTTAGTTTCCCATATTTACAAATTTAGTGCGTGTCACCAACTAGAAGATTGAAAGATCGAAGTCATCATGTCAGGATCATTGGTCAGTCATAAAGGCCCAAAGGAACCAGGCTTGCTCCCAAAGATGGGTAAGAGTTGCTACTTTTGGAAATTATTAAGTACATAAGTAATTGTAAAGTACAAAAATAGAAATTAAGATATTTGTAAACATTTTCTCTAATGGTTCTCAAATTCAACATTTTCTTACTTCTATTAAAAGAAGTAAATATCAAATAACACCAAAGACTGACCCCAAGTGATTCATAATTTACCAAAGCCAATGAGCAAAACCATGATAAATCCATAACCACCTAATATCTATCTAGCAAGGACAGCAAAGGCCACAACACAAGCTCCAAGAGCAAAAGACAAGTGCACACAAGCAGCAAATACTGATGAATCATAGATCCATGTCTAACATGACAAAAAGCTTACATAAATAGACACCAGCTTAAAAATCAAAGATAACACAGCACGTGTACCAAGTAACAATCAAGAGGTCGTGCATTTTATTCAACAATCCTCATGCAACAGTGTCTAGGTACAAATCCTTTCGAGGTTCGAGCTCTTGAAAATTGAGAAGGAATTAATTATTGAATCAGAACTTATAACAAGATAGTATATCAATAATATAGTCAAGCAAATGAAACAAAATATCCAACTCACCTAATTTGGAAATACTTTTGCAAAAGCACCTTTAATATAACTTCCAATGGCATTGTTAATGTTGATGTGTTGTCATTTATAAATTGGCTTTCCAAGTAAGCTAAATACTTTTTGTAATGGAACACAGACCTCATCAAGTGCATCCTCCAAAAACCCTGGAGAAAGTTGCTGCCGCCCTCTATGGACGGGTTGTGCATACTTGCGGTTCACTTTTTCCCTTTTCCTGTGAAGAAGTACATTGGCTCTAATAGTTTGGCCTTCAACCTGCAATTATTTTATTTATCATAATGGGATCACAAGTCTAGGAGGAGGGCAAAAGCAAATAAGATATATCCAGCTGTAAATTGTGCATTAGTTATTAATGTAACTAATCAAGTCATTCTAAGAGTACTTTTAGATACTAGAAGGTAACGGCTTCAGTTCATCTACTTAGGATCAGTTACAAAAAAGATTAATTTTATTAACAAATAAAATAAGTGGATACTGTGTTCTTTACCCGTTCTTTTTCTTCCTTTTCTTTCTCTGGATCGATCTCCGTAATACAGTTCTTCACCTTATAAACCTTCTTATGACGTGAATCAACAAGAGCAGTCAACAAACGATGGGACTTTGAAGATAATGAAGATGGCATAAACTTCATCTTTTGTAAAAGCCTCCCTTGAGATTGCAGAATTCCCTGCATAACTCTTATATGATTTAACTAGCTTAAAGATTTGTTGTTAAGAATTGAAATAAATAAAAACCTAAATCATGGGTGAATACAAAATGAGCCTAAACTGGTCTAGTAAATCATTAAAACCAGTATCGGACCAGTATTTAGATCTTAATGAGAAGCTTAATACAAACAACTATCTGCAGATTCTGCACCTTTCCATGCCTAAGAAATAGGTGGCTCTGATCCTGATGTGCATCGTGCACTGATATATCAAGAACCTCATTCCCAATTAATAATTGTAGGCTTCCATCTTTCCATCTCACATACCGTGCATTGCTTTCATACTGCAATACAAAAATCATTACTTATAGTATACCCAGTTAATTTCATACTGAAAAGTTAAAAGGCAATGATTAAGAGTTTTCCAGATTTGACATTATGGGTTCGGACAAAAATCATTACTTACAGAGACTGTGCCATCACGATTCTTGACTCTTCTCCAGCGCACAATATTGTCCTCTAGGCGAATCCGCTTCTTTGCACCAGATTCATCTGTCACATAAACATCTTCTTCTACATATGTCTTAGGATCAAAGGGTTTTGGTTCAATACCCATGATGTTAGAGACTTTAATAACGTTCATCTGAAAAGAAAAGTATTGCCTTAGAAAGACATGAGGTTAATGCAAAAAGATTTACAGAACTAGAGAAGAGTACACAAACCGGTCATGCACAATTGGCATAACAACAAAAATATTTTTTATTTAGATAAATACATGCGGCTCTATTCAAGAAAGACATACTAGTAACTTCCATTTAGCCAACAAGTCCACAAGGTAAGATAAGGTACTGGCTTTAACTGTCAAATTTCTTAAGAAGTGCATAAGTTGACAATACAGGGCTGCAAAGACAATACATCAAGAAGTGTTATTTTGTGCGAAGAACAAAGAAAAATAGTTCTCATGAATTAACATAGACAATGACACAAGCAAAGTTCCATAAATGACACGGCTAGTGAGTAAATTACATAGATGCTTTTTGACCACAAACTCTAGTACCGACACAGGAACAAGAGATTAAAGGTCTGAGTAAGTACAGAAGGATCAATCATAATCATTTTAGTTAACCAGTATTTTTTTCCCCTGTATTCCAGAGCTATTGCATACAATAAGCTGAACAATCTTAGGAGGCATTTAGCAAAAGTTGATACTTTTGAAAAAATGCGAAGAAGGAACTCACCTTATCAGGTCGCCCTGGTGGTGTTTGTGATGAAAACTCCAAATCCAGTGGTGGGCCAACTGGTTTATCTTTATGTTTCTCTTCAAAATTATCATCCTCTGAAGCATACTGCATATCATCATCAGGGACTATATCTTCTGGTCTCATCTCTCTCTCATAGTTTGTTTCTTCCTCCACAGGAGATCTCTGGCACAAAGAAAAACGAAAAACGTGTACACATATGGAATCTCTTTGACAATAAAGAACAAAAATAAACCAAAACGAATAACTATATATTTAAAAAATTTCATGCAAAGCAGCTCATGCACCGAAATAGATGTACATGCATTGGCTTCCATAAAGACGTACAATCATCCACAGATATTTGATAAGATGTAATATGAAGAACATAAAAATTACATTAAAACACAGAAATCCTAACAATGTACTAGGGGACTCTAGAAAACCAATTTCAATCAATCAAATATGACAACATCAAAAAAAGCATTTTCTTTTTCAGAATAAAAAGCAAATAGCAACGAGTTTAGCAGTCGCACATGTAATTCTTGCTCAGTTTCATCTTGACCACCATATTCAGCTGGTTCATCCTCGTCAGAATCCCCAAATACATCACGAACAACTTTATGGTCCTTTTGCTCACTCATTAACCTGCCATAGGTCCACAAGAAATTATTAGCACAAGCAAAAGAAAAGTTGAAAACAGGGTGATGCATTGTAAACAAGCTAATCAACACTAAAGAACAAAAGTAAACTGGAATAGAGCACATGATGTATAAACATGTATGATTTCCCCTTCTATTGCAAAATTGAATACAATTGTGAGACTCTTTCCTTGTAATTCAACTGTAACACCTCGAAGCAGAGGCCCCGAGCAACAGTTAGCACTGCTTCCTGTGAAATCAGGCACATAGGATCCACTTTAGGTACTTGGCTCAGAAACCTACCAAGTGATTGCCTTAAATGTCAAGCAACACAGCATTCAGAATGAACTAAAAAAAGTCATAGTTACCCTTGAGATATTATCAAATCTTATTTTCCAAGTCATGCACTCAACAAAATCAAGTTAAAAGCTAGAAATAAGCATGTACTTAAGAAATCTGGTGGAAATTTTTGTTCAAAAAGAATTATAAAAATAGAAGTTACTTCAACAAGCGTGTCATTTGTTGACTAAAAACTTGGATATAATCATAGAAGTGAAAAACCATAAGCACACGTAATTGAGTGAACAAACATGTGACTCATTGAAATTTCACCTAGGTTGCCTGTGTTGATCAGAGTCCATCTCTTCATCTTCATGATCACCTTCAGACTCATCAGACTCACTGGCCACCACTTCTCTTCTCCTGCTAGTCACTACCCTTTGTCCATAGCCTTCCTCTTCACTTTCAGCATCTTTTGGTTCACTTTCCATCTTCTGGTCACTGACTTCTCTTTCTGGAGAACTCTGAACCTTTTCCCCCTCACTCTCTCCCTGCTCAAGATCAACGTTATATGCTTCAGCTTCACTTTCAGCTTCAACCTCCTCTTGCCCCTCAATTTCACGTTCACCTTCACATTCACCATCATCATCCTCAGCCTCACCTTCCCCTTCATCCTAAAATGAAGCAAGAAGAAGTTTATGAGAAAAATCTTGATTTACCCAGCAAGATTCTGAAGTAAAAAATTAATTATAACAGCAAACAAAATGGTCATAAAATAACATCACTGTATAACAGCGTCAATTTGGTTGCAATTATGATACCTAAAACTCAATTCAGGTCCAATGGTTGATTAGCAAAGTCTGCAGAGCATACAGCACACTACATTATGGTTATCTCAACAAGATGTTTGCCGGGCACACCCTTGAATAATTACCATCTGAGGCCACTGCCCAATTTTTATATGGTCATCATCTTAAGCTACCGTGCACTTTTTGCTAGTATATAGTTCAACAAAGAAGACATGCTAGTATGCTACATAAAGAAAGTTGCGAGTGTATATTTCCATTTATTCCACAAAGAGGTACATATCAGAGGGTCTCAGTGTAGTATCATGAATAAAGAATTTGCAAGTATGAACTGTCCATGAATGTCACGTATGCTACCACATTAGCATGAATTCTTTTATGCAGACACAGATAAGCATAGGTACATAAAATAGACAGCTGATTTTGTTTAACCATTAAAACACAAATTCTTATGCATACTTGTGCAAATCATACTTAGACCTGAATTGTGGCATCCATAATGGACAGAGTATACGTGGGATACTTCCTGGACACATGACACATTGGATGATATCTCAAAGAATCCATCTCTATTTTAATATCTATGAGAATGATTAAATACTTGGTTATTAAAGAGGAATGCATATTTCGAGAAAGCATCCAATACACCATGTGTAGAGCAAACAAAAGAACAAGTAATCATTAATAGCTAGCACTTACATTTTTTTTAATCAAATTTTGATTCTTGATGCATTTTTTTTTAATCAAATTTTGATTCTTGATGTCAAGTCACTGTTTAATCATAAAGAAAAGTTCCACCCTACAAAGACATTCACCCAATTGTTCTTTATATCTTCTTTCAAAACCAAAAGAATCCAGAATAAAATAGAAGATATCAATCTTACAAAGACCATACATTTTTTTGTCAATTTTTAATTCTCGAAATCAAGTCACTGTTTAATCATAAAGAAAAGTTCCATCGTACAAAGACATTCACCCAATTGTTCTCTATATCTTCTTTCTTGGGGGTTTAATTGATATAGAGTGATACCGATTGGTAATCGGAATGGCGGTGGTCGTCGGCGGCGGCGGCGGCGGCGGCGGTGGCGTGGTGCTCGGAGTCGACCTCCTCCTCTTCGTCCTCCTCGTCCTCCGACTGATCGCCGAAGAGGTTCTGCATCATCTGGTTCCTCGTCTCGTCCACCATCTCTCTCCCCTCCGAATCACCACTCCTTCGTTCCCTCTCGATCTCCCCTTGGCCGATCGATCGATCGCTCCTCCTGATTCCCGTTCGTTCTTCGAAGCGGCGATGCCAAAATTCGCTCGTGCATCTCTCTCTTCGCGCTTCCCGTGGGTCGCTTTTTGTTTCCGTCACGCGTAAGATTTACGCATTCGGTTCACGTGATCGTATGAGACCTTTGCTGGCCTCTGGATATCCGACTGTGTAACAAACAACGTATTGTTTGCACGTAGTGAATTATTATTATTATTATTATTGCGCAATGGATTGTTAATCTCCATATATTTTGTGTCAAAATAAAACCCTAATTTTAAGCAGGTAAATATTTAGATATGTCATTATCTTCATTTATTGATTCAATTCCTTTCTAAAAACATGAAGAGTTAAATGTCATGATCTTTTACCAAACCAAATAAGAATCTTTGGATTTATTTGGCTTTTTTTTCATGTAATGAATCCACCATCTCTTTTCTGTTTGTATTCAAAGATATCAAAATTGTTTTCTTAATTTTAATTATGATATAAATATTCTCTTAATACATCTTTTTTCATGTTATGAGCCTATCACCACTTTTCTCTTTGTATTCAAAGATGTCAAAACTGATACAATGTCATAATATAATTTTCATTTTTTTAATTCTATTTTTTAATTTATATATATATATATATATATATATTAAGAACAATAATGCTGATGTTTTGCTTTGTTTCATGAAGTCCAATAATGACTCTATTTTAATAGTAGAGATAGGCTGCCATTTCGACATTAGATTTTAAAAAAAAAGATAATGTGCTAATTTTCTAATAAATGACTCAAATTTCTTTCTCCATGGAAGTATTCTATATCAAATATAAGAAATTACCTACTATTTTTTTATTATAAACGTAGAAAGAGTACCATGTTTTACTTGGACTTTAAACAATTGAGCTTTAACCCTATTAATGGTCTCACATTATTGGTTGATAGAGAATCAAAGTGGATTTACCAATAATTCCCAAAACGCTATGATTCTAACATGTGAGATTCTTATTCCGCACACACTCAAGACATCAATACACCGAGTATTATGCTAATGATTTCATCAATACAGCAAGCATGACACTGAGATTTCATCAAAACAGATTTATTACAGAAATAATGATATTAAATTTGAAACTCACGCGTGTTTGAATCTCGGATTTTGATGATGAAACTAATTAATTATATTTTTGATCTAACTGTATTTCGAGTGATGCTGGTCTACTTTCGATCAGGATTAGATAATTGAAATAGGAAGAATCAATATTGGGCCAAAGTAAAACATGTTGGAAGATTGGACGACGAACGAATGATCGATTGATGTACCGACAGAAAGCTTTGGATAAAGGATTTGAGCATCGGGCCAAGAAGAGCGGAGTTGCGCCAAAAAGATTGGAGTTGCCAAGGACAACTACCGATTGGACAACAAGTCGCAAGAGAAGATAAGCCGAAGAATCGAATAAAGCATCGATGGACCAATGATATGCCAGACAAATTGATTCGCTTTGTAATAATTGTCTAGATCGAAATAGGATTAAGTCTAATTGGGTTAGAAATAGACCAACTTAGTTAGGGACCAATTGGGCATAGACCTAGACAGATTTGGGCCGAACTCAATGCTCAAAAAGTATTGCTAAATCTTGTCTGACGGTGGCACCGCCAAACTAAGGTGATAGAACTACCCAAGGTTCATTCCCCTAGGTGGTACTGTGCAATGGTACCACCCAGGTCCAATAGTCGAGGCTCTGCCCGAACGATGGTACCGTCATATTGGACGGTGGTACTGCCCAGCATAAGCGATGGTACCGTTAGCATGATAAAAACCGGGGTGATTTAAATTTGAGCTTAAAATTTGAATTCTCTTGAGGCCTATAAATACCCCTCTCATCATTGGTTAGAAATACATCGACTGAGACCATTAAGAGGGAAAATTCTATTATATTCTTGAGATAAATTCTCCCATCTAACTCTAAGTGTTGGCTGTTTAAGAAAGAGGTGAGAAGTCTTGTAAAGATTAACTCCTGAACTTGTAAAATGAAAATTGAATTGTAAGAGTATCTAGTCTTTGCCCAGTTGAAAGAATATTGATAGTAAAAGTTAGCGGCCACGACACAGAAGGAATCGAGAATGGACATAGGTTCGACGACTGAACCACTATAAATCAGTTTATATTTTCGTTAATGCAGTTTATTCTTACTGCAAACCATTTAACTTTACTACAAATCACTCTACTTCTTCTATATCCACTTACAAGCACTTTCAAAGTTAAACCTTTCAATTGAAACGATTTTTTTTCAATTGTACAATCGATTTTTTTGAAATCATGAATTTATCGTTTTTCTAACTGCTATACTAATTCATCTCTCCCTTAGCGTCAGACTCGATCCTAACATGACGGATGGCCAAGGAAATAAAATAATCAACAATTTCATTTTTCATATGCTACCCTCCCGTATATATGATTACAGATAGAGTTATTTTTGTATTGGTTCGCTCATCCTTTTTTGATCAAATTCTTTTTATTGATCTCGTTTTCACTTTATTTAATGGCAATAGGGAAAATATAGTAATTGAATTTATTTGAAAATTTTTATTATTTGAAAATTTAAGAAATTTTCAACAGGATACTTCACTTGGGTCTTAGATCTTATTCCAATTGATAACTATTTCGTTTGTTGCAAACTTTCAAAGTCAAAGTTTTTCTATATGTCACCCTTAATTCGGACAAATAAGTCATCATAAGTCAAAGTGTGAATATAAATATAACAAGCAAAGGGTAATTCTAAGTTAATAAAATAAGAAAGAAAGAAAGAAAGAAAGAAAGTCTCTAAAGTATTTTTTATTCTATTTATTTTACTTACAAGGAGTAAACAAAAGGATTCATAAATAAAAACGCTAACGCTATGACTAATTCATAAATTATTAAAGTTTTCTTTTTTAAAAGCTAGACCGAGCAATAAATTTAAGTTAATAATAATGTATTCATCATATCCTTATATATTAATTATAATTTTTATTTAATTTTAAAGTATGATTAAACTGAGATATCAGATTAGTCTCACATTAATTGAGTTCTCATTTTCATCGTGACATGAACTTCCTGGATCATTTTTGGATACTAATATATACTTAAACATATAAAAGAAATTAAATATCAAAGTTTCTCATTAAAATATAAATAATAAAATAAAATAATATACAACAATCTATAGATTAAAAAAATCAAGAATGTAAAAAATAAAAGTGTAAATGTAATAATACAAGTAAAATGTAAATATAAACAAAGGATTTCAGAATAAAAGAGTATAACCTAATATAGATATACAAATAATATATATTAAAAAAATGTAAAACATTTCAAAAACACACATAGACGGCTGATATATGTATGTGTGTGTGTATATATATATATATATATATATCAATTAAAAAATTATTTTATTGCAATTGATTTTGATTTTGAAATTTAAAAGTACAAATTTAATTTTGATATTGGATTTTGTGTATTTCCTATGGGTATTTGACGAATTTTAGGAGTTGCATTTATTTAAAACAATTGCATGCCTTTGATATTAATTATATATTACCCATATAATTAACTATATTTAGTATTTTAATTTTTATATTTTTGAAAATTACATCAAAATCCTTTTTAACATCGAGAATTAAAAAGATAATTTTATGAAATTAAAAATTAAATAATTTTTTTTGTTAGAGTAACGGGTTAAATATTGTATTTTTATAAGTATAAAATTTTAATATAATTTTTAAAAGTATAAGGATATAACTAATTATAAGAATAATATATAATTAATCCAAAATTTTGATTTCACTGTGACGATTAAAACGCGCCCGGTGATCCCTTCGGTGCAGTGGATGCGTCGGTGAGTATAAATAACACCATATCGGCCCTTTAAAACGTTTGGATCACGTACGCGTGGGGGCCAGCCAAGCTATCATAATACACGTGTCATCCATCCGCTGCCCGTACGCTCCTCTCCGTAGATCCCAACCGTTCCCCTGCCTCCACGCCCCCGCTATGTAAACCTCCCCTCCCCTCCCCTCCCCTCCTGCGCGCAGGCGATAAAGGCGTCCCCTTCTTCTGTCCAATTAGGGTTTCAGTCGCTTCTCTCTTCCTCGTCGATTCCGTCGCCAATTCCCCGCTTGATAGACGCCGATTCTTCGATCGGGTTTTTCTTTTCTTCCCATAGCTTTTGATTCCTTCTTTATCCCCAGCGAGATGCCGAAGCCGAACAAATCGAAGAAGAAGGGAGCTGCCTCCCTCACCCCGTCTAAGAAGATCAAGAAGAGGGAGATAAAGAAGGAGGAGCTGCCTAAGACGAGCGACGCCACCACGGCGGTGGTGGACGCAGCAGCGACTTCTGCTGCCAACAGCAGCAGGGAGGCGGACGGCGGGAAGCACAAGGAGCCCGCCGTACAGGAGAAGAGCTCGGGGTTCATCTTCATGTGCAGCAGCAAGACGAAGCCCGAGTGCTTCCGGTACCACGTCTTTGGGCTCCCCAAGGGTAGGAAGGAGGCTGTCGAGAAGATTAAAGTAGGCGCAAAACTGTTCTTGTACGATTACGATCTGAAGCTTCTGTATGGTGTCTACAAGGCCACCTGCCAGGGTGGGATGGACCTAGATCGAGATGCCTTCAGAGGAGCTTACCCGGCTCAGGTAATTGATGTTCCGGGATATGTCGCTCATAGATATGCCTTCATATTGTTGCTTTTCTCTGTTTTAACAAACTTGATGTCTGCTTATATTGGAAGACAGTATGATTAACATTTTTGGTTGTACTCTATCTTAGATTATGATTATTGGTTTTCATTGCTTGCAAATATATGTTATTTCTTATTTTAATTGGAAGACCTACATTAAGTTGGAGAGCAGAAGGTCTTTGATCACATGATGATATCATACAAGCTAGTTTTTTTATTACATTGGCATATGTTATCTAAAATAGTAGGGCCAATAAAGAAATCCTAGTTGAGCACGTGAAGCCTTGGTATGCTGGCTGATATGTCAACGATTCATGTTACTTAGTGTGTGCATATCCATGCTACTTAGATTTCAGCTTTACATCATTTGATTCAACCTAGATCTGAAAGACCCATGCAGATCAGCCAACATTCAAGTAGAATAGCGTAGATTTACGTTAGATCCGACCAATTCTAACCTAGTACTACATAGATGTAGATTAGATCCATATAGTGCTAACAAAAATTGATGTATTTCTTGACTATTATCATGCAGATCTAGGTTAGATTAATGCAGATCAGTATAGATATGAGTATCATGTGCATTCTTTTTAACATGTATAGAATTTTTTACTTTGATATATGGTAAGTCTAAGAGGGTTTGGAACGTTCAGCCAGTACCATCACGTACCAAATGTTGATGAATTATTATATAGGTACCGTACCCATTCAACCAAGGATCAATGTCGTTACTGGGTCAAGATTTAAAACCTTAGTTTATAGCTTTTAAGTTTCAAGCAAAAGAGCTAAATAGTTGAAAAGAAATCAACAAGTTTATAGCTTTAAACTCTTACCAGTGTTTTAATATGATAGATGTGTAATATGATAGATCAATCTTTCTGATGTGTAAGCAATATGAGTAGGTGACCTAATGTGCACCATGATCCAAACTAATTTCTGAATATGGAATGATGTTTTGCTTGGACCGTTACGATTCAGATGGTACATACCTGTGTTGGCAGTCTGGTTTAACCCATTAAAAAAGTGGAAAAAGCTTTTAAGTTTTCCTTCAATTCATGCCAGCCCCTGTTTTGCAAGCACAGAATTGGCACTGTTGTCTGATGCTGCGTACCTCCCTGTCATTGCCTTGTGGTGGTGCCTACCTCCCCACCACCCACTGCATGCAGCCAATCATGAGTACCCTTCCTCCTCTTCCTGCATTGCTTCCTTCTTTTTCCTTTTTCTTCCTCCTCTTTCTCCATCGTTTCTTCCTCTTTGAACTTCACTTACTAATGTACCACCATGTGTCAGGACACCGGTGTTGATTGGTATGCACCAGTCCAGTATCCAAAATGACATTCCTTGTTCTAACATATTATAAACCATGGCCAAGCTAAGTGTTGACCACCTAGGCCATTTTGCATTCATGGTAGTGGTTATAGAGAACTCAGCAATAGCGGCTAATTTATAATGTATTTTAGAAAAAACAGTTCATTGTTCTAATTTTATTGAGTGAAGTATGACAATCTTGTGATTGTGCTCTGTGATCCACTCTTCATATGCAAAGCATATGTATGAATAATGGAATATTTGCATCTTAGATTCCTACTATTAGCCTTTGTTCCACCTAAAAGACTACAAAGTAGTAATGAACTGAAAACTTCTTCTTCTTTTTTTGTCTTTGTTGTTGGATTTATTGTTATGGTTGACCATGAAGATGATTGGTGCCCTTAACATTTTTGGTGATGCCAACATCTATATTGGCTTTTATTTTTTGCATCAACAATTTTGGTAGTTCATGGAAGCATAGTTTCTTTATAATGATTATATTTTGCTGACAATTATGCTCATAGTGACTTGATATTTGTTGAATAAAGTTCTTAACTATCACCAGCGTGTAACCAAAGTTTAATTGGATTATAAAAGAGGTTCCCCCTTGTTTACTTGGATCAAAAAGAGAAAAGTTTAGTTATTTTCTTTATAACTTTCAATTTTTTATTTTTTTTGTGTTATAGCCCATGCATTGTATGTCGATTATCTTTTATTTTTGTTCCTAGGTGCCAAGTAAACATTATTATTTGTCCAAATACGTATTATTGACGGTTGAATGACTTTGGAAGTTAACTTTTTGCTTGTTATTTTTCCTTCATAATTGCATCATAGTCATTTAGATGGACAACATTATCCTGTAGTTTGGTGGTTCTACTTGAGGAATTGTAGTACTTCCGTATTTCAATTGTAACTTGAATCTAGTTTGTAGAATGAACTTTAGAGAAGAACACTGACACACTGAAAAGCAACCCAAAACTTTTAGTTGTTTATGCGTCGCTAGATAGTATGAATAGATGCAACTTGCTTAAATTGTTAAAGATATTTGCTAGTTTTGGATGAAATACAAATGTCCATTTATATTTGGCTGAATATTTAATTGTTATGTGTTCAAGATGATCATATATGCTCATTATATATGTGTGTGTGTGTATATATGTATATGTATGTGTATATATATGTATATGTATGTATGTATGTATGTATATGCATGTTTATGTATATATACATATGTATGTATATACATATATGTATATATTGAACGTGCATCGTCAAGGAACTTAGATGGATATCATCTTAACCTCAACTTTTTATCTAATATAGGTTAGTTTTTAGGGATCAAGATATTGCCTACTATAGTTTAGTGTCACACTGAGTAAGATTTAAGTTTAGTATTTAACGAGGAACATGTCACATTTATATATTTTCTTGTGCATAGGTGAAATTCAAGGTTTTCATGGATTGCCTACCACTACCGGAGACTACCTTTAGACATGCTATTCACGAAAATTACTACACATGGAGCAAATTTAGTCCGGAGCTTAACTCAAAACAGGTATTTCAAGATTGTTTATTTGTGGCTCTTTTTATATAGGAGTTTCACCTATAGTGCATTGTAGTTTGATCAAATGTTGGGTTTCTCTATTTGTATTGTTTTACTTTTTACACCTTGATTTGAAGTGCAGGTTCGCAAGTTGTTGTCATTGTTTCGTCCGGCAGGTCAGATGCCTCAACAGGCACCTCCTCAACAGGCACCACCGGTTACATATGTCGAGGAGCAATATCACCCATCTCCTCATTTGCCTCCTGAGGAGCAATATAGGTCGGATCATATGTCACATGTGACACCTCTAGAGTTGAGATATATTCGTCAAGCCCATGTAAGTGATTCCTATGCAATAGAACCTAGAAAGGTTCCACCACCCGGTGTGTCTGCTAGTGGTCCATACTA
This sequence comes from Musa troglodytarum, assembly GCA_023547065.1. Classification (NCBI taxonomy): domain Eukaryota; kingdom Viridiplantae; phylum Streptophyta; class Magnoliopsida; order Zingiberales; family Musaceae; genus Musa; species Musa troglodytarum. The sequence goes on along the minus strand of CP097508.1, from coordinate 55,401,768 downwards.
TCAGGCATCCGTAGTCGATCCATATCAAGTGGAGACTATGCGAGCTTACTATCCTGAAAACCCTATTCGAATCGAGCACCCTATTCGAACCGAGCGGTATGTGATTAATTCTAGCACCATGCTTTGAGTATGTGCTTTAGAGTTGTTAGTCATATCATTTTCGATCTAATTCTTCTACATCAAGTATTTTGTTATGATTTTATTGTAATTTATTAGATATTATTATAGAATGTGTTTTATATAAGGTTATTGTAACATTTGATTAAATTAACTTGGCCGTTGAAGTTATGAATTCTTTAGTTTGAGGGCATTATCTCATAATTCTAATTTTTTTTTGGTATCCGAAGTGTAAATTTTAGTAAACCCGAGATGACAAAGTTAATTCGATTTAGCCTTTTTTTTTTTTTGGCATTTGGAACTGAGAGACGACCACACTGGGATGGAGTGTAACTTGATAGTTTGACTAGGAAGCTCGACCCAACACTTGTTGCGTGAGATGGTTGGAGGTGAGTCCTAAGTTCGAAAAGGGTTCGGTCATCACGGGTCCAAAATTTGCATTGCGTGCATGGCAAGTCCCCTCGGTCGCTTAAGTCAGCAGTTGTTTGTGCGGTGAAAAAGGCTTGTGGAGGGTTTATGAGTTTAGAATGAGGTTTGAGAGTTTGAGATATGGAATGTAGTTAGGAAGGTCCTCGTTTATAGTCTTGGTTATGAAATTATTGTTCGTTACAAAAGATTAAATGCACTAACAAGGAAAATTTCTCTTTAGATGTCATATTGACGTGACATGTCTATTTGACATGTCGTTATTTCCCAGTTGCTTGGGCTACACGTGTTGAGTCTTGATTTGTCATGGATAACTGACATATCATTTGTCCTCCATGCTTTTCGGGTAAGGGCTTGTTCATGCCAGAGTGCAATGTTGGCATTAGAATTTTTTTATAAAAATTATTACATTAAATGATGTGCATGAAACTCATATGCAGACTTGAACTTGAGACGTATCACTTGTGCAACAATACATTGACCAATTTCGGTGTCTTAACTGAGATGTCTGGATTTCAATAGTTCTTTTATGCAAAAAAATGATTAAGGGGTGCCTTGGATACTTTTGTCCTGGCTAGAACATTACGCATGGATGGATGTTTTTCTTGGTTAGGGCATAGTGTGATGGACTTTTCTATGCTTTTGTTCATGGTGGATGCATCGTGTGCAAGAGATGCATAGTTTAGTTAAGGTATGTCGACGCACTATGTACAAGAGATGATTCACCTTGTTAAGGCATGTTTGGGGATTTGGATGCTTCTATCTTGGGTGGATGCATTATATTCCAAAGATGCTTTGCTTGGTTAAGGCATGTTTGGATGCCTTAAATGGATGCTTCTATCTTGGAAGGATGCATCATATGCTAGAGATGTTTTGCTTGGTTAAGACATATTTGAATGCCTTAAATGCTTTAGTCGTCATGGACCAATGGTTTAAAAAGCGCTAGGCGCCAAGGTCTCAAAATGCCTGAGGCGGTAGGCGTTCTAAAATATTAAAATATGGAAATATGCAATATAATTAATACATATAATTATTTAAATAAAAGGGATAAAAATATTACTGAGTGAAATCAACAATGAAAAGTCGGAAGAGAAGCAGCGGTGAGAAGCAGTAGCAGCGGATGATTAGCTTAAGACAGTCGTGATAGCATTGCGAACGAACAGCGGCAGCGGACAGTAGTGGGCAATAGTCGAACAGCGATAGCAGATAGCAACAGTGAGAGAAAGACTCGATCGGCGACAGAGGAAGACTTTGTTCGCTGCGTCCGCGGCAAAGTCAGCGACAAGAAAGCATCGACGACAGAGGCAGCGAGAGAAAGCATCGGTGGTGGAGGTAGCAGGAGAAAACACACGCTAGGGTTGGCTCAAGGAGTTGGGGTCGCACGTCAAGGGTAGCTTTGGAGGTAAGGAATTGCGTTAGTTGGTTCAATCGAACCAACTAACTACTATTAAACTAAATCGCCTAGGCACCCGGTTGCCTTATATGAATCAGGCGCTCGCCTGAAGCGCTTGGTGTCTAGGCTTGGGCGAGCGCCCAGGCGGCACCTCATTGAAGCGTGCTGCCTGGTCCTCATATGAGGCGCTCGGGCCTCACCTCTCCTTGCCCGAGCGCCTATTTAAATCACTGTAGTGGACACATCATGTATGCTTCGCCTGATTAAAGCGAATTAGACACTTTTGACCACTCATGCTTCGCTTTGCTAAAGTGCGTTGGACACTTTTCGTCCTAAGTGGATGCTTTAGAAGCTTTGGCCTTGTGCTTCAAATGCCTTTTTTCCAGGTTTGTTAGGTGCTTCGGAAGCTTTTGTCCTTGGTAGATGTATCCCGTAATGGCGACATGTTTTGCCTAATTAGTGTGCTTTAGCCTCTTCAATTTAAACCATAGTGATTATTTTGGTATTGTAATATTGATAAATTGCTTCCTAATCTGTTATGTTCCGAAAATAAGCATATTTTTAACAGTTTGATATGACACTAGAATTTCTTGAGTAGAACTTAGAGGATATTTCTGGATTCGATGGAATGGTTAATCAAAGTAGGGGCTGAAGATATGATGTTTGCGGTTGAGGATGGTACATCAGAAGCACCAGAACTTTTGGCTCTCAAAATCAATTTGGTGCAACTGAATTGCATAATTGGTTTTGGTATTACAACATTTATGAGCTGCGAACTTGATCTTTTCACAACCACTAGCTCTTTCTTTTGCTTCAGCTTTTGTCACAAGGGAGTCCAATGACTATATTACCAAATGGCTATTCTCTCATATTTATATTGTTTCTTGGTTGTTACTGGGAATTGCTTTACATTCTTTTCGTTATGGGGGGACCCAATTAAAGTGTTTTTGTTTGTCCGTCTCCAGTCTCGCTTACAGGTTAGTTCCTGAGATAATTCCGAGGGATCCACTGCTCTCGAGGGACTACCACACTGTAACAGCGAGGGAGGGAGAAATTATTCCGCATGCCGAGAGGCTGGAGGGGATCTACAACTCGGAACGGCCAGTCATCGCTGCACAACCCAGCTACCAGCCAGGAGGATACGAAGATCCAAACCGCGCTTATTCCGGTAGCTCACAGAGGCCAATCTCAAGCCGGCTTGCTATGTCAAATGCACCTGTTTCTTCGCGCTACTCGTTTGCCGGTGCACCACGTGCCTATCGTTGATTTGGTTGGCATCTTAAAATATTTTGATGCTGTCTCGTCACGACTGATCACCGTTCACTTACCCTTGTATGTTTGAAGACATTGTGTTCAGATATGAGGATAAGCTAGGAAGGAATTTGCTGTGCTGATGCATCGAATCTTACTTTAAAACATCTTCACAATTGCATTTGACAGTCTGGCAGATTACGTTTGCTTTGCCTGCCCTTCTATTCGTTTTTATTTTATTCGGTTCTCAGCTTTCTGGACTCGGTTAATCGTTCGATGTGGTTGCCTGCACTTGGACGGATGTTTGCCGGAGCTGCACTTTTTTTTTTCCCGTCTGTATAATTTAAGAATTCAGATAGTGGAAGTTTGATCTGGATTGTGATATTTTACCGAGGAATTGAGGTAGGTGTTTGTTGTGTGATAGGATTAGCATTTATGTCTCTCTCTTTAGTGTCTAAAGTGGCAATTCATTTCTTGCAGGATTAATAACATCTTATCACTTGGTGTGAGGAATAGGAAGAGAACCAAATATATATATATAAACGATGAAAAGTAGTAAATGTTTTAACCCAGTTTAAATATTATCTTATGTAGATCAGTTAGCATAATAATTAATTATCGGAGGATATGGACGGTATGTGCCTGTCCATATCGATTCTTATAATTTTTATGCTTACTAAAATAAAATATTTAATCTTATTATTTTAGTAATTTTTTTAATTTTTAATCATATAACGTTACGTAGGATATTAATATTTTGTTTTTGTAAGCATACAAATCTCAATATAAATTTTAAAAAATAACTAATTAATAGCAAAAGTGGTTAGTCTGTTATGCCCCCTCACGACGAGGGCATTTTGTGTAATTGTATTCTACACCATCTCCTGCTATAAAAAGGGCGGATCATCCTCCACTGCGCTTAACCCTAGTTTGCTTGGATCGCCGACCCTCTCTCTCGCGCACCGCAAGCGCAAGAAGCCCGGAGCGGCGGAAGAGGAGACTGCAACCGCGCACCATGGAGAACGACGTGGCCAAGACCGTTAAGGACGTCTCGCCCCACGAGTTCGTCAAGGCCTACTCCGCCCACCTCAAGCGATCCGGCAAGGTCCGATCGATCCTCTTCTCTTTTCATGTTTGTTTTCTGAATCCATCCGCACAGTCGTGTTTTATTTTTTTTTTTCTTTTCTGAAATCTTTTCTCCTGAAAGTTGTAGTGTCTGGATTTGAGGCTTTGTTGTCCCTCCATCTAGTTTTGGTTTCTATGCGGCAGACCTTGCGTGAGAGTTCCATCCACAAGTCGCCATTTGTCGCTAGGATGGTGCATGATTTGTTGAGTTTGACTTCGACAAAAGGGTAGAAAATGGCATGACTTTTCCTTGTTATCGAGTAGCGTGATTCCGTAGTGCTGGCTTCTTGATTTTAAGGGCTCACCTTGTTATGCGAGCCATAATTCTTTTAATTGGGAATGTTGATTAAACGTTTTTCCTTTTAATGTGCTGAATACCTGTTTTTTTTTTAGCTGATTATGTAAGGGCTTCATCGAAGGTAGGTGATCTGAGTGGCTGCAGATGATCTGAAATGACTTTAGTGTATGGCTTTGATGCATGAAGGATGACATTGTTTCTTGGACTCTCGAGTTCAATTAGACATCAGACTTTCTTGGGACGAGCTTGATAACAATGCTATTTTATAGCAGGGGATCTCTTTGTTATGTGCTGGCAATTGATCCCAAATGGCTTCTAGATATATGCGTTTTTTCTCACTTCACATTTGAATCAGTTAAAGAGTTGCATAGACACTTTTCATCAGAATCCTAATTTGTCATTTTTTAAACCGTTAAAAGGTGTTCTCGAGTGGAGAAACCTAATGTTATCTTTATATATTGCCTCAAGTTGGTTACCTGCCTTTTTTCCTATCTTAGTCAAAATTTTCACCAGAACTATGTTATTCTTCACCTGACAATATTAATTGCAATCAAGGTTTTGGGATTCACAGACAGATTTTGTTTAGAGTGGATTCTTGTATGTATGTTATCTTGGTTTCATGTTGCTGAACAAAGAGGAATTATACATGCTATAGCATAAAGTGTTTTAGCAAGTGCCATCTAGAGTAACCACCCATCGTCTCTCATTGTTTGGTGTAAGTTGCATCGTCCAACTAGCCACTAGAGGTTTCTTCTTCCAAGAAAGATGCAAGAGGTATTATCGTATATGTATATTACTCATTGTTGTGGAGAAATTTTTGACTTTGTCATTTATCGTCTTGTGCTAGCCTTACGTGATTGGTCGAGTGTAAACTCTCTTGGTTGTGTAATTCCCCATCTGTGGTGTGAGTCCTCATCCTCTTTTGTACTTCCTTTATGACCACCTTTTCCCATTAGTAAAATTCACCTTTTCATGTTTATACATGATAACTTATCAAATGCGATTCATGCAGTTTAAAATAAGTTCTTGTATTAGAGTAAGAGATGGTTTAGATTCACATCATCTACCGGTGGTGCATTTTGGTCCACCTGTAGCCAATGGAGTCTGCCATTGACTATCTAATAACACAATAATGTAAAGTTAACTGGTAAATTCACAAATGCCGGATGATGTCGTATTTGTTATTGCAAGTGAATTCCCTGCCATTGGTTATTAGGTTTGTAGGATTGAGAATGTGAGAAACTCTAGGATTAACAATCTTGTAGGCACTAATTTGAAGCCAAATGAATTGGTCAGTCGCACTGGCATGTTTTTGATGTCACATGGAAGAAGCACAGATATGTTTCTTTTGCACTTTGGATGATCTCGGTATAATGTTCACTTGTGCTAATTTTATGAATAGATGGAACTTCCTGAGTGGACAGACATTGTGAAGACCGGAAGGTTCAAGGAACTCGCTCCTTATGATCCTGATTGGTACTACATTAGAGCTGGTAATATCACCCAGAAGATTACTGCAACATTTCTAGATTTTGTTTTTGCTGGGATGGCCATTAACCGCATCGGTTCTCATATGGTCTTGGTTCTGCTGCAGCTTCAATGGCAAGAAAGATATATTTGAGGCAGGGTATTGGAGTAGGTGGCTTTCAGAAGATTTATGGAGGCCGCAAGAGGAATGGAAGTCGTCCACCACATTTCTGTAAGAGCAGCGGAGCCGTTGCTCGCCACATTTTGCAGCAGTTGCAGAGGATGAATATCATCGAAATCGAACCTAAAGGGTAAGAATTTCATTTCATGCATCTCACAGTTCTCACTTTGCGAATGGCACTTACGGTATGTTCACCCACTGTCTTGTGTTATTTAGTGTTTGAGAACCTCGCTATGCTGACTGTAGGCCTATGAACAGTAGAAACTGGCAAATGAATGATGAAAAACACACATTTTATGTGATTAGACTCACACATTGTTTTGTTTTTGGTTTTGACAATTTTGTAATCCAAGTCGTCGTACCACAACACCTAGTGTCTCTTGGCAACACTAGCAACATCTTTTTGTACGGTTCAGATTTCCTGCTATTTTTTACGACGTAATATGAGATGATTGATTCAGACCACCAACTGGAAATTTGTAGACATCTCAGTGCACCTGCAGACAGAGTGCATATGGGGATATGACAGGTCCACAAATCAGAAACTAGAGCATGATTAACTTTTTTTTTTTTCTCGTCATCATTGCATCGTTTGTTATGTCCAATACTACTTACTTTTATATGCGACAACGGAACAGACTAGTAGTTTCAAGTTTATGCATTTCGATTAAGACAATGTTGACAGGATGTAAACACCACGAATGTGAGAAATGTCATAAGCTCCTCCTTCAACTTTTTCATTTTGATGTTTCAGTGGAAGGAGGATTACTTCTCAAGGGCAGCGGGATCTTGATCAGGTTGCCGGACGTGTCTAAGTGGTTCGTCAATTCGGAAAGATTTCGCAGCGGAGTTGTTTGAATCAAAATTTGGACAATGTTTGGGCATGATTTATTTCTTGTGTTGGACAATCTTTCTGCTCGAGATAAACGTAGGGTTTTACTTTGAACATATTATTTCACCCAATAACTGCGCTCGGCTGTGATGTCAAAAGTTCAAAATTACTTTGAACATAACCTACTCCCAATGATATCTTTGATAGAGCATAATTTTCGTGCTCGAGGTGTCGTGAGCCACCCACCTCTTGACTCCAAAAGCATAATCTTCCCCTCTGCTTTTGTCGGTGAAGGTAGAGTAGAAGAAGATTGCCTTGTGTTCAAGTTTCCAAGCATTATTTTTTGCATCACTTGTAGAAACGCTCCATGTAGTCAATATCCATCGCATGATTCTAACTTGGCATACTCGCATGATTCTTTCTTGCAGCGGATCACATCGTGTTCAATGTCCATGAATTCATATTTAGTAACATCGAGGCCAACTTCTGCTGCTCAAAAGCCTCGTTCGAGTTAGATCAAAAAACATGGACACCACTGTGAGCATCTCATCAATTATTATTTTGTGGTTCGCCACATAATTATCATTGCTCTAAAGCTTCAATTACACACAAGAAGGATAGCCCAGTTTCCATGAGTTGGAATCCCGGCGTAACACAAGAAAAATAAATGGGCACATATAGGCATAATGATGATGTTGTTAATCATCATTAACAACATCATCATTAATGATGATGATTAACAACATCATCATTAACAAATTAAATTCCTCAAGGAAGCCACACCAAGAAGTCTCGCTTTGTTCTGAGAATTCAATCAAGCCTTCCTCCTATACCGATGAATCACCGACACACATGTACTCTGCCCATTTGTCGGTATATCTTCTGACAAACTAATGCTCCCTCCAAATGTGTTCCGAGGAATATAAGAGCTTATGGTTCCTTCGGGTGGTGAACATGAAGAAGAAGCCTTGGCTCCTTTGGAAGTGTCTGCGGTTTTGCTGATCTTTGTCATGCAAACACAATGGTTGATCAGAGACAGAATGTCAGAATTAAATGTAAATAAAGCTTAATGTTTTGGCACAAGAATCGGTACTTACTTTCTCGGGATGAAGGGGCGATCAAAGTAGGGCATGGGCTGAGCTTTCGGCACAAGCTCTTTTCGGAGTCTTCTTATTTCCTCTTCTTCTTCCAGCTAATTAGACAGAAAAAAGGCATTTTTCAGTGAACAAGGCATTTTTCAGCTAATTAGACAGCTAATTAGTACTTACCTTTTTCTGCCTTTCTCTCTCCAGTTTTATTTGCTCAACAAAGCTCATACGCTCCGCAACCTGACAAAGTAATTCCACAGATACCGTCAATTAGATGGCAAACTGTGATCTATCAAGAAAACAGTGAAAACAATTAGAAGACGAGCTTACATGAAGATCAAAGTCAGCACGTTCTACCGCACGCACATCACTGTGAAGAATAAGTTCGATCGGTTCTGTTGGCTCCTTTATGGGAGGCTTTATCAGAACCTAATGCACGCATTTTAAAGAGTCAGTTTTTTTATCTATAAAATATATTCAGTTTATTCAAAACAAGCATGTTTCTAGGTGCAAAAGAAAATATAATCCCAATCAGAATGAAAGCAAGCAACAGCCAAACTGGTTCCACTTCGCGCTCTGATTGCATCGACAAGCACATTTCTTTGATAAGTTCCGAAATGAAGTTTAATTGATTTGAACATGTATCTTCGGAAGAATAGGATCTAGACTAGTCACAAGAGATTTAGACATATACCAGGACTTCCATGCGATGCTTCCTCTGTTGGTCATACAAAATCTCGGCAATATAATGTTGGATATGAGCAACTATTATGTTCCATTTATTGAAGTTAGCACATATCAAGTAGAACAGTAACGCTTGACTGGATAATTGCCATCGACAGTAAGCCTTGACAAACAAAATATTGATTGGTTACCGTAAAATCCTTGTTTTTTAGTTTTTCAAGTTTGTTCCAGATAAAATATAGACCATGACTTGGTATCAAGTCTTGGTACATCGGACACTTCTTTCGCAAAATATTCTTATCGGTGCATTTCACTACATATATTCAGGAAAGAAACAAATTTAATAATTGTATCTTCGTTTTTGTGAAGTTTTACCATATCATTTGTTATCGATATTTCTATCAAAGTGGAATTCAAAGATTTCTATGTAGCTTTTCCTAAGCTGTAATAAACATATAACTGAAGGAACAACGACTAGCTTTCTTGTGATAGTCCTCTGGTCTAATAAATTACATTTTCTGTTAAAGATTCTATTTTGCACAATGAAAGAATTTTGTTTTCAGAGTGGGAATATTTGTTAATATCAAGCTAAGATAAAATGCCAGACTATATATGCTTTGTAAGCGGCACCTCGGGTTCATCTGTCGTCCAGGGAAGGCCTTTTGCAATCGGTGTGCGCTTTCTCTCCTCCTCCAAAAGCATTTCCTTCACTTTCTTGATGAATTGCTCTTCTTTGAACCTTCCTCTTTGCTGTGAAAAAAAAAAAAAGGGAAACTGATGATTCATTCACAACAGTGAGGATCTAATTCAACAATTATGCAATTCCGCATTCATGACATCATGAAACTGAGACTAAAAATTTTGTTACAAGTTGCTTAAGATAGATTCTAACACAAAAAGGACATACATATGACCAATGATATAAGGAGTGTAAGTAGAGGTGGCTTGATGGCATGATGTGACCATATATTTCATAAAATGGCTATCAGGATCTGGTTAAATTGGTTCTCTCCACATGGAGATGCCCTATTGGATTCACCATATAATTAAGACAGAATGCAGCATAAGCAAGAACCAGAAGTAGTGATCATCATCCTCTTTGATTCCCTGTGGGACTTGGATTGTAGAACAAATGGCAGGTGAACACCAAATGATTAGCTTTTTTCTTTTGATGTGTATTTGTTGGTTAAATTGGTTCTCTCCACATGGAGATGCCCTATTGGATTCACCATATAATTAACACAGAATGCAGCATAAGCAAGAACCAGAAGTAGTGATCATCATCCTCTTTGATTCCCTGTGGGACTTGGATTGTAGAACAAATGGCAGGTGAACACCAAATGATTAGCTTTTTTCTTTTGATGTGTATTTGTTGGTTAAATTGGTTCTCTCCACATGGAGATGCCCTATTGGATTCACCATATAATTAACACAGAATGCAGCATAAGCAAGAACCAGAAGTAGTGATCATCATCCTCTTTGATTCCCTGTAGGACTTGTAGAACAAATGGCAGGTGAACACCAAATGATTAGCCTTTTTCTTTTGATGTGTATTTGTTGGTTAAATTGGTTCTCTCCACATGGAGATGCCCTATTGGATTCACTACATAATTAAGACAGAATGCAGCATAAGCAAGAACCAGAAGTAGTGATCATCATCCTCTTTGATTCCCTATAGGGCTTAGATTGTAGAACAAATGGCAGGTGAACACCAAATGATTAGCTTTTTTTTCTTTTGATGTGTATTTGTTGAACTGAGCAAGGGGATTCCTAAAGAAAAATTGAACTATTTAAATGTTACCTCAGTCCTTAACTTGAAGGGTTGCAGGCTTTTCACTTTGAACTTCTTTATCCTTCTTCTTCCTGAGAAACCAGTGCTCTGGAACATCCAGATTGTTACTTTTGCATAACCAAAAACAGCATGTAAAAAAACAAGCAGAGCTTCACTTTCAAGATATATCACCGAGGAAAAAAAAATCAAGGTAAACATTTTATATCCGCATACATTTCGTCTATTTCTTCGCCCTTCGTCCGATCCATTGATCCCATTGCTCGATCTGAAAGAACTAGATAAATGCTCAGAGACAGCACTAGATAACAGGGACGAAGCAAAAAAAAAGGCTGTTTGACATCGAATTTATATGCTATCGCTGACCTTTTGTCCTTCTTGCTCACCGAAGAGTGCTCGGCAGAATCTGCTTCGGAGCCCTCTACAGCTGGGAAATCTGTCGAACACAAGACGGGCGAGCAAGAATTTTGGCTTACCTTAGCCTTCGGTGGCTGCTGCAAGCCAGGCAAGGCCCAATTCATCACCTTTCTTTTGGCTTCTCCTCCATCTTCACCCTTTGGCTCCTTTGAAATGGAAAGAAGTCTCTCAAACGCATTCACCATGTGCGTCACGCGACCGGCCCCCGACTCCGGTAGACCGCTCATGGCCTCCTCCAGCAGCAATTGCTTCATCGCCCTCGCTCTCGAATCTGTAACCTCCGTATCTTCCACCGCCGCTGGTTCACTTTTACTCGTGTTCTCCTTGAGACGGGCCACCTCTCGATGACACTTCTCGGGGTCCAAGCTCTTGAGCGGAGTTACGGAACTCCTCTTGGGAGCAACCGAGCTGTTGTCTCTGGCAGGGGAAGGCGATGATGACGGAATCCGAACCGGGGTTTTGGATGCCGATTTCTTCGGCCTCGCCGAATTGGTCGCAGGAGATTTCGTCGATCGTCGGCAAGGAGTGGAAGGAAGATTGGGATCAAGGTTCTCGGAAAGCTTCGGGATTTCCGAGGTTTGGCGTCTCGGGGCTTGGGATCTCTTGACAGGGGTCGCCATTCTTACGGTTTTGCACTCAGAATTCAATCACCGGGCGAAGGCGGAGGAGGAGCAGAAGAAGAAGAAGCGCGTGTGCCGTGGGAATTCGAACGTTGCGATTCAACGGCTAGTTTTCGGTAGTGAGACGAAAATAATTGAATTATTTGAAATCATGTTATTAGCCGTTGGATTATTCACTATCCACCAATAAACAAATAAGTAATTTCTTTTTTATTGATAAAAAAGAATGAAAAATAATTATTCTTCCTTTCAATTTTTTTTTGGAATTATTCTACACATGATATTTTGTTGAATTAATAAATTCTTATTATTTTCATTTTGGGCTTTGCATTAGGCAATACATTATTTTCTCTGATAACATCATCCTCTACCACTATATTTAAAATCTAGTGTTATGTATGTAATATTTTTTTGCAATTTTACTTGATGCAGAAAAGTGAAAGCGGAAAAAGAAAATGAAAGAAGGAATGTTTATAAATGATGGATCAGTTGCAATCCACATATATTTGATGTTGTTTATTATTAGTGAACAAGAAATCCTAATGTAACACAAACTATGTGATACCCAAGCTATAAAAAAAACATAGTAAATCTACAAACACATTATCGAAAAGATTTGAGTCCTGAGTTGATAAATAATTTCTAGAGACCATATTTGTGATTAAAAAAAAAAAGACTAACTGAAACTGCTTGGATTGTCATTTATTCTCAATAAAAACAAAAGAGAAAAAAAAAACACACACAAGTGAACAGATAAAAGAGTAGCAGACATAGCATGCTTGATGCCATCATGCTTTAGTTTCAGCAAAGAACACAGTATGAGAGGAAGTTGGTGTTGCTCCCAAAACCCATCTCATCCACCATGAGACAAGGAAAAGGATGGTGCCCCCAAGCAAAAAAATATTCAAGCTCTGCTGACTCTTCTGGAGTATTTTCCAAGCATTGCTGGTGAGATCTTGCTCAAAAAATTCTGCTATGTTTTGGCTTGTTTAGGTAGGCATTTGCAGAGTTATACATGCACAAACTCTGAGTGACAATTGGCATCCACATGGTGCTTCCTTGCAGTTCTCCTGTTCATGTGTAATTTCTTTCTTTGCAATTATTTGCAGTATTTATTGCTGATTTCAGTTTTACTAAATCATGCTCAAACTCTATGCTAACACATTCTCAGCAACTGGGCTCTTTCGGTTGATGCACTTCTGGTTGGACATAGCTTTCTTCCAAAAAGTCTTGCTTTACTTCTTTTCTTGCACTTGAAGTGAAGCAAATAGACCTCTCCTGGCCCATCATCCAGTGAGGCTTGGATCACATAATGTAGCAAGACTTGAATATGTTTGCATAACCATACATGTGTGTATTCATAGAAAGAGAGTTGATCTAGAATCATACAGGCAGGATTTATTTAGCAGAGACAAATTAGAGGTTGATTCTACACCTCTGATGTGACTATATAGAATGTGCAGAGAGTTGCATTAGCCTGTGAAATGTATAGGAATTTTGCAGTGAGAACAATGTTCAGATTCCAGACATGGAGGAGCTTTTGGGAGTTTGCAAGGCTGTAGTCTCTCACGTTGATTTCTTTTTCTTTGCTGCGAATGCAGCCATGGCAACTTGTTGGATCGCTCTGTGTTTTGACTGTGTTCGATTCGAAGCTCATTGTTTATGCTGCTTCTTGACAACCCGTTGCCCAGTTTTAGCGACAGATTGAATTGTTCTTCCGTCACTCTCTCTCTCTCTCTCTACTCTAAATGTGCTCAGAACCAGTGCGAGTAATCTAATGCTTGTCGGCGGAGGCACCACCGGAGCAACACTTAGACCACCCACAGGATGCCTTCATCTGAGATCTTGGTTGACCTTTTCACCAGGAGAAGAACCCTTCGTTTAACCGAATCGCCTTGGATCATGCACGAGTTCTCCTGGTGAGGTCCCACATTTGACCTTTTCCAAGTTCAACCATGCTTTTAAGTGCCATCAAGAATTCCAAACAAGGTGTGCACATTTAAGCAGTCTCGGGGGAAGAAGAATGGTGGTGGTGGTGGTGAACTCCTTTATCTCCCTTCTCTGTTGAGCACATCCACTCCCGGTTGGCGAGATCATCGCCATCTGATGATTACTCTGCTCTCCCTCGCTCTCTCTCATTTTGCTCCCGTGCGTGGATTCTCCTCCTCTCCGCAGAGGTGAGAAGGCTCTAAAGAAGCAACCGCCACTCGCTTCTCTCTTTCCTCCCCCACCGTAAGCCAACGCATCCTGAAGCTGCTACGAGAAGAAGAGGAGCCACCGATCAGATCTTGAGCTCGGTGATGGAGAGGCCTCAGGGATCCAAGGGGGTTTCTTGAACCCATATGTTGTCTTTTCTTGATCTTGGTCAGAGCCCGGGAGATGGAAGGAGATCGGTCGTTGCCGCCGCCGCTGCCGCCGGCGTCGTCGAAGCATCGCTGCAAGGTGTGCCGCAAGTGCTTCCCGACCGGGAGATCTTTGGGTGGCCACATGAGGTCTCACTTCACCGTGGCCGCCAACTCCTCGTCGGAAGGCGAGGAGCGGCAGCAGAGCATCTATAGCCTGAGGGAGAACCCCAAGAAGACCTGGAGGCTATCGCATTCCGGCGACGGAGATGGAGATATGCAGTGCGCGGAGTGCGGCAACGAGTTCCTGTCCTGGAGAGCGTTCTTTGGACACGTGCGGTGCCACTCCGAGAAGCCTTCCGAGGAGCGAGGAGAGCAAGATGGCCCCTGCAGCAACGTCGTCCATCGGAACGGCTTCGGCAGCCAATTGGGCCGCGAGGCCGCGGCAGAAACCGTTGCAGGGAGGCCGATAACATCGCAACGGACCTATCAAGCTTCTCCGGAGGACGAGGACGGCGCCATCAGCCTCATGCTGCTCTCCAGGGGTGTCAGAAACTGCAGCGAGACGTGGGACAAGAAGTCGGCGGAGGTTCTTGAGACTCGGGACTTCGTCTCGAATGGAAGCGGGAGGACGGGATCCGAGTCGGGCGATCCAAGAAACGGGTTCAAGAAGATGGAATCTCGTGGTGCTAATGATGGAATCGCCAGAGATGACATCGACGAAACCAAGAAACCCGTGGCGGCCTGCGCCTCCAGCACCGACGACCTCAAGAACCCTGACCAAGAGCCGACGCCGTGTCCTTCCAAGAACGAGGATCTGAGTTCTGTTGCAGGGGAACTAAGCATGAAGACTGCATTAGACGGAATCGATCGCAAACTCGGGAGGAATTCTTCAAGCACGCTGGAGAGGTTTGATCCCGCCGATGGTTCTCTCCGTCATGCTTCTTCGAATGATTGCTCGGGTAAGGCTACCAAGAAGAGAGGCCAGTTCGAATGCAAGTCCTGCAACAAGGTGTTCGACTCCCACCAAGCTCTCGGCGGCCACAGAGCAAGCCACAAGAGGATGAAAGGCTGCCGGGGCCACAGGACCCACGTCGCCGGGAACAGCACGGAGACCGATGCTTCGGCGGACGAAGCAGCGACGGAGGACGCCGGCAGCGGATCGTCGAAGGCGAACAAGGCCCACCGGTGTCTCATCTGCAGCAGGTTCTTCAGCTCCGGCCAGGCTTTGGGCGGCCACAAGAGGTCTCACTGGGTGGCCACCACTGGTTCCGGAGGCGATGCCGCTTGCCCCGTTGCCACTCCGCGGCAGCCACTCGAGAAGCCCGGCGTGCTCGATCTCAATCTTCCAGCTGACGGAAGTGAAGGCCTCAAGTCATGGTGGCTGGGAGGCCACCTCGAGCATGAGCCACTGCTGGGTGTGATCTCCAATTGATGGGAGAGCGAGAGGGGAGCGCAGGCTGCTCCGAAGGTTGCTGAGAGTGGAGGTTTGGAGCCCCAATTCCTCGATTCCTTCTCCATTTCGATGTGTTGTAGAATAAACCGACGTCGAGGTACTCAAATCGCACGAACAGCTGATCCAAGATGCACGCAATCCCGGTGCTCGACAGCACCTGGGAAACACTGGTTCGACATGCCATTCATTGTCCACGAGCAGAGTCCTGCTCTTCTCCATTGTTCATGATTTCTCTCGTCTGCAAGTGATGTTACACCAAAACAAGCAAGAAAGGACTTCTTTTTCTTGGGAGCAAGAAAAAGACAGTGTAGGGTTTGACATGAACACGCAGCAGTCTCCCATTCTCTCACTCAGCTTATTCTTTTTTGGGAGGATGGCTACTACGCGTACAGAACATGCAACTTTTTCTCACGTCCGTGCGTCCGCGAGACAATTGCAGGCAAGGAGACGAGGTTAGGCTTTCTCTTACCTCGAACTCGGCATTCCAGACCGGGAGCATAGTCGAAAACTGGATCCATAAACAGCACTCTGGTGTTACATGGGGGAGAACAGTAAGCTAGCTTTTTTAGTGCTCCTGCACCGGAGAAATCTACAGCAGTTAATCGTGCTACAGAGTAGAGAAAAAGATACAGCTGATCTATAAAGCACAACAAAAGAAACAGGAGTTGGCATCCATTAAAACCAGCCAAGTGTTAGAAGTCCGCATCTGAACAAGCAATGCCTAGCCAGGGATGCTTCCACGCAGCCATAAACAACATCTCCATTCGTAAGCCGAGAGATGCATCCACTGTTTGCTACGACGACGACGGCCTGGCCTGCAAAGATCGTAAAAGCTGAGAGCAGTGACAGCGTAAAGCCTTTTCACCAACAAAGAGAGAAGTGAACAACTACATGGAAGAGTAAGTTTTGGCTGCTATGCGACATGTTCTTCTCCATGTGAATATAAATGCATTGGAGAACCACAGAAAGCACAAGCGGCCTTGGCCACAAACTCGTCCGAGTCCACATCGTCGTCATCGTCGCCTTGCCCATTTTATGTGGAGAAAAGAATATTCTCATAATCAAGTCATTGTTATATGGTCGTTCAACTTGTGCACCTGCCATCATTGTGGTGATATCATGATTCTGAGGTTTCACCTAATCTTTCCGTTTTGTTTAAGCCTCCGCTCATCTTCTGCTGCTAATGATAGTACGCGTGAAGGAAAGCCATAAATGCGACGTAAAACGTACCCGATTACTCATCGGTTCCTCGTCGCGGGTGAGACTACGTCACCCAACAGGCCCTCGTCGACGGCGGGAAGTGCTAGGGTTCGGTCGAGCAGGGCCGGAGGTCGCTGTTGTTGCTGCGGATGGATCAGCGAGGGGCTCTGAGGGAACGGCGACGGCGGTGCGTACAACTGCGGCGCCGACAAAGCTAGTTGTTGAGCTGCTGCGAGGGCTGCTGCGGCATGAAGGTGTGAGCCTCCGCGAGGGTAAGACACGGTGTGGTGACAGTGCTGCCCTTCGTAGGTGGTGATCACGATGCTGGGGTCTTCGGATGAACGCTCCACCCTCTTCTTCACCGTGCATTTGCTGTTGGTGCACCGATAGTAGCTCCTGCACCACCAGCCAGGAGTTGGTGTACAATTTTCGCATTCAAGATCACAGAAACTACGATGCTACAGAAGATTTAAACCAAACAGCAAAAAGTAGCAGATTGGAGGATGATCGACACGAAAAATGCTGAGAACAAGAGTGACGGAATTAGGGAGAGACCGACCTCGGAAATGGGCTGTTCTTCACGGCTTTCTGCCCATATTTTCTCCACCTATAGCCATCTTCAAGGTGGTCGACCTCACTCTTGGTCATGAATGCAAACCTGGGTTGTCGAGTGCGCTTGATTCCCTTCTTGCAAGTTTTATTCCTGCAAGCAGAATGGCAGGCGATGCCCCATCAACAAATACTGAATCATCTATTAGCATCAAGCAATTGCTGTTGTCCAACAAAAAAAAAGATGATTTTTAATCTCTTATCGACACCAAATGTACACAACATACAGCAGAACAAGTAAACGCTAATGCGATGTTACTGCTAACAATACCATACATACCAATGAAGATTAGGCCAAGAACTACAATATTTGCTACTTCAAGCTATCGGAATCACCTAATACTGCCATTAATCATCTTAGAGAGAGAGAGAGAGAGAGAGAGAGAGAGAGAGAGAGAGAGAGAGAGAGAGAGAGAGAGAGAGAGAGAGAGAGAGAGAGAGAGAGAGAGAGAGAGGAAACCGCGTAATCCTCGAAGGATCGAAAGGAACGCGGGCCGCAAGTTGCACTCCCCTCCCCCCTCAGGCAAACATTTTACCCCCCGAGATGCCCGTTATTTACATAATTGCCATATATTTTCTGTGTATTTTTGCTTCAAAATGGGATTAGTTGGTATAATTATTTAGTAAACAAAGAATAAAGAAGAGTCAAAATTTCTCTGTCGCGTCCCCGATTCAGCCCTACGAGGTGGGAGCTAATGACAAGAGTGCCACTGGCCGGGGGGGGAGAAGACTGTAGGTATAGATAGAACTCACGCGGTATCGGCCGCCTTGTCGTCGCTCTCCGGCGGCGGCTCCTCGCTCGAGACCGAAGACGCGGCATCGCCGGACGCCGCGGGAGGATCCGATCGCTCCTCCCTGGCTGCCTTCGCCGCCGCTGCCGCGGGGGCGGATCCGGGCGAGGACTCCGGTGCTCGGAGAAGCGGGGGGAACACACCTTCCTCCCCGACGCCGGGAGGACCCAGCGGCAGGCCCCATCCGATCTCCCCTTCGCCGTCGCCGCCGCCGCAGAGGTCCTCGAGGGAGGCGATCGCAGCGGCGGCGGCACCGTCGCCAGAGAACGCCCAGCCGGATGCCCCGGAGGCGTCGGGTTCCAGCGCGGGCCGCTCTTCCTCCATCGATCCGATCGGAATTGGCGCGTCGGCGGCTTCTGAGATCAAAGAAGGGTAAGAGGAGGAAGAGTACCGGAGAGAGAGCGCTAGGGTTTCGGGTTTCGATCTCCTTCGCGTCGTCTTCTTCCGCTTCCAATTCCCAGTCTTCTCTCCTTCTACCCGAAGCACTTCCAAGCATGTCTTTTATCACTGCAATTAAGCAAAATTACACTTATATCCCTGGAAAGGCTCTAATTTTATATGTACTTTTTAAAGACCTGGTTAACAATGCACTAAATAATATAAATAATTTTATTTTTTTATATATAAAAAACTTAAATCTTACGTGTGTATATATTTTTCGTAAGTTAAATATTAACCCAAAATATTAATTTATTTTAACACTATAACTATCGTAGGTCAAGTTAAAATTGATAATAATAAATTTATCACATCCTTATAAATCAATTTTAATCTTATCCATTTTCAATAAATATATACACTTTAATCTTTTGCTCTTCATCTATCTACTAATATCATATTTTCCCACGAAAAAAGGAATGATATCAAATAATTGAACTAGTGGATCTATCGCTATCTTGCTCTAAGTTTGTTTTATTTGATTAAATCATTGTATATTTTGCAAATAATTCATTTAAAGAAACAAATATGGAAGTGCCTCCTCACCTAATAGTTCGATTGGAATATCCAACACCTATGAATATTATAGAATAATTATTATCCATTTTGTTTTTTTGAATTGATCCAAAACGTAATTTCAGCAGTGTGTGTATGGTTGATTCACTCTCTCTCGTTGTCATCCCAACTTAATTCAATCGTGGTAGAGTAAGAAAGATTAAATTGAAGTCGAACTTGATGCAATTAGAAAAACTAAGTAATTAAAATTGAAATGATGTGATGAATGTAGAATTTTAGATTTTGCTCTCGGCTCGTCAAAAGAGAGAGAGAGAAAGAAAAAGAAGAAGAAGAAGAAGAAGAAGAAGAAGAAGAAAAAAAAGGAATTTGTGTTTTGTGTACTTTACTCGATAGTAGGATTGTGTGTGTATGGAGACATGTCTTTCCTTTATGTTAATCTTGGATTAGGTAGGATTTGGGCCACATCTTAATGATGGAGACATTATTTTGGAGGGGACGGCGGAAGATAAGGGTGCCGGGCCCCACCTCGAATCTTTGCGAACCTAACTTGGTTTGCACGAAATCACGTTGGAGAAATTTATATTTCCCCGCACCCACGCCAACACGCAAACCCCCAAAGCATCGCCGACAGCTTTGATTCTTCTTCTGGTAGGCGATCTTTTTTTGTTTTTTTAATTTAGTTCTGATGGATTCTCAAAAGAATCAAAATGTTCTACGCTTTCAATTTATTTATCATCAAAAGATAATTGAATTCGTCGTATAAGTATGAGGAGAAGAATAAATCTGTCATGTTTATTATTTATTCTCTAATCCTTTTCGACTATAGTATTTAAAAAAAAAAATTAATAGGTGGGTTCCTCTCGAGGGACGTTGATGTCCTGCTTCCAAGTCAATGGTGTGGTTCATGATTACTGTTATCCCTATCGAGTTCATCTCTCTTTGCTTCCTTTTTTTTCTCTTTCCAACTCAGCCAATCACTAGTGCAACTATAAGAACTCACTACATCTCCCATCTCTCTCTCTCTCTCTTAGCTAGGTGCACCTTTTTCTCGAAGAAGCGTGAGAACAGCAGAAGGGACGGGGGAAAGACTGGTTCCAAGGACCGTGACATGGAAAGATTCAGAAGCTTATATAAAAAGAAGAAAGCAATTAGAGTTGACTTGCCGCGTCTCATGCTACAACTCTGCCGGGTCTTGTTCTAAAGAATGCTGCTGTGTAGATGGATGGATGGATGCATGCATACGTATGTACGCAAACACGTACGAATAGGATTGTTTATCTCCTCCGGCCACTGTTGTCGGTGGGGAGACCCGTTCGGCCGTAAACTGGAGGTTTCTTGTTCCTCCGGGGAGCTCCAGAATGGATTCGGGAGCTCTCGACGAACCCTTCATCTGTTCATCAATGTGATGGGACGAAGGCCTCGTGGAGATCAAATCTAAATGCAGTACTTGACCACAAACAAATGGGCGATCTCGCCGTGGCTTTTGGGAAAGCTAAAAGGACTTGTGTCTGCTGGTGGATCTCCGAAACCGGGGGCAAGAGGATGCTGCTTACACACCAACCATTCAATCTGTTTGGATGGTGATCACTGTTGGCGAGCAACTTTAGCAGGGAAAGATAAGGTCGAGATGACAGCCGAAAGGGACTGATTCAGAGATGGACATAATCTAGTTGCAGTGTTCTCAAACTTTAGTGCGATTAAATAGAGGCCATTTTGTCCATTACATTTCTTTGTTTGCAGCATCACCTCCATGCTGGTCCAACTAGATATCTGTCGACATCCCCCACACACACAGATCGAGAGAGAGAGTTGTAGCCAAGGATGAGTCCTGTAGAATGATCATCTCTTAACTACCACCATGCAGCAAATTTACCTCCAGTAGTAACACAAGAAGTTCAACACACACACACAAACTCAAAAAGAGATTGAGAGAGAGAGAGAGAGTGTAGCCAAGGATGTGTCCTGTAGAATGATTGTCTTGTCTACCACCACGATGATTCTTCTTTTGCTCCTTCAACTGTACTGGTTTTTGAATAATTCTATAATTGAGATTATATTTAATTTTCATCAGTGTAGCTACACAAGCCAAACAGCATCATCCTGCAACCACTACAGTAATGACGTAAATACACAAGTTCATGCAGAACACCTTGGTGAAGTCTCATCTTCGCATCCAGATGTGTGTGGAGCCAAATTGATGGTGATAAAAAAGTATGTACTATTCCAGCTGGTATTAAATACCTTATGAACTACTTTGTCCTCGGAATGGCTGCAAGGTAGCACAAAACTGCCTAATTTATTGTACCTGCAAAACCAGCATGTTTACCGTGAGCCAACTCAAGTATCAAATAACAAGATGTAGATACATGTCAAAAGTGTTATTGCTTTTTTAAACATCTTTCTCCGGCAGACAAGTGGTTGTTCATTGTCATCGAGCATCAGCATGTAAGGTATCACTATAATCATAGTGTGGAGGAACCAGAGGTCAATACATTATCAAAACCATAGCATGTTTATTTTACAGAAGCAAGGAAAGATGCACTTCGAGTAACCAGAAGTTTAATGTTGCACCAATACTTCAAGTCTCGGAGACAATAAGATGTCCTGCGATCATCCTTTGCCCGTTCTCCGAGCCGGGAATTGAATTCTATGCTGGTATGCAAGGCTCGTATCATGACTTGATCCCATTGGCATCAGAAAAGTCAACAAATGGAAGGAAGGCCCCGATCAATTTATCCTCACATTGTAGTTTGTCTTAGATAATCACAGGTCATAAAAGAGATGAATTAACCAGTCTAAGATCATTAAAATTTAATATCTTTGTATGGATATCTGAAAATTGTCTTTGTATTTGTCTCTATCAAATTTCATCTACAGATTCTTTTGATCATCAAATTTACGTTAAAGAGTATCCCTTAATTCGAAGAATTCATCTCAAGCTTTCAGATGCTTTCTTTATCTTTCGTATGAGCCAATTATTCCTTCAATTAAAAAATTTCAGATATCAGTGTGTATGTCGCAATCACGTACGAGATGTGTCATCTTCTAGCATTCATGTACGAGAAGTGTTATCTAAATTATGAAAAAAAATACTTGTTAGACAACAATGTCTACCTCGGTGCAGTCTTTTGTAACAACCCTACACAAAACTTTGATCTATGGTCCTTACGGCCATTACTCAGCGGGCTGATACAGCAAAAAGTCTAGGCTCCACTTTGAACCATAGTTCTCGATCATTTCTGTAGAAACAATATTCATGATAGATGTGGAGTTATGGAAAAGATTAATAGATTAATGTTTGTTTGGTTTGGATTCCAACCATGCTAAAAGTAGATGAAGACGACTGTGAATCCTATGCAGAATGGTTGTTTAGATGATGGAATGTGTTTCATGATGGTCAGAAGGTTTTAACGATCCTATGGCTTTTGTGGAGGCACAGAACAAATTAATATATACATGTACGAACTCATTGCATCACCACCAGGTAATCAACAAAGGTGTTTCTTTGTTGCAAGAGTATCAAAGGTTGAATGAGGCAAACAAAGCACCAACTGCTGGCAACATAGTTTCTCAGGAGTAAACTTGCAGCAGGATTTTATAAAATTGATGCAGATGCAACATTATTTAATGATGACTGGTCATGATATAAAGCAGTTTGTTGTGACATGAATGGAGTGCTTATATTACACACAGAAAAGTTTATTGTAACTCATGCAGAGGAGGCAGAAGCCGTAGCTTTGAGGTGTATTGTACATTTTGCACTGGAAATTAGTCTGAGGTACACCAAAGTATGATCTGAAAGGGCACAAAGATCACATCTGCTGTGGATGTTATTCCCAATAAAATTACTCAAAGAGGTTTGGATGTTGTGATTATGGATATAAGTGTAATCTTGCTGCAAATTGTGATGTGAAACTGTCCAGGACTGCAACGTAGGATGTCATTTCAAGATCAATAGATTCAGTTGACCTCAAATAGACTCTTGTACGTGACGATGCATCATATTAATGAATTCTGCTTCCACAGAAGAAAAGTATTCACGATTGACTATCAATAGTCGCACTACATAGTTTTTGCACAAGCAGCCACAGTTTTGAAATTATTATCAGTTTATGAATTGCCAGCTTCCAATAGAACAGTAAATTTTTCTTGCGCCGCTAATTTCATGTGGACCTTAGACAGGTCTTTCTGAAATAAAGAAAGAAATGGGGCATCCTGCGCCACAGATCCTGATATGAATCTGCAAGTTGATCATAATTCTATAAAAGACCCTTTAACTATTCATGAAGGACCAATGACAAGAGCTAAATGGTCTTTTATAGAATTATGGTCAACTTGCTGGTTCATATCAGATCCTCTTATAAACAAAACACTAGCATGCAATACTCCCTAAATCGATACAGTTTATAGAAAATTATGCGCTACTCAAAGATGGAATTTTCAATATCACAAACAATTAACTAATGTTTCGGATAAGTTTACGAACTTCATGAAATAGAATGCAATTTGTTCACTGTACCAGACATGGATGCTACCCGACTTCCAAAATCAATCCTTCTATAGCGAATTGAGCGTATCCAGCAATAAATTGACAAAAAAAAAAAAAGTAACTGGAGCTTAAATCTTTCCCCCAAAATTACAACGATTAAATTCATCGAAACCCCATCAAATTTCACACAGATTCAGTACCTTTGGATCGGAGGCGTCATAAGCTCCTCACCTCCATGACGCTCTTTGCACTGGAAGCGTACGAGTTGTACACAGACGCCTGCCGCTTCGCGACCTCGAGCTGAGACGCCCCCTCGGCGAAAGCCGCGGCGATCGCGGACGGATCTGAAAGCTCCTTGTTCTCGCGGAACCCGTCGACGGCCCTCCTCCTTGCGTACTCCCTGATGTTGTAGTCGCCGAACTTTCTCGCCGTCTTCAGAAGCGATCGGAGCAAGGAGAGCACTTCCGCCCTCAACGGAACCGACGCCGCCGCCATGGAGGCCAAAACCGTTGCAATTGGAGCTCGGATTGGGCAAGCTCTAATCGGCATAAATTAGGGGAAATAAGATTGTAACGGTATATTATGACGTTATAATTGTTTATAACAAATCGGTATAAATTCTTGACCTGATACGAACCGAACTCGAGTTTAACAAATGTTGGCTAAAACCATATGGATTTGGGTTTGATTTGAGCTTATGCTCTTGACACAATTGGGCTCAGTTGACCCAATTAGCATATATCATTGCGGATTAAGATGTCAATAACATCATGTTTGAGGCTTATTGGATCATCACTATTAGATTTATTAGATTCTCTACCATCAAATAAATCACTAGTACCAAAGAAATAAAAATGGTAGCAAAAATTAGCATGGAAACTTAATCTGACAAAGTAATGAATTGACTTAGATATGACCCCAATCCAATTTGAGGATGCTTGAATTCTACATCTCTTGTTTGATCCCTATGCATAGTTTCATGCATCTTCCTCATGCAAAAATTCCACAAAGAAAAGGTAAAGAATTCATGCACCAACTGATATCAAAGTTCTTACATCTCACTGACAGAGAGAGGTGGTAAAAAGAAAGCAATTTATTTGTTTCACATCTCTGAGAGTTTTTGGGATCATCAAAACATATTAAGATAAACACAAACAGCAATCAGATATGTGCCCAACACAATCTGTAACACTGACACATCTTCCTCATGCAAAATCTGAAAGCATTGCAAGACAAATCCATCTATCTAAGTGTTTTTGCCATCTCCACACTACACCTGTACATAAACTTCACCAGGATCCTCAAAACAAAGCCATTTAACTAAATTGGAAAGGAAAGAGTGGAGGGTGATAGCATCATGAACACTTTTGACAAAGCATCAGAAGGTAATCAGGGAACTGCAACTAGTGGAGCTACTTTGCTTTCTTGAAGAGAGATAATGGTTTCAAAAGCACCAACTAAGGCCTTGACTTTGCTCTTCCTAGACTCAACAAGCTTACTTGCAGTTTCCTCGATCACATTATTGAACAAACCTTGGGTGTCTTTCTTATCATTGACATCTTGGTGTCTCAAGACAACGTTAATAGAATCCGAGGGAGAAGCACTTGGTCCTACACCATCTGATTCCATCCGGTTTCTAAGGCTCTTTGTCCTTATTTCTTTAGCCTTCCGGTTGTCACCTACAGTTTGAACCTGCCTGAATCTGAGTCTCATCGGAGGATTATTATTGTTTTCAGGATGAAGGTTAACCATCTTACTTCTGCTGATGTTTGACTTGTGAGGTGTGCCAGTTTTATATTCTGAGTCAACATCAGTATTCCTTTCAGGAGCACTTTTTATTTCACTTTCACAAACATCTCTGTAGGTTCTCTGAGATGCCTCTCTGTGCAGAACAGTTTCACTAGATCCACTCAACTGAGATCCAGATTCCTTGAGCTCTTCATTCCTTTCTGGATGTGATCTGCGTTTCCGGAGTTTTTGCCTCAAGGCTTTCAGATCAATTTTCTCCAATTTAGGCTCAAATGCATGGATAGTTTTATTCCTGAGATCAAAATTTCCAGCTTTTGCTTGATAATTCGCGGTGAAAGAAGGGATTACTTTCCTGTATTTTCTCAGCTTCATACTTGATACCCTAGAAAGCTGAGACTTGGCGGATGGGAGGGTTGACAGTGATTCAAATGCTTTTTCTTTGCCCCTATTAGACTTGTCTCCAACCTTGATCATCTTCTCCTGGTACCTTGGATCAAATAGTCCTGTTGAAGAAATGGATGGAGGTGAAGATTTTACCAAGACCTTCAACTTTAAAGATGTCCCACCTACAAATGATCTATCAACCGTCTTTGAAGGGGGTAAGGTTGCCTTCTTCACTACTCTGGGTGCGGCAGATAAAATGTTGCTCTTGAAAAATGATGGATGCTCCTGCTCAGACTCCAACCTGATTGATTTCGTTGTTTTCCTTGCTGCAAAATTCTTCTTGACACATTTTGGTCCAACAGATATATCGCATTGTTCCTCCTTTATGACTTTATGTCCATTAGAGCTTCCAGTTTCCTCATTTCTCTTCAGCATGTTCAACTCTATTTTTGTTTTGTCACCTATTCTTGAACTCCTCACCTGAATCTGTTTCTTGGCAAATCCTGCTTGATCAATTGGTGTGTTCATGGTAGATGTGGAGCTTTTTTGAGATGGTGGAGTCTTCAACTTCATGCTCAAAGCTTCCTTAGATAATGCTTCTGCTCGATAGGCAGGTCTGCCCTTAGCAGAAGCTTTGCTCTTATGATCCAGCAACTTCAGACTTGATGGCCCCTCAGATGATCCAGGAAGAGCCTTCATCCCAATGTTCATTGATTTATTAGATGATTCATCTACTCCATTGGCTATTTGATACTCAGCAAATGCAATATCATCTATGATGGGAGATGCAATCCTCATCTCCGTGCTTATCTGTTCCAACGATGATCCTTCTGTTGAATTTTCTGCTTTATGCTCACAAGAAGCAAAGTTTTCCTGAATTGTTGACGAAATCATAAACTTTATACTTACAGGTTCCTCGGATGAACCTTCTAGCTCAGTGATGGGTATACACTCTTCAACAGCAACACCATTCTGCAAGGTTGTTGTATCGAGTTTTGTGATTACAGATTCACAGAATAATCTTCTGGATGGCTTAGCTGATTCATGCTCATCGGATGCAACATCCATAAATTCCTCTGATGATTTTTCATTTTGATTTGCAGCTGAAAGCTCAAAAGATGCATTATTTTCTCGGTCATGTACTGTAGAAATATGCTTCAAGCTTGAGGATTCATGAACAAATCCCGCTGCTAGATTGGTAAGGGAACTGGAAGTCTGAATTATCTTCTCAGGTGGAAGATCCATCTGCTCGCTGAGTATAGTCTTATCAGTGAGTTCATCTTTTGTGTCAGTTGTCCTAGGCTTGAGCTCTGATTTCTGCTTTCTCTGATCTACAGTCATGAAATGTGATTGATTGTGTTCACCATCAGGCATCTGGCTATTGGTTGAAGTCCCTAGGAAAAAATGATGCCTTTTCTTTTCTTCATATTCATGCTTAATTCCATATTTACAGAAATCATGGCAAGAACCCGTAGAAGGTCTCAAGTAACGAGAAAGAATCTTCCCATCAGTATTTAAAGGATATGGTGTCGTAATGCTATTTATTTCCACTGTTGCAGTTGTCCTTTCTACTCTTTTAGGCTTTACTACTTCAGGAATTACTGAACTAAAATCTGTCACTTGACTCATTTGAATTATAAATATAATATGACTTGTATCTTGACTTCTGCAACAAATAGGCAGGATTGTGAGCACATACACAATACGACAGACTAAGAAACATACCCAAGGAAGAATTATAGCGGCCAGATGAATTATAGAATCACTTATGTTGCATTGAATACTACAATAAGACGCAGGGCAAAACTTCACAGCAATAAATAATCTATTCTGGGAAGATGATCATGAAAGAGACAGTGCATTGTCAGCGATAAAGGAAAAAAGCTATTAGTTTACAAAGAAACAACTTAACAAATTTGACAAAAAGTTGCATAAAAATGATGAACATACTTTGAGTGCAAGAAGCAGGTTCTTCGGTTTATTGTAAAAATTATCAAATGTTAGCATAAAATTATTATGCATTACGATACATCCCTAAGGAAGGAACCCTTTCCTTTTATACCTTCCAGTTGAGACCTATTAGTTATAAAAAATATCAAACTCAAACAGAACTAAACTTACATCTTTATACATACATATTATGACTCCTTTTTTTTCATCCACTAATAATTGCATGACTTGTTTTTTGTAAGATGACAAAAAAAAAATAGTAAGTGCTTGTAGAATTAAAGAAACAAGCATTAGCATTAATCATATGTATTGCATGTAATAGGAATAAGCCTGAATAAATTTAACCCTTCCTAAACCTCACATTGGAAGAAGTTTCATGCATTGAGCAATTCTTTTTCCTATTAAATGTGCTCTCCAGACCCAAAGGCATTTAAAATGATAGCTACAGGCAGCCACGGATCATCTTATATCTTCTACTCATGCCATTTCCAGACTTTTTTTTTTTTTAAAGAAAGCTTAGATAGAAGGAGTAACACAATTGGAGCATAAAGGAAAAGAAGCATATTTCTCTATCTTGGAGAAAATTAGTGCCCCAAATTTGCCTCCAGCCAGTATCTGATGAGAGCTCCATTTGGATTCATAGAAAATATAGGTCGTCTAAGCCGATAGTTGATGCATACATGAAGTTTACTCTAAATGTGAAGGCTAACATGAGCATCGATGTCTCGCAGGACTCTTCATCACCCAGAAGTATAATTCCACGCAGTTGGCTCCAGGAGAGATGGCCATAATATCAAAAGATCGAGTGCTCGCCCGAAAAGCAAAGAAGAACAAATTGCAACGTATTATAGATTTTAGATATTTCATGGCCATAGCTGAAAGCTTTTGGTTAGCATTTGACATTCCCACAACGATATCGACACTTCCATCCAAATCCGTTAAACCAACAACAGAACGAAAGGAAATCGAACAGAGCGTCGACAACCAAGCAAGAGACTCACTCAGGACCGATGCGATCAAGAACAAGAGCGACAAGGAACCTCGGAAAAGGACGAAAAGCGAATCAAATACGCGCCTTTTCGATCGTACGAGAAACAGGCGGGTGAGAGACCACAGCTAAAAATGCCGAGAGATGGGCACCGATGTCGCACCCTTTTGGAGATTCCCGGTCACCAGAAAGCGAGAAGAAGAGGATGCGGTCTCCCCCCGCTGGTGGATCTCGCGTGGGGCGACGGCGATTTCGGCGGATTCTGCAGGACGCGTGGTTTCTCTTCTGGAGAAACACGGTGAGCCAGAGCGAGGGACGGCGAAGCCGGAGCTACCGACCCCACTTGACTGGGTCCCACGAGTGAGGAAGGTATATTTGATGTTTGCCGCGTGCTAATTAGGGATAGGCAAAACCATATGATAGCCCAAAACAAATGGCATATGGCCACAAATACTCTCAACAAATATATATATATATATATATATATATCTCTATCTATCTATATGCTAAGAAAATTTAATAGTTAAAAAAATAAAATAATTAATATTAATAATAAAAAAATTAAAAAAAATATAAAAATATAAATAAAAATTTAAGTACTTTGAACTTAACTATATATATATATATTTTTATTTATTTATGGTTCTCAGTGATAGTAAAAAAAAATTTCATGTAGTAAAACCCTAAATAGTTAGGATATATATATATATATATATATGAGAGAGAGAGAGAAAATAATTATCTAGCAATGTTTAATATCATATAATAGCTTAATCCAATTCAAATCGAACCATTAGGGAATTATTAGTTTCTAATTGGATTAAAATAAGATAGATCTGAATCAAAATACAGTATAATAAAAAAGTGCATAAAAAATAATTATATAGAGAACACTGCACTTGGAGTGAATACTGCCTTGACTTCTTTATTTCTATTGAACATGTATGGTAAATTTTGATGAGCCCAATATTTTATGCAATTTTGGAGTTGAGGTCAAAGGAAGTTGACATTGGTTAGCCCATAGAACTGACTCATGTTCTCGTAGATGTAGTTCAAATATGTCAACTTTTATGATCATTGAATTATACATAGTGTTGGGATCTTAAAATGCAGCGGTTAAAAATTGCTTAAAATGCTCACGGAACCTTCGTCGATATAAAAAATACTTCGTTGAAAAGCATATAATGATTGTAAGAGGATAAAAAAGAAGCCAAACGATTACAATAAAACGAAATGATTTGTAGTAATATAAATGATAATAAGTAAATATAAATTAATTTTTATAATAATTTGGTCATATGACTTACATCTACTCCTGATTCCTCTTCAGCTACTGACTTTTCACTAGTTATCTGACAAGTCTCTTATAGTGCTCTCTCCTTTTGATGACATTCGGAGGTAATCCTTACGAGCACTCTCTCCTCTTTTTTAACTTGAAAATATGTAAGGACTAGAGGAGGTGATTTCTAGAGATTTAAATAGAGTTTCTCTATTTTTAAAGTGTATGTGCTTGTGTTGTTCAACCCAGGGATGGGAGGAGTTTTTATAGGCTCTAATCTGATTCAAACTTGGAGCCAAAAATCTTTCCATCCCGAGTTTACCAGATACTAGCGGTACCATTGCTTGTCATTAGCGGTACTATCGCCAGTTTGACCTTGACATTAGGTGGTACTACCGTCCAGTTGGCGGTACTACCACTTGACACATTGCCATTGTCAGTGTACTGGGCGATACCACCGTCAAACCAGCAGTACCATCGCCCAGGTGTTTTGACACTAGGCAGTATCACCGCCTAGGTGTTCTGACACTAGGCGGTACCACCGCCCAATACAACCTAGGGAGCTGGACCTGGGTGGTGCCACTGCCCTAGTCCGGCGGTGCCATCGCGAGACAGGATCCAGCACTTGTGATTAGGCCTTAAACCCGATCCAAACCAGTCCATTACCGAGCCCAGTTGGCTCCTACCAGGGTTATAGGATTAACATCTAATCTCAATTATATGCTAACTATAAAATTAAAAATATTTCTTAAGCTAATATAAAGTCCGGCACATCAAGTCTTCCTTCGGCGAACTTCTGGCATTCTTCCGACGAACTCTCGGATACTATTCTGCGGACTCTCGGCAAGCTCCTGGACTTCACGATGATTTTGAAGAGTTCCGATGAGCTTCTTTGGCAAGCTCCGATCTTTCTCGACGAGCTCCGCGAACTTTCGTTGAATCTTTCTGGTAAACTTCTAAAAACCTTTCGACAAGCTCTCTACTCATTCTCGGCCAGTTCCGGCAACACTCCCAATAAATCTTCGGACTTTCGTCTAATTCTCAAACTCTCAACGATTCGATCACACTTGACTCCAGCACTTTGTTTCGCTTTATATCTTCATCGTTATCATAAGTTACACGAATCAACCTCCTATTGCCCGGCACGTCATTAGTCGACGCTTCGTCCAGTTCTTCGGTGTACCGTCCTCTCTTGTGGCCTGTTGCCTAATCGACGGTTGACCTCCACAACCCCAATCTCCTTGTTGCAACACCACTCTTTTTAGCCCAATGCCCGATGTCCGAAGCCTTATGCCGATTGTCGATCAGACCTCCGGCTCGACGTCCAATTTCCTGAAGTGATTTTCTTCGGCACAACGCTGATTCATCCTATGTCAACTGTCTAATCCTGATCGAGTAAACCTGCATCACTCAAAACGCAGTTAGGCAATAGTCAAAATATGAGATTCGAATATATATATATATATGTATATATATATATATGTATATATATATATGTATATATATATATGTATATATATATATATGTATATATATATATATGTATGTATATATATATATATGTATATATATATATATATGTATATATATATATATATACATATATATATATATATATATATATATGTATATCTAAAAGCTACTTAATGAAGTGATTCCGCAATAATTCTAGTTTTGACCACTAAATATCAAAGTGTAAGCACTTGATTCAGCCATGCCATATCAATCAATTCATAGTGTCTTGGACCATTTAACCATCACAATGACATGGATCACATAGAAGATCTATTAGCACTCAATCTTAATGTATACATATTAATTATATTCTACTATAATAATACTAATAATAATAATTATTATTATTATTATTTTTGGGGCTAAAAAGAGGGGGAAAAAGAGGTTTTCTTTAAAAAAGCACACGCCAACTTGTTCCTTGTTACCTACAAGAATACCCGCCACTTGCGCCCTCTTGTCAGCTTGCGGGCCCCTCGGATGTCGCGAAGTGGAATTCGTGGACGTATGGAATATGTTCTAATATACGACTCTATAACAATTATAAATAATTCTTAATGGGAGCTCATTTTTTCCCTCAATAGAAGAAGGGGCGAAAGAAAGCAGCCCGACGACGGCGTTGGGTTGCGCCCAAAGATTGGCCTCATTGATGTCGAGGCGGACTGCCTTCCTCCACCTGAAGCGCCTACTGGGAGCGTCGAGGTCGCCCCTTCCTTCGCCGCGGCGCTCCGTTCTTATCTCTCCCGCGCCCCCTCCGCTTCTGCAGAGGCGCAGCAGTTCCACCTCGCCGCTCCTGAGCTTTTTCTCCGGAAACACGGCGGTTTCTGATGCGTACGAAAGCAATCTTTTTCCCGTGCATCAGGGGCACGGAGAAAGACGCCTAGGGGAGTCGCAGGTGGAGGAGGAGGTGGCGAAGTACATCCCGGTCAAGGCCTTCTTCCTCTCTACTAGGTGTCCCTTTAATCTTTCCAATCTTGTTCTTTCTTTTGTTACTTTTAGTTCTTTTCATCTGCAATTTCTTGTGATTTCTTATCTGCTTTAGTGCTCGTGGGCTTTTTTGCTTGAAAAGAACTGATCTTGTCGTGTAATTTGTTGTTTAGGTTCTATAGCTTTTCCTTTTCCTCTGTTCTTTGGTGATGGAATTCTTATTTACTGTCAATATTCCCGAACTTAATGATAATGTCATGATTTACGATTTCTTAACATGTTGGTAATTATTTAGGACGTTCTGCTATTTTGTATGTGTCAACTATTGTAGAGGTTTCTGAGAGTGATTTGTTTTGGCAGCATTGATCTGAAGAGCCTGCAGACCGAGAATTCAAGTGATGTAATTCCTCCGACTTCTAGATCGTCTAACTATGTTGCTCTGCGCTACAATGATTTCCAGCCTGAAACTTCGGTAAGATCGATTGCTTAATCTGCTTACATATATCTTACATTATGATATTCCCTCAATGTTTCATTCAAGATATTATTCAACAGAAGTTTGTGATACTTTATGGTGATCTGCATACTTGACACTAGTTTAATGGGTAACTTCTGTATTATTTTCTCACATGTCTGATTTATACCGCAATTTTTCTACGACTTCTGACGCAACCATCTATGTAACACCCTGGGTTAGTCTCATGCATATATCATGTATGATTATTTAAGGTTTTTGTTCGTTGATTATCTTTTTGACATCCTCAAAGTGATAATGCAAGGGAAAAATGCTGTTATAAGATCACTCGTGGCCTTCTTTTTGTGTTATGTCCTCAAGTCTCAGAATGATGGTCATATGCAGACTTCCACCAATATGTGACCCGTAGAGGGTCCATGCAAACAACCTCATTCCTGCAAGCAAAGAGGTTATTTTTGTGACTTGGTTCCTAGTCACTTTGATAGCATAAGAGCTATCAAACTGCAGCCCCAAAGCTGCGGTTATAAGTCAGGTCATTTTGGGCAGTTTGTGTCCTTGTGCCTACAATATGCTAATATTATACTATATATTTTATTATATGCAATATGTGATACATCACTAAAAATCTATTGTTCAAGTTATTCATCCTTAGCATATAAGTTATACATAACATGGTTCACCTTATCGGTCCGTACTGATGTATTGACCTGCCACAGACTTAGTTGGTTTTGCCTAAGTCATACGGCACCTTTGCATGTCTTTCTGCAAAGGGTCAGTCTTCTCGAAACCTTTCATGGTCCCTCTACAAAAGAGAAGACGGACTAAAGGAAGCGCTTAATTCGAGATCCCACAAGCAGTTATTTTAGCAAGCACTTAGATAAGTAATATAAATTACAAACATATAATTTGCAAGCTCTGAACGGTCATGTGACAAAGGGTCTAAGATGGTTTGCCACGGTCAAAAGTCCTCACAAGTGCCCATATGACTTTGTTATGAAACAAGACAGCGAACCGGCCCTATACACTACCATAAAGACCCATCCAGCCATGTACCACCTTGTCATGAATTCAGTTGGAATTGCCTAAGTCGTGAGGCATCCTTGCGGCAAAGTCACAGATGTAGCTGGAGTTGCCTAAATCGTGAAGTATCCTTGCGCCAACTCTGATCAGACTTAGCTGGGATTGCCTAAGTCTTGAAGTGCCCTTACGACATATGCGTCCACTAAGGGTCAGCTTAGTTGCAACCTCATACAGATCCCAAACTACTTATAAAATAGAAAGTTGATTAGTTTGGAAACGAGCGGCGGACAATTCCCAACATCTCGCAAGGAGGGAAGCTTTACAAGCAATTCAGCAAGCACTTGGAGTGCATGAGAGAAAAGAGAGGAAGGAGGAAAACAAGGGCTTTAGAAGGGTGAACGAACAGCTACAAGTTCGCAAACAACTGCTCCCCAGGTGTCAGGCGTGAAGATAAGTTTTTGTCAAGTTGACGTGCAAACTTGTGAAGGTTGTTCAACGCCCGACATCACCCCAAAGCCTCATCCCCCATGGTGCCACCCGGGGGGTTCCAGGGGGCTGAGATGGCTAATGTTTTGTGGGCAGCAGTTCTGCAGAAAACAAGCCATGGCATGTGAAAACGAAATCATTTTGGGATAGTTTTGCCCGGTGTGGCGAGCAATAGTACTACAGTGCTGCAAACTATCGTTGCTTACAATTTTACAAGCAAAACACACCAAAACTAAGGCAAAACAGGCTGTCAAGGATCTGTACAAGCATGCAAAAGCAACGAATGGTTCGTTGAACGAAGTTGTTGCGGGTGCGCGACGACCGTTCATGACAACTTGGGTGCTATATTGGTTGACACTCCACACTACTCTGCGGAGTTAGAAGACCCTCAAAATGGCTGCCTGGATGGCTTGTTTTTGAGTAGTTTTGCTTCTGTGCGACGATTACACACAACCTATTTCTGGATAGTTTTTTCTACTGTAAGCCCTCTACATGTTGTGTAAATCATGAACAAAATTGTAAAACATGAATATACACAAGCATTACATTGAACACCTTGTTTACAACTTTGTTCGTGATAGACCAACCGTCTGTACGGTACGTACCGATGCACTGACACACGATACGGTGGGTTGTACTGACAGATTGGTATGTACCGCCTATACCGATCCCTTATTGGATCAGTACATATCGCTTGTACCGAGCGGTATACCACGATACGGTGAACCTTGATACATAACATATAAATTTTATATCATATATTGTAAAATATGATTTATATTTAGCATGATCTAATAAATTATAGTCTGGTTGGTATGTCTGTCCTGGTTTGTACAGTAAAGTTATGCTATATTTTTTAGTTCTTAATTCTTATAAATTTAATTGTTTGCAGGACAGTGTGGTCAAAGAAAGTGTACATTATCGCCATTTGATTGTATTCCAATATGGTTCTGCCGTGTTGTTCAACATTGCAGATCATGAAGCTGAGCGGTACCTAGATATAATCCGGAAGCATGCATCTGGATTGGTACCAGAGATGAGAAAGGATGGTAAACTTATACAAGAAATCATCAGTCTTTTATTTTCATGAATGTTTGAACTTATAACTAGTAAGTTAATTGCTGTCATTGGTTGATTGTCATTCGACATGCATTTTCTATGCCCTCCAGTGACATATTTAGTATTTTGCTTGAAAAATTGATTAGCCTTGATTGAAGCTAAAAAGGTGATCAAGTATAGTGGTTGATTTTAGATGTTTGTGGAAAGCAATGGGAGGCCAAACATCTAAGGTCATTCAGTATAGGTATATGTTCATATATGGGTTGAGAAATAGTGTAGACTCACAACCTGTTAGAGTTATCGAAGTGGAGTGTAACTCATGAGATGAACACTGTTAGAGCTTTAGACAAATTGCACTGCATATGTGTGGAAAGGCGGGAAATTTGGTTTGAGTTGGTTAGTGAACCATCTTAATGAGACATCAAAAGTTATTATTATATTAATAGTAAGAAAAAATACATGACACCTTTCTATATAGCTTGGCATCACATCTTTCAGCTCCATCCGCAGCTGTCGTATACTCTTCTTTGGTAGATTTGATTCTGGGTGTTTTACAGTGCTTATTTTGTAAAAGACTTTTAATCTTGTTAGATTATTCTCTTCTTCACTTTTTTCTCTTATGTCCATTTTGGTTGGAAACAGTTTCCCTAGAAGTGCAAATATCTATAGAATTACATCTTCAATAGAATCTGGAAAAGATTTTTCAGCTTATAAAGGTTAGCCACTTTATGTTGCATGATCAGATTATGCTGTAGTTGAGAAGCCATCATTGGAAGCATGGATGGAAGGAGGTCTGGACTATATAACTCTAAAATGTTTGGATATTGATGGAATACGCATAATTGGAAGTGTACTAGGTCAAAGCATTGCTCTTGATCATTACGTACGACAGGTACTCATGCATCACAAGCCCCTCAAGTCTTTCAGATATCTATTTTCTACTAATTTTAGAATGATGTCTTGCTCAAGTAAGTTAGGTAAATTCATTTCTTGATTGAGTGAAGAAAGTATGGTGTGAAGATTTTGATGTTATATCTCTTCTTTGTTTTTGCAGGTCGATGATATGGTTGAGGAATTTACAGACATTAATCGTGGGATGGAGAAGACTGGAACTTTTAACATGAACAGGAATAAACTGTTCCAACTTGTTGGAAGGGCAAATTCTAGTCTCGCTGATGTGATTTTAAAGCTGGGCCTTTTTGATAGGTAAGTGCATTCCAATTGAAGGAACTTTGATGCAAGTTATACATCATGGATATTGTTCAAATATCATAAGATACAATTACACAGATGTTGCAATATAGATACAATATCATGGATATAAAATGTTGTAAATATTGTAATTCGACATAAGTTTTTATTTTTGGAATAGATAGTTCATGACAGTTAATAAGTAATTAATTAGTGCTCCTACCTTTTTCATTATTAAAGTTAGGATTTACTAATATTATGTCTTAAATGTAGAAGAGATAGCGAGATCTTAAGATAAGTGAATTTCATTGTTTTAGTTATATTAATAATTGATACAAACACCATATAAATAATTGGTTTAATCGTACACCCTTCTCCACGATAAAACATTAAAGCAAGACAGTATTTTCAGGAAGTATTCATGAGTATGCTTGAAGTATCTAATATTTTTTTTATAATAATGTAATAAACTAGATATTTTTTTCAAGTATCTGAAAAATATAATGGAAATATTCAATCCGAAAAATGTACCCGATATGGAGATGGAAAGGAATTTGAAGTATCTGTGTTAGCATTGAGATTTGGTATAGCATTTTAATTGCTAGATCTCATGGAGGAATTAGCATGACGGATAATAAGTTCTGCTAATTTAGTTTCATTTTATTATTGTATTTAAACAAGCAACACGATGTGCATGTGGATGTATCTCGATATATCGGTTGTCAATACCATGTACGTGTATCTACATCTCTGAGAATTTTACATATATGACTGAAACATATCCAGATCTTTTAAAGTTGCTTCGGTGGTTTTTCTGTCTCTATTTTTGCATACTACTCCTTAAGCCTAAATGAAGACAATCCTTGGTATCAATATTCTTTTTGCATGTGAACTGGGATTTTTTTTTTCTTATTGTCATGTTGGAGTTGCATGTTTGTGTGTGTGTGTGTATTCTTATTGTCACGTTGGAGTTGCATGTTGGTGTCTAGCAATCTTTTAGCAAATTTCTTTCTCAGATTGAGAGGGCAATATTTGTTTTTAAAATTTTAGGGAAAAAGAATGGAAGATCTGATTATTACCGTATTACATGACCCTTTTTTTGCAGGTCTGAAATTGCTTGGAAAAATGCGAATTATGCTCAAATTCTGGAGTATCTAAGAGAAGAATACGAACTGGCACAACGGATTGGAAACCTCGATTTTAAACTGAAATTTGTGGAGGTACTGTCTTTTCTACTTTTTATATACCATCTATTTTGGTTTTAATTGGAAGAACTTGTCTCCTAGTCAAGTGTCGAAATTGTCGTGGCATGTGCCCCGATCATTTTAATGTTTGTTTTCAGCCGATACACGTTCAAATTGTCATGGCATGGTTTTAATTGGGTGACATGACCGATCCAATCAAATTGTCGTGGCATGTGCCCCGATCATTTTAATGCTTGTTTTCAACCGATACACATTCCATTTTTCAGACTAATCAGATCCCGATATCGTCAAATGTGCACTTTTACCAATAATCTCTGGTTGTCTTTGCAGCACAACATCCATTTCCTTCAAGAAGTCCTCCAGAACAGAAAAAGTGATCACATGGAATGGTTAATCATTATATTGCTAGTAGTGGAAAACATCCTTTCGTTCTACGACCTCGCAATGAAGGTTTAGAAGAGGCAGTTTTCCATCTAAGAAGCCCGGATTGCCGACCAGGCCGACCAACCATTTGATGAAAAACGCATGGCGATGCAACTTCTGGAACCACAACTTCCCAAAATGCTAACCATCGCCCCCTTCTTGGAGTTGGATGGCAAAAATCATTCATTCCATGTAGAACATCATTCATTATTTGCACATTTCTTTTGGTCAGATCCTGCTTCTTGTGGGGTGATGAAATGAAGAAGCAAAAGGCACCAATATCTGTCATAGCCGATAAATTGTTGTACTGGCAATTTTTTTCCTGAACCAGTTTGCATAATCTTTGAGATAATGTATACATGTTTATTTTTTGCTTGTCATGCAGCATATGAAAACAGATGCACGCAAATAACATTTTTACTCGGTGCGATTCAAATCATCGGTTGGTTGGATGGATGTTAGAAGAGTGCATATTAATGTCAGGCATGCAGTGATGATTTTGATCTTTGCTTGCATGCAGTGGTTGGCTCGTTTTCCGTCAAACATATTGTTGGACTACAAGAACGGAGAAGGAGGAATCGGTGAATTCCGAGGAGGCTAACATGTCCCCCACCATCCCCAGCTCCGGCGACTCGATCCACTCGTCCATTACTTCACCCAACCACGAGCTAGGCCCCTGGCGCCGCCCCACCAGCACGAGGTCGTACGCCTTGTCGATGGACTTGATGAGGCCGATGGTCTCTTCCACGTTGCTCACCACCACCTCCTCGATCGCCACCCGCTCATTGTCGGCGTTGTTGATCTGGAACTCCCGGAGGAGCTCCTCGTCCCAGATGAGGTCCTTGTCTCTGTTGCGCTCCGTCGGCGGGAGGACCCGGGTGACGTCGACGCTGACGCCGGCGTGCAGTGCCATGCGCGCGCCGCACGACAGAGCTTCCCGGTCGTCGGCGCCGCCCCAGAACAGGATCTTGACGTGGTACTGGAACTGCCCCGGCACGATTTGCCCGAAGCCGGCGAGGGCGTGGTGGACGAGGATGCCGACGGAGCAGGGAGCCTGCGGATGCAAATCACGGATCATCGTCGTGCTCCGGCCAGAACTTGCAGCTCATCAGACAAACCATGGATCGAAAGGTTTGCGCCCACCTGAGTGAGGACATTGGAGATGATGCTGCGAGTGGCTTGATAGAGCTCCGCATTGGCCCCCAACTCCTTCCTCGGATACGGGACAACGACGAAGTGAACGTTCTTTTCCACGGAGAGCGAGCAGATGTCGTGCTGCATGCTCTTGTAGGGGGAGACCGCGGTGAACGGCTGGACGGCGACGATCCCCTTCTTCGTCTGCTCGTAGTTGATGAAGACGTTGTGGAGGCGGTCCATCTGGTGCGCGTCCAGCTGCCCCTTGCGGTTCTTGTGAGCGATGATGGTGGAGGTGGCCCGGCCCATGAGCTCCACGAGGTGGAGGACGTAGACGCAGATGGGGGTCTGCTCGTCGGCGGAGGACGCCTCCAGGAGGTTGAGAATGTGCGGGATGGGCTCCTCGTTGAGCACCGGCGCCACCAGGCGAAGCTCCGCCTGCGGCATGAGGTGCTGCACCGTTCGACAGCCCATGACATGGTCGGAGCTCAAGGGGTCGTAGAAGATGGCCACCAACGACGAGCTTATCGCCGTTATACAGACGCCGGAAACAATGAGAGCCGCATAAGCCTGCGGTTCCATAATCTGTGGCGCACAGGCGCAGCCGCATCAGCCGAGAGAGGTGAGGTGAACGATGATGAGCTCGTAGATCGAGCAGAAAGCAGGTCGCGAGCAGAACAGAGGGCGGTCAAGTCGAAGAGATGAGCAACATACGGAATTGTCGGTGTATGCGTCCGCCAAGCCCATGTAGTTGGCGATCTGGACGAGGCCGGTGAAGTTGAGCATGAGGCCCAGCAGGGCGGCATTGCGAATGGGCATGTTGAAGTATATGGCCGGCACCATCGCGGCCAGGGTCTTGACGGCATACCCTGCAAACATGTACAGCAGCAGCGCCGCAGACATCTTGGGGTGCGTGAAGGTGGTGAGATCGATCCACCTGCCTGCGGTGAGGTAGGTGAGGGGTATGAGCAACTCGGCGGGGATGAACTCCCCTCGTTCGATGAGCGCCGTCCCCAGCGGTGGCCCGTCGGGCACCAACAACCCCAAGTAGACGGACGCTTCCCAGTGCGACGACAGGTAGGAGTCGCTGAAGGCGCCCATGGCGATCACGGCGAGAATTACCATTACGACGTGGCCCTCCCAGACGCGGCCACCCTTGGGGGTCCGACGTACGATCCACCGTATCCATGGCTGGAACACAAAGAAAAGGAAAGCTAGCAAGATGACATAGCCGATCATCTTGCTTGCTGCTTCCAACACACTCAGGCTCATGCTTCTGGACGCCGTCACTATGGTGTAGACGACGACGTAGAAACTGCTGCCCAGGTCGGCGATCAGGGACGCCGACATGGTGAGGCGGCCGAGCTCGGTGTTGAGCAGTCGGAGCTCCGCCAGGATGCTGCCCACCACAGGGAAGGAGCTGATGGAAACGATCATGTTGATGTAGTCAAGGCATGTATAGTAGCCGATGCCCTCGATCATGGAGTCCTCTCGGACCTTGAACACCCTTTTGAGCTCGTTGAGGAGGAGGTAGGGCACCACCACACTGGAGATGGCGATGGCAAAGGCCTTCTTCCCGCACCGCTTCAGGTGGCCGGGTTTCATCTTCACACAGACAAAGAAGAAGTGCATCTGGATGCCCAAACCTGCTGCGGTGCGCATCAACGAAAGCCCTTCTGCCCGGAAAACCGCACCCAGGTACCGCCGTTTGATGTGCTCATAGTCGGGTGCCGCGCCGGCC
Source organism: Musa troglodytarum (assembly GCA_023547065.1). Lineage (NCBI taxonomy): Eukaryota > Viridiplantae > Streptophyta > Magnoliopsida > Zingiberales > Musaceae > Musa > Musa troglodytarum. Next base: position 55,360,716 of record CP097508.1, on the reverse strand, counting down.
AAGCCGAAGAGATAATGGAAGAAGGTAAGCACTCGAGTCACTACGTACGGCAGAGTCGGCCCTAGAAGAGCACCGCTCTGCAACAACGATACCAGTCGACGTACGTACGTACGTACGCAAGCCAAACATTAAACGCCGCCTGCATCGCTAATCATCGGAGGAGAGAAAGAGAGGGGTGCGGGGTTTTACGATGATGTCAGACACGACACGGGGCTGGTTGAAGCGGCGGAGGAAGAAGTAGATGGCGTAGGATGTGAAGACCATGATGACTATCTGGAGCAAGAAGAGGGGCAGCGCATGGGCCAGCGGTTGCTCGTTATAGAAGACGCCGTCGGAGAAAGGGTCGGACGGCCGCGTACAGGCTTCATAACTGAGCACGGAGCTCGCCATGCTCCCTCCCCCGCCGCCTCCCTGCTTCTCCTGCTCCTCTAAACTCCGAGCTTTGGCTAGTTTCTGAATCCCATACAAGGGGAAAACAAGAGAAGGAAGAGAGAAAGATTTGGAAGATCGACATGAGAGGAGGGGAGGCAAACTCGGCCTCCAGCCTGACAAAAGATCCTTCCAACTATATTTGTCCCAACAACAAGCAACCGATTTCTTTTTCTTGTTATGAAACAGGAAACCAAGGTTTGACGATGATGATAATAATAGCAACAATGATAACAAAAACAACAACAACAATAATAATAATTGTTTGATGATGACAAGAGTCATGTTGTCTTTACACCAAAAGAGGTCAAGATGATCATTTTTTTATTTTTTATTTTTTTCCTAAAAATATAGGAAGATGGGATAGATATTGTCATGTGTCAACTTATGGCTTTCATTTTGGATGCACCTGCACACACAAATCCAGATTGCTGTATGGATCTTTGAACTTGATGCAAGACAATAATTGTCTAAGTAAATGAAGACAAAACCAAAGACAAAAAAAAAAAAAAAAAAAGAAACTGTGAGCTGTTCTTCACTTTTCACTAAATAATAGCAGGAGTACTCATCTCCTCATAAACCATTCCTTTGAAGGTTTTGTTAGACTACATCTTTGGCTGTCTTCTTTTTCCAGCGTGAAAGCCAAATTGCCAGTGTGAATCAGTTGATGCCAATGCAGGTCTTGTGTTTGGGCTCAATTAATTGGCCAGCCATTGCACAGCACTGGTGTTCTTGCAGAGGTCATTTGACTTGTTAGATTTCTTTCTCAGCTAGGCGACTGGCTTCCAGGGTTGACCCACATCCTCAAACCAGCTACATGTCATGGTCGACCATCATGAGTGCTGGAATCTGCCCATGGTTGACGAAATCGATCCTGTTCAACCTCACACAACAGAGGAGATGCTCTGGTAGTTCCTCCTGTTTCTGTGCCTGCATCAATTTCTTTGATCAGATGAACTCACTGAGAACCTCATTTGCTGAAAATTTTTTCAGAAATCCCAAGACCTTGATGCTCGATCTAGCGATGTTACATTGGTGAAGTTGTTCGACATGTTCAGAGATAAATGTAGAAACATGGCATGCAATGGACTATATGGTAAGTCGCATCACTATTTCATGTATGTTCGGGAGTGTCATCAGATTTGAAGTTTCCGCCTCTCGATTTTTACATTAAACTAAACGATACATTTGTAGTTCCAAATTGATTTTTTCCCAATGAGTGCAGCGATAAATTTATACTACAGCAAGAGTGACATTAAGCAATGAGCCAAAAATATGAATGTGTAACCCATGAAACTGCGATTTCACATGCACACAAGTCAATGCGATAAACAAGGTCAAACTCATGATTGTGATTTGCCAAACTAGCTAACAAGTTAGAGCAACAAATAGGAGAAAGACCCCATACGACGAGTGAAGGATAAAGATTTCAAGAGCATCATTGCATCGAAGGAAGGCCAACATCAAAAGCAGGACAAGTAGGGAAAAAACTGAGTGTTCATTCGTACCTGAATCGTTAAACCCAGATCAAGTATTCCATGTTTCAATCGTTCTCTAAATGCTTCAAATCCCTTTCTTGATATGTAGCTAAACCGGTGAACATCTAGGTCGATTTCAAAGTAATTCGAACCCTGTATACAGAAAAAGAAAATCCATAACCATGCAACCACAATATTACTAGATCATGGTCGAAAAAGTTCGACCCGATGTCACTAGATAATTATAAATCTTGATGACATGGTTACAGAAAATTGTTCACTTTCAACTAGGAGATGCACTTGACATCAGGAATCTAGCCAAGGACTTCAATTTCATCCGGAGCGTTTGGTACCATCCAGCCGTGAACAGGGAGGCAGGCCACCCCATTTTAGGTGATTCATCCTTTATTTTTCCTGTTTTTCTAAACTCCAAGCTTAAAAGCCCCTAAAGCACTCATGAGCAATCCCTGGTCCCCCTGCGGTCTCTATCGCCCTCCCCGCTTCATCCTCAGTCACCCACCAACTGCCAGCCTCCCACCTGCCGCCATCTCCTCCTCCTCCCCTTCTTCTGCTCTAACTCCTCTCCCCCTCCTTGTTCTACCAGTATGTGCTGGCATACCATGTACCGGTATGCTGATATGAGTCTAGTACCAATTGCATTCCTCGATTCTAGCATTAGCATGCAACATGTAATGTAAAAGAAAGGCTAGTATGTCATCCTGCACCTGAAAAAAATTGTGTTGAGGGCGTGAAAGCACCGGCTTCGCATTGTAAGCATGGACAAGTTTCTTTTCCGCACTATTCAACTGGAGATCCTCAGGGTTGGCTAACCCAGCCAGTATTTTAAGCCTTTCTCTGTAAGGAGTGGTTGAGTCCATCGGAAACCCTTTAACCTTCTCTATTTCATCATTTACAAATCGCTGCAGAGGATCGTGTAGTATGAGCACAACTGGAATCTAATGAACATTGACTAGCGGTGATACTACTGTAAGAAAAAATGTTGAAGCAACTTACTCTAATGGTATCCTGGAACTGGGGAGAAGTTTCTTCGTCGAAATTGTCAGATATCTTGAAGTACAGTACAAGACTCATCCCTTCACCATCGCCATCGCCGAGGAACATAGCAGCAGGATAAGTAGGAAGCTGTCAAGTTTGAGGAAAGTTTTAAGATGAAACCAAACAAGTTAGCCATAAGAAATGTGAAAAATACCTGAATATTGACAACCAGCAGAGAGGGCACTTTCTCCCGTGCCTTAACAGAAGGAAGCTCAATGTGCTGAGCAATGTGACTTACTTTATGTTGGCATGAAAACAAATCTATACCGATTGGAGTGTATGGGGTATGATGTGGAGCAGGCGATTTTTTCTTATCTCTGAGTAAGAACATTATATAACTTACCAAAACCAACAACAATAAAAAAAAGGAAAAAAAGTTTAAGACTGAATTATAAGCATTCAAAAATACATGAACTATTCATGCCTGAAATAGCTCTCCCCACGAAGCTTAAAAGATGAAGGTTCAAGAGTAGACCAGCATTCTTGCGCTGGCTTTTCGCTGGTTGAACATGGAACCGACAAGCCTGCTATTGGTCGATATAGGTATTTCTTTGAAGCACCTATTCCAAAAGTTGCCATATCTATCATCATTTTGAATTTTATAGAGTTGTAAAGCACAAAGCACACTAGATATGAAACCAAGACTAGAAAATGAAATTGTCACAGTTGGTAATTGAAAATGGAGTTATAACTATCACAAGTGTTGTATGCTGTCATGAACTTATTTAATACATCTACATGAAAATTTTAAGGGAATGAGAATAAAATCTCAAAGTAAGTAGTGCTTTGAAGGAGTAGAGTCAGGAGAAATCAAGCATCACAAAATAAAATTCTGACGGTTACAGAATTGTCACAACAACAATGAACAGTGAAGCATAATCTTGAAGAAGGATGTTGTGTATAGTGTAATGAGCTATATTTAGTGCAGCTACATTTATATTACTTGAGAACAGAAAAATATGCAAAGAAGTGATTTAAGGAGCAGACTGATGCGGACAAATTATATATAGAACCCTCAACAGAAGGTCTAGGCAATTTACATAAAACAAATGATCCATGTGGTAAACTGTTGTCACTCGAGGACAGAGATTACAAACTTCAGCCTTAAGACATCAATTTAGAATAAAAATCCTAAGTTGATATATCTGTACATCTACATGTGTCTATAAGATACTATGATAGGCGACAAGATTAGATGAAAAAAAGATGAGTAGCGCAGAGGTTTCTAGGAATGCAGGGAGCAATCCTGTTCTCATGCATCAAAAGGAAAACTCATGAAGCATAGGTCCTTACTCTGACACTAGATATCTTGACAACCATGGGAAACTAAATAGCAACATAAGCATAGACTGTGTACGGGCAGTTTCATATTGGCAATCAGACAGTTCCATAGGAATGAAGGTATTCAACATGTGATATATCTGCCAAAAGAAATTCCATGATCATTATAAAATAAAGCAGCTGCAGCATTTTGATCAGCTTGAATATTAGCCAGTAATAATAGTAAGATTTAATAATAAAATAAAATGAACAAAAAGAGACAAAATAAGTTTACTTACAAAATTCAGTAGTTTCATCTCCATCTTTGGATTTTCGCTTAACTGAAACCCTGATCACTGCTGACCTCCTCTTTTGACATTGTGGGCTAGTAGTAGGAAACTGTTGAGTTTTACTGTTAAAGCTGATGGAAGGAACTAAATGAGGTGCACATGATGAAGACAACTGCATCAATGGCGTGTCACGAAAATTTTCCTCTGTGTCATGTCTTATTTCCTTTAAACCTTTAAAGCTACCGCAGATATCCTCTAAGACCTTTTTCATTTTGGTACAACTTTCGGTCTGGTTTCTAAGCTTTGCTTCATCAACCTTCTCCAACTGAATATAAGACCCTTGTGGATTTACAATCTCAAGTCTATCTGCATCTTCACATTCATCATTGCTCAAAAGCTTTTCAGTTTTGCCCCCATCTGTTTCAATGTGTTGTTCAACTGCCAAAGCGGTTGGGGTGGTATCAAGAAGTTCCTCAAACTTGCATACAGCATCCACTAAGAGTGAAGCATTTTCATATTGCAGCATTTGGGTCCCAATCGAACCATTTATTGAGGAAAGACAATCTACAGAAAATATAAGCACCAAGAGATACTGCTTATTTGAAGTCACCATTGTATGATGGAGATGAAGAAATTAATTCCATACCTCCACAAACACTACTGAAGTCATCATCAGATTCAGACTCTAAAAAGCTGACAGAATCAAACCATACTTCTTCTTGGCATAACACTGCAAGTATACATCATCATCCAGTTATTTAGTGTTCCCAATTATTCTTTCGAGAAGAGGGAGTAAAGAGTGAAATTAGAAATAAGGTGAAAACTGTAATAACAAAAGCATGACAGGCTGAAGCCATCTGAAGGAATCCCATACCATTTCTCTCCATCTGGCTGTGATGCCATTGCAATTGAGTAAGATGGAATGCAAGATTTGAGACCTCAGATTTCCGGCTAGTTGTTGCAGCAGTCTTAACACGAACGATCTGACTGCAAGTGAAACGATTTGGTAAATCACTTTTCCTAGTGGCAGGTGCATCAGGGACCGATGCAGAAATCTTCCTGCAGCATTTTCTTGATCGGAGAGAATACTTCCAAGATCTAGGTCTTCTGTTTAATGTTGATACACAGGCACCCATGATACTGCCGAATAACAGAAAGCGTTCACTGAATCACGTCAACCTCTTTAAAAGAAATGGACACAAATTTTATGCACGCTAAGAAAAAAGGGCAAATCTTCCATATGGATGCTCGAAAATCTCAGAATTGGAAACGGCAGGACCTGTAAAATGTGATACATAAAACTTATTATCTTAATTCAGATACTTTTAGCAGTACGTATTACCTTGCACCAGTAAATGCTAAGCAGAATACATCAGGTTAAAATACACATTAGTAAGCGCAATAATATATGGTCTTTGCACCGTTGAACACACATGTTAATCAGCGAAAGAGATATTGATGCATTAAGATACTGTTTCAATAATGAAAACGTCATATAGACATAGAAACTGTGCTAATTCTGTTAGTGGACTACTCACCCTCATCGTTGTGAGAACCTTTTTCTTGACAGATGCATTCATGGCCTTGCCACGGACAATGCTCTCACCTTCGATCATCACACAGAATGGACTACACAATGAAAGATGCTCCTAACTAATAGCCCACATTACCATTCAAAGCCCTGTCCTCAGTCAAATTTCCAGAAGCAAAAGCAGAAATATGCCAATGTCAAAACCAAACTCCAAAAAGGCTGCAGATCATATCTCAAGTTGGCAATATTATCTAGAGAAATCTCATTGAAATTGAGTTATTCAACATCTTTTACCAGCAAAACCATCTAAATGATGCAAAATAATCCTGTGGCACTGCCAAAAAACACATCTTAATTTAATATAAGCGGAGAACAATAGCTGCACATTTTCAGATCTTGTACGCAAAACTAGCAAAAAACAGAAAGGGGATGCAGTGAAAAAAATCTACCTTGCGATCAGGAGAAGCAACCAGGAAACGGAGTTGAGATAGTCTGAGAGGAGAGCTAATGCAATGTCCCAAGAGCCAGAGAAGCTGCAAGTTTTGGCCTCAAGAGTTAGTCTGCTCTATAGAAGAGCTCCGGACTTCAACGGCAAACATCAAGTAAAGAAAAAGAATAAGAAAACACTTGATGTGATGCTTGTCAACAACCGAGGAGATGTGACGTCCGCGTGAAGAGGCAGAATCCTAATAAAATGCACAATAATTTGGAAAATAGCGGCACCAAAGATTTGGAAATTATCCTAATAAAATGCACAATAATTCGGAAAATGGCGGCACCAAAGATTTGGAAAAATATCCTAATAAGATGCACAATACTTTGGAAAATAGCGGCACCAAAGATTTGGAAATTATCCTAATAAAATGCACAATAATTTGGAAAATGGCGGCACCAAAGATTTGGAAAAATATCCTAATAAGATGCACAATACTTTGGAAAATAGCGGCACCAAAGATTTGGAAAATATCCTAATAAAATGCACAATGGATAGCAAAAAATTCAAGAAGACCAAACAAACACAAACCAAGTCAAGATCCAATTTTTAGGCCACTGAATGTTCAAACACATTAGTTGGTATAAGTAAGGATAAAAAAATACATGTGTTTGATCAAAAAGTTGACTTGGCATTGCCATTGTACTAAATTTTGACCCATCAGAACCGCATGCCAAGTTTGTCTCCTGATTAAGATAGGAGATAGCAATGGGAATTAAAGAAAAGACGGCAGCAGTGTGGAGCGAGTGTATGACTTGGACAACAAAATCACACATCAAGAACACCAAACACAATGGAGGGACAAGAAAGAACCCCAGGAGGAGCCACCGGTGAAAAAAAGACGAGATTTTGATGCAAAACACGGATCGGCATCAGAAATTTCTCTGGAAACAACCATTTGAATGGAAAGAAGGAGAGATTTTGACACCGATGATGATATTCTAAGGCCGCCGATGATCAGACCTCGAGGTATTTCGATTCCAAGTCACGCTCTGCCACCTAACAGGGAAGCCCGCCGCCGCGCAGTTTACCGCCCGCCGCCATTGTCGTCTTCCATATCACGTGGGGAGAATTGAAAAGACGAAGAAAGCTTCCACCTTACTGCTTATCTAGTCTTGTACCACAAAAGAAGCAAGCGCTGGTGACGAAGGAGGAAGGGGGTTTACTGTTACAGCCCATCACAATCAGTGAACCTACCCGTTTCAAGAGGGGACAAGGAAGGAGGTTAGCTTGCTCCAGCGTGGTGATGGATCCCAAACTCCCGGTGCAAGGCTCCTTCCTCCGTTTCAGTCTTCACCGAGTTCCATTGAAGTCTATCTAAAACAATACAAGTTTCTATAAATCGATAACCCTAAGTTAAGGGCGTACAATTACAATTGTCAAGCTCGTGCAAGAAACCACGAGAGACGGGTTACTGCGAAAAGAGCAAAAGAGGATGCGAGGCAAGAGCTGGAAGCCTTCACTCTCGAGGGGATAGCGGGGCTGGGTTCTCTTCATCGGTTACCTGAGAAGGTGGAAGAACACGCAAGGTCCCATCGAGAGACCAATCAATGCATGGTGGCCATGTTTGCGTTGGGGGAGGTGATGATGATGATGATGACCGGCTTTAATGGAGTGCCTGCCATGAATCCAACCCCTCCTTTTCCCCCCAAAAGGACTGCAAGAGCAGGCCCCATGCAACTCTCGAAAGGTGGCAAAAGTGCAGGAATCCCATGCATCCAAACCTCTACTTTTCTCTCAGTAGCTGCAGCGGGTGCAGGTCTCATGACATTATCGATCGCTGTGGTTACGTCCAAGAGGAAGACGAGACAGTGCACGCCCACCTCCCTCCCTGGAAAGCTAAACCAAGACTGCCTGAGCTGTGAACTCCATCGGTGGAAGTGGGACTTTTGTGTTGTTGTACCGTTCTGTGCAATGGAAGTGACGATTCAGTGGGGCTTCTGAGTTGCTGTACTGGTTTTTCTTTTTCTTCTTCTTCTTCCTCCTCCTCTCTCTGTCTCTCTCCAGCTGATCTATGGAGTGCTGAGGCAACTTGTGATGGAAAAAGAGGCCAATGTGTTTGGATAATGGAGTTATCATGGGCCAAATCAAATATCAAATAGCAGACGATTCAAAGAGGGCATTGACTTGGGTCACATACTTTTATGTTGAACATAACATGGATTTGTTCATGTAATTTGTATGAACTGATGATGGGTGAAGAGTAGGCAGTAAGACGTTCAGCTGCCCCCATCCAAAGGGATCACTGCTGACTTCCACCTGAGGTGGTTGACCTCAACAACCCATCCAGAGAATCCACCTAATCCAAGTCTAACTGGTTGACCTGCTTCAAGAGCAGACATGAAACTGGTAGGATTCATCCACAGAGATATAAACATTTTTAAACTCTTAGTGTGACTTATGGATCCATATCCATGTACCGATTAATTGTTGATACAATAAATATCGAATCATACTGAGTGCACTGATAGACGAAGGTATACCGATATACCACATGTATCAGTCTATATGAAGATATACCAATATATCATATGTATCAATCTTTTGTTGAATCAATACATGCCACCCATATCGAGTTGTCATGCACAAAATTATAAACAGCTTGTGCGGTATAATGCTTATGTATTTTCGTATCTTTTCGGTTTATTATTACTTTGTGAAGTATGTAAAGGGTTGATCAAAGGCTTATCAGCCCCGTTTGAATGAGTTCGACGGTCATTATAGGCTTGTCCATAAGGTTTATGATGGTTGAGTTCGCGTAGGAACCAAACTTGGTCTTGAGGCAAGCGATAAAGAATGAACCGCAAGGTGGAGTGGGTTGTTCGGACGATCAAAAGAGTTATACAAAGTCACGAGGTGAGGAGTTGCAAACTCAAGTAATCGATAATCATGAGCTTGTATGCGGATGACGATTGTCCGGGGTCATCCTAAGATGGTCAAGGTCACATCGAGCATTGGAAACTTTTTCTTGGCATGAGAAGGATATATACGTAAGATCAAAGCGGTTCATGTTGTTCGATGGGTTTTATTGGCGAATAGTTGATCTGCATTTGCAGGTAGAAATGCACGAAGTTTAGAAACGGAGTAGTCCAAGGATTATCTCTGAAGCATTTGATGGAAGAACTAAGAGAACTTGCTCCAACGGACTTGGAGAGATGAAATTAGTGTCGAAGATCTTAGCACACAGAGGAGGAGACCTCAAGACACTCTTGAAGAATATGCCATAGTATTGCTAGTCAAGTTGTTATGAGGAAAATGGTGCTAGTCTTGAGGGAGCGACCTAAGACAATACAAAATGAAGGTACACTTGGAGCCAACAGGGAGATCGGACTTAACAAAGGGCTGACTCATGAAATGGAGGGCGCAAGGGCCACCATTAACTCAATACAAATCGAGGAGCGAAGCAACTTGGGGGTAACTTGGTGATGCACACAAGCCACATGAAGGGAGTTGGCATAGAAGATGGAATATGGAGCGAAGGCTTGAAGCTTTCCTTGGACAGAGGTCAAGGACATGAACTCTTGCAAAGGCAGGAGTAGGATCATGTTGTTCCATGGGTTTCTTATTCTGATAAAGCAGACTCATCTTGCATTATGCCAAAGATGAAGGAAACTTCGAGGCACATGCATCTTATCTCGGTAAAGTATTTGACGGTAGAACTAAGGCGATACAGCTTGGAGAGGCGAAGTTAGTGTCAGAAAACCTTAGCACGGGGCAAGAGGACGCAGAGGCTGGTAGTCTTGAAGAATATGCCATAATATTACTAGTCGAGTTGCTATGAAGAAAATAGTGCGTAGTCTTGGGTAGAGGCCCGAGCGATACAATATGCACTACACTTCAGTCGATAGGGAGATCGACTAGGATGACTCTGGAATGGTGTAACTATCATTATGCTTTGTCAATGACCCAATCGAGTGGGTGGACAAAGGGGTAACGGTGATGAAGTCACATGAAGGAGTTGGCGAGAAGATGGAACATGGATCAAGGCTTGGAGTTCACCACAGAGGTCAAGGACATGAACTCACCGGAGAGGATCATGGTGGCCATGGGAATCATGGAGAGACTCATCTTACATGCAACAAATACAAGACTTATCTCGTGAAGCATTTGATGGTAAGAATAAGCGACACACTGGAGACGGTTAGTGTCAAGATCTTAGCACGACAAGAGGGCTATGGCACTCTTGAAGAATATGCCATAGTATTGCTAGTCGAGTTGTCATGAGGAAAATGGTGCTAGTCTTGGGGCGACCAAGACATACAAAATGAAGTACACTTGGGGAGATCGGATCACAAAGGGTCGACTGTGGAATGGACGCAAGGGACCATTAACTCAAATCGAGGAGCGAAGCAACTTGGGGGTAACTTGGTGATGCACCCAAGCCACATGAAGGGAGTTGGCATAGAAGATGGAATATGGAGCGAAGGCTTGAAGTTTTTCCTTGGACAGAGGTCAAGGACATGAACTCTTGCAAAGGCAGGAGTAGGATCATGTTGTTCCATGGGTTTCTTATTCTGATAGAGCAGACTCATCTTGCATTATGCCAAAGATGAAGGAAACTTCGAGGCACATGCATCTTATCTCGGTAAAGTATTTGACGGTGGAACTAAGGCGATACAGCTTGGAGAGGCGAAGTTAGTATCAGAAAACCTTGACACGGGGCAAGAGGACGCAGAGGCTGGTAGTCTTGAAGAATATGCCATAATGTTACTAGTCGAGTTGCCATGAGGAAAATGGTGCGTGATTGTGCAGTAGTAGAGGCCAGATCTGACAATAGTGCACTAATTTCTGAAGTCATGACTTGAGGCATAACGAACTATCCTAAAGTTATGCTTTGTCCGAGTGTGACCCAAGAGTGGGTGGACAAAGGTCGATTGCCAAAGGAGCGAATAGAATCGAAGGTGGTAAAGGCCCTGCGATGTGTTGGCAGAGGTCACACATGGAAAGATCACAGTTCGAGTTCATACCACAAGGACCAGAATGCAAGGAGATGTCACCAGGAGGCGACATGGTGTAGCAGATCATGGTGGAGAATAGTTCGAGGCAATGCAACAAATACAAGACTTATCTCGTGAGGGACAAGGTCATACGGAGGTATAATAAGGAGCACAACTGGGAGCTTCACTTTGGTGAGCAACACAACAGCAAGAAGAGCTATGGATTCGAGGAAGGAATGCCATGGTACTGTAGAGGCGGGTCTTCCGTGTATGCATCGAATGTTACATTGAATGAAAGCCTTGGGCATCTTATTAGAGAGTAATAGAGAGAAGTTCAGATGCAAGTAGAGTCCCAGGGGGACCTGGATCATGCAGATGATCGGAGCGGTAAAGTTGGACTACTTAAGAGCTCGTATTCACTTGGAGGGATAGGACAAGGCGAATAAGGGAACATTCGACATAAAGATAGGAGAAGTTGGCCAGCAACATGATGGCGGAGGCCATACGTAGGAGTTATAGTCTGTCTTTCTATCGACCAAGAGGAACTGCTCAGAGAATACAGAGGTGTTGAAGTAGGTGGTCAAAAAAGGGCGAGGAAGCAATGACGAGTCTGGAGGGACTTATGCTAGTCATATGTGCCCTGCAAACCAATCACATGAGTGGTGGCACTTGTGACTTGATATGCACTTTTTCTCTTTGCTTATTATTAGACGTTTTATCACTTTATTTTGCGTGTTGCATATATTGTGATGTCCTTGGATCTGTGCAATGGAAATCGGATCGTGATGAGATCACGATAATGAGACATTCATTTATTGATAATTACCTCAGAAGGACATCGAGATAGGGAAGAGTGTCGATTATATGATGGAGGATCTCATAGCTACTCGTGGGGACAATGAAAGTGCTCATTGGGGAATGAGTTCATTGATTGATCTGCCTACGGAATACTAGATGGTTATTGATACCTCACGTCAAACAGCGATTCCGTAGTCCCAATAGTGTATCTGGTCCTTAGACTTTAGACACCAAGGATGTCCTGTATGAGTACTCCACTCTTTGATATTGGACTTATAGGTTTGGAAAGTTCCAAATCTAGTATAGTTGGTCATTGGGAGTGGTAGCCAACTTTATGAGGGCTATTGAGTGTCAATAGAGGATCATCCACTCTTGGTATCATGAGAGAAATATCTCATGTGTTCTTGCTCGAACAAATCCTTGGCCAAGGTTATTCGGATTGAGAGAGAAAGGGTTCTCCGAGAGAATCCGACAAGAGTAAGACTCGAGGAGAGACCGTATAGGCCTGACAGCACCATGCCCGGTATAGGGTCTCTGGGATACTAGATGGATGAGAGATTATAGATACATGGTAATTGAGGATAGATAGGCCCAAAGGATTGGATTCCCTTGTATCGTCTGGGGACTATGGCGTAGTGGCCTGGTACGTCCGTAGTCGATGAGTTGGGTGAATTATTATAGAGATGATAATTCACTAAGTCAGAAGAAGTTCTGACAAGTATGACTCACGACCAGCTCGATATTAGGCCTAGAGGGTCACACACATATGGTAGGTGTTGTGACGAGTAGAGGTTCGGATATGAGATATTCGCTGAACCCCCTATCTTATTGGATATCCATTAAGCTCCTGAATTATTGGATCCTGAGATGAGATCCAATAATTATTAATAAGAGATTATTGGGTAGAAACCCACTAATCTAAGAGACTTGGATGATTGTATGGAGATCCAATACCCAATAAGACAAAAAGATCCATTAGGGTTTTCAGGGGGCCTTTATAAATAGGAGGGAACTAAAGCTCTATAAGCTGAGGGTTTCTTTTGGTAGCCACCTCCTGTTCTCCTCTCCCTAGAGAAAGAGGTGCATCGTTGCAATCCCTACTGTATGGATACCGCTAGAGAGGAGGACGCTTGTCCTCCTTCATCCTCTCCCACAGATCTGTGAAGTGAGGATATGATCTCCTAGGTATCTTCTTTACACTGCGATGCGGATTTATTTTTGGACCGAAATGCGAAACTTTCGAGAAAGTGTTTTATTTTCTTCTTCATGCGCATAGATGTCGGATTTCCCAACAACTCAGCTACTCAAAATCGAGCATCGGTTAGAATGATGGTGGACTCAGAGGAGTAGCGCAGTGCTGTAGAGGTGGATCTACCGATTGCAAAGAAGGGACGCAGATGTGAGGCAACGGATAGTAGTGCCATGGGCATGGTTACGCTATGGTATTGCAGAGGTGGGACTTCCGTGGAGTCATCGATCCCTTGCTTTTATGGAGGGGGAGCGCTTGGTCGTGATATGGGCCGTGGAGGAGGAGAATGCAGTGGCAAACTCCATGTACCATGATAAGACTGAAGAGAAGAGGCCAGGGAACTTCATAAGACTGATGTCAATGGACTTCTCATCAAGATAGTCGTAAGTGAAGGACTTCGGGTCAATGCAAGAGTGCTCGACTAGGGAACGAAGCAGGTAGTACGCAGTATTGTACCTTTGCTACTCAGAGGAGTAGGCGGCAGAAATAATGGAGAAGATGGTATAATCCCAAAGGCGACCAAAAATATCAAACTTACTCTAGGTTGGAGTGACAACTTCTTGTATTCCAGAAGTTTAATGACATTGAGAAGGCGAATCACAGTAGCTAACTCAACATAAGGATTGCAAACACTTCAAGTGCTTCAGAAGTGTGAGCGAAGAGCAGGCAAAATCTAGTAACCAGCTCAACGCACGGAGTACAACCTCGAGGAGACAGGCGAAGTCAAGTAACCTTTGCTTTCTCAACTCTTAGAGAATGAGCGAAACAGAATACCATAGTTCTCTTAGTTATCCAGTAGAGGAGCTCTGCGCAGATTTGAAGACCCTTCGAAGGAACCCAATGAAAGACAACGGTTGTCAAGTCCTCACCAATGGTGATTAGTGCTACTAAGAGTAGATTGTCCACTTCATTTCCCAACTGAATGTCAATCAAAAGCGGAAGTGATACAAACCTATTGGGATAAGACGATTAAGTGGAAGAAGATACCAAATAGGATAAAAATGAAAGAGAGTGATAAGGTCAAGATTAAAAGCAAAAAAGTCATGACCATTTAGCGACAAGAAAAATCATCATCGCGAAAATGAGGATGATTTTTCGTGTTCATGATCTTAAGTGAAATGCGAGGATCAGACACACACAACTCCGAGAGGATCTCACCAAAGAGTCATTGAATTAAGTCTTCTTTGAAAAGAAGTTTCGACTACTCAACTAAGATGAAGTGTATAAGAATATGAATAAGGAAAAAATTAAGCATTAATGCTAAATATAATATTTTACTCATTAAAGCTCAATCAAGGGGTTATAATTAAGTGGGGAGTTAGTAAAGGGTAAATACTTGTTACAAGTTATCAGAGAATTAAGCATCAAATGAATCTTCCTTTTTGTTTTGACACCTGCCTCAACCAATGACATTTATCGAGCATATATAGATAGGTCTTTAAAACCTTTTCTGCAAGCTGTGCCTTCTGTAAGAATTGAAATCTTGATGAATTCAATTCATTAATTATGGACCTAAAGAATAATGATGTTAAAGATCAAGGCCTAATTGTGTACTCTTTCTTCATCATCCTCCCATTTACCACATGCTCAGAATAACTTTCTTCAAGTTCCTGAGCTGATGTGGATCAGCTAGCCCAGATTTGCAACAAGGACAACTAAAAAAGATGACCATTATTAACATAAACAGCAGCAGCAGCAGCAGCAGCAAGAACAACCATCTATTTGGAAAGGGGATCATATGACTTATAAACAATAAAAGGTATCAACAGAGCCAATCAGGCAATGAACACTGAAAAGTCCATATTACAACAGAAAGCAAAAGGAAGATTGCAACCATTCCTAGTTTACATTTCACCTTCCTTGTCAAGCAGCACCCGGAACCCTGGTGGATGACTTATAATGCGCAACAACCAGCAAGAAAGAAAGACATCCTATCCGATTTTTAAACTTTAGAGAGCAAGGGGGAACTGTGGTCGTTTGAGTTTGTCGAGTGACGAATTGGCATCAGAGCTGGATCACGGTATGCGGTGACGAGTTTGTCGAAAAATTCTTCCATTGCTGGATCATTCCGATCTTCTCGATCTTTCTTTATCAAAGTCTAGAAGCAAACCAACCGAAAGTATCAGTCAGGTTGAGTTCTATAAATAGAAGCAGTTGCAGGGAAAAGAACTACCATATATTCTACTTAAACAATAGCCCTATCATCTAATAAATCGTACAGGAGAGTAACAAACGATTAAGACCACAATGAGAGCAATAATCCACAAACTTCTATTACATCTTCGAACTTTAAATATCAGGTATTATCAAAATATGGTCACATTTCAAAGTTAACAAGTGGTGTTGCAAGAATCTCAATCAAGGACAAAACAAGTCCATGGTACAATAACTAAAATAAGGAATACCTCACTAATTGTGCAAACTCAGTTAACTCATCCAATCTTTACAAGCAGCAAATAAAAAGATAGGTAACTCACGAAAAGGAAAAACAATTAGCAGATTCACAAGTTGTGCAATTCACAAAAAAAAATTAAACAGGTGGGCATTATTCTTGATCACATTGAGAGTGTCCGCATCATTCAATACAAAAACAAGTAGGGAGAAGAAATACATTTGATTTGATAGTGACAGACCTCAGCTGAGAAATCATGAAAAATAGGAAGAAAGCGCTTTCGGCAATAATCATTAAAAAGAAGGGTAAGCACTGGAAGTGGCAAAATTAAGGATGATGCAAGAGGAAGCTTCTTAACCCCAAATATTCCAACTGCAATTATCTGCATAAGTATAAGAGAGAATATTGTGGCGTTGTGAACAATAGGCCAAAACCTTCCACCAGTGTCATACTTTGGCTGATACACATTTAGTAGCTGCATAAAATTCCAACTACAGTTAGTTCATATCACTTAAAATAATGGTGCATCAAAATCATTGTGGCTGCAGAGCTATGGTGAGTGCAACTGTAAGAAGTACGGTTCATATTAAATAAAGTGCAGAACTTAGTTCATAGCTTAGTAGAGTTATTTTGAATGTACACGTACAAGTATTACATTCATATTAAGTATAAAAAAAGGGTTCATAACTGCTGACTTGCCACCCTTGTGCCGACCTTTCTTTTTTCCATCATTGTTTAAAACTGGTGTAGGAAGTTCGAGAATATGTACATAATAGAACGAGAAAATGCAAGAACCAGATAGTGAATAAGATACTTAAATAATTAGCTTGTAGGTAGACTAATCATAGATTTTATTCAAAAAAATAAAACATTGGACATCCTACAAGCAGAAGAGGTACATATAATTTGAATTGAGGCATATTTAACAACTTGTTGATATTATCCAAATATCCATGTAGTGTTAATTCACTTAACCCTGAGTTTCAAACGTACAGCAAAACACACATCAAACAGAGTTTATCCTCTCAATACATGTAGCACATGTCATTTATTCTTATAGGTTTTTGACCAAATTTGCACAAAGGAGAGCTGTCACATTGTGTTGCCACTAGAATACAAGAGATAGTGATATTAATCCCCACCATTATAGGTAATTTATCAGGAAAAGCACTGAAATGTCCACTTCGGTTGTCCATGAATGTAATTATCGGAACTAACCAAGAATGCCAAATAACCTCAAGCAGATCAGTAACAAGTAAATTATGCCAAAAGCTGAAATTTTTTAAAAAATTTTATGCTTATTTTAGACTCTGTTGGAGTAGAAACTCTTCCATAATCCAGATTGAGGATTAAAGCCCAATCATGGGACAAAACATCCTCAAGATGCAAACCATCAGTCAGATTTGACAAAAGCATAAGAAGGTTTCTTCTATCTTCAACAATGAAATTTAGTTTATCAGCAGTTCATAGCTGATCGCAAATAGTTAGCACTTCAAGGCTTCTTGACTTTGTAGTTGTATCTGTCCACTTCGATCTCTACAACGAAAACCATTTGTTGTCTATATAAATCATGAACAGGTCTTAGAACTGTGTAACAGAGTAGATTATTGGATGGCACCAATACATTTATAAATGGTCCTCTGCTAGTATGACCAAAGAGTCTACAGACAACAGTATCTGTGATCTGAAAGGGAAACAAAGAACTAACAAAATAACAAATTCTATGGCATGGGAAACCAAATGAAACAAAAGAATAAGAAAAGCTAAAAAAAGGAATTATTTTAGTTCTTATGACTGATGGACCAAGAAGTTGCAAAATCAAGATTGTTGTGCACATGGATAAATCTCATAGTAATCTAGATTCCTAAAGTTTTCTGCTCAAGTATTCTCATTGTATTCTTGGCCAAAAACAGTATCAGCAAAAAAGGACCCCCAATCTTTAGAAGATTAGGGGAGCAACAGATGACCACATTGGTAATCACATTCAAGTGTTATTTCATAATCCTTCATAACGGAAAGAACTACAAATCATTAATTTGTGAAGCTAAAAGTTGGGACACTTGGCATCAAAGAGGTTGAGTTGATATTCACAAACACCAAGAAATGCCAGTAAAGATTACCTCTTTCTGCCAGTAAAAACACCAAGAAACAACAAATACTGGATGCAACATAAAGGAAACAGAAAGCAAAGACATGAAGTGTTTTACTGACCTGATTCCGGTAGATAATGTACCCAAAGCAGAAGAAGACCAATATAAATGGCAGAATTAGTGGAGCTAAAAGAAAGTAAGTAAACCCAAGGAGCCCAAATAATAGAACTCTAGGTATTTCACTATGGTATGGGATAGATGGTATCTGGAAATCATCATCATTGGTCTTGGAACAACGTCTGCTTATTAGATCACCAATAAAAGCGATTGTGCGATTAAGCTCCCAAGATAAGCTAGTCCAGGATGTTACCACATATGCAATGAAAAAAGAAGCCTAAAAGATGAAACAACTTAGTAATTTTCATCATCAACGAAATTTCATGATCCAACAGATTCCCATATTTGTAAGTTTCAACAAAGGCTAAAACATAAAGCAAGAAGTTGTGGTAATGAGAATTACTTGTTTGAATATATTTAACCAGTGCTATTGAAAGACAACACAAGAAGTAACAATATCATAGGCATCATGCAAGTTTTCTGATAGCCATGTGTACAACTAAATAGTCCCAAGTTAAGCAACTGGATGAGCTACCTACCTACAAAATCAACTGTCTGATTCCACATTAGGAATCTTTATTTGGCAGGCAAAATTGTCATAGTTTAAATTTAATATATAAAATTGTAACATTCTAAACTTTAATAACAATCAAATATTGCATTGTTGTTCAATCCTGCACACCATACCGTATGACATTGCCATTACCAGTGATTTATTGTGTATCTATCATGTCATCAATAGTTTGGAATCGAAAATAGAAAGTATGGTTCTAGCATTAGTGAGGTCAAAGGTTACATCGTGTTATGAATGAATGATCAATCACCTTTTTTTGCTAATTATTCACCCATGATGTTGCTCTAGAGGCATTCGTTTCAAGAGGCTTCTAGCACTTTAGTGAAATCATTCTCGTCCATAAAATGTGCAGAACCTTCTAGCAAGTCGAAATTCTACACTTCATTACTTAAAATGCAATGCAAAACAATCAGGATGAATTCTTCAACAAATGCAAGAGTACACAGACTACAATTTACAACTGTTTCTTATCAGATGTTTAACAATAGCAGGACGATCTTACCTGCGCTGGCACAGCAACAGCTAGTCTTTCAGGAATAGTTTTTGGATCAAGGAATATCTGGAATTGACTTGTAACTGATCCAGTGAGCACATTTGCAAAGAAGAGGAACCATATCGTAAATAAGAGCATCTTATTGCATGCACTTTTCTCAATCTCACTAATGGCAATATAGCCTTGCATGGCAGAGAAAAGCTTCATGATAGGAGGCACAAGAGATGCAACAAGATGAAGAAGAAGGCTGGGAAGATAGCCTGTTACTATTTGACTGACAACTGTTCTGCAAGCATATATATTCCCAGAAATTAGTATTCAGCGAATATATCTAAATTCAATTATACATTTCAAAAAGCATTGTACAATTAATTAATTAATTGGTTATTCATCTCTTCATTTTAATTGTGTTATACCCACATAAATTGGTCGAGGAGAAGAAAAAGAAAATGAAGTTAAAGATGGAAGGAATCAAAATCTAGTTTGATTGAACATTTCATCTCTATAAAGAAGTTTCCCCTAACTACAGCAATGGAAGATTATCTTTCACATATTCCATCACAAGGGAAGAGTATTTGCCAAGACATATCTAGTAATTTATCTTATCCAATGAATGAAAAGATAAATGATTGATTAGCCTTGATGTAATTGCATTTATTTTGTTAATCATCTTCACTTTCTTCTTGTATTTGGGGCTTACATAAAAGGAAAAAAGACATGGTAATTGGGGCATTAGTTAGTGAATGAATGAAGAAATTTTTTCTTCCATGATATGTGGGAGTGTGTGAGGCCATAATCTCTCCCTGATGTGAGTTTGGAGGACTTAGAGTGGATCCAAAAAGTTATTTATTGCTATCCTTCTCTCTTTCCCTAAATATCCAACCACCTAACTTCCGACATTGCAAAGTTCTCAAATCCTGAACTTCTAAGAGCCTAAAGTTGTTGAAGCTACCCCTCGTAAATGAACTTTACAACCAAGTCAAGCTAGTCAAGAAGGATGGATTAATGTCTTTAACAATATTTTATCCTAATATGTATTAGAATAAATCTAATCTACATTATCATAAAGATGACTAGATGAAAATATATGCTAATCACAAATGTGATCACCGATTTTTATATGCTACATGAAGGCATTAGCTATCTAACATGCAAGACTGCAAAGTGAGGAATCTAGATTTCACGATCATGAAGGCTCCTACAGCTCCATAAAAGGATCATTGCAGAAGATGGATTTTGTCAACGATTAGAGGAAACAATGTAGAAAGCACAGAGTTTAAAGAAACCTATGGTACTGACAGATGGCAGAGAATGCAGTAGACAGATCAATTGCCATTGAAGCTAATAAAAAATAGTTATTAATTTCACATATGAGAGAGAGAGAGAGAGAGAGAGAGAGAGAGAGAGAGAGAGAGAGAGAGACATCTATTCTGTTAATAGCTTCAATAGAAAATAGATAATCAATAAACAAGATAGACTGAAAAGAAATTCAGTTATTGTTTTAACAAAGAGAATACTGAAAAGTTTCTCTAACTTGAAGTACCTACATTTTCAGTATGTTCTTCAAGAAAGGCAATAATGCCTCCAACTGTTCCAAGTATGTCAAACCTTGAACAAATGCAACGACTAGAAGAAACAAAACTATCAACAGAACAGATGCTACAACGACCACCAACTTAGAAATCCATCTTTGTGTGAACGATGTAGAGAAAAAGGGCCAGTAGACATCATGAGGTTCAGGAGCGTGTTCTGTTACCCATTCAGTGGGATTAGTAGATTGTCGGATATGAAGAGCCTTTGCAGCACCATACCGAGATCTGAAGCAAACAAAGGCAGCAGGGGCTACCTAAATTTTTAAATAGAAATGAGATTAGAACAAAAGCATCCAGTAGCATAAAGCTAATATTTAAAATCAATTCTTGTGGTGGGAGTATAATTGAATCAAATTTTGGCTTCTATTATTAGGTCATGTAAGAAAACAAGACCAGCAAAGGAATTAATTTTCGTGTAGAAAAGCTCAATTTGAACGATCACTAAATGGGCATTTCATGAATGCCTGCTAAATGAAGAAGTCCTCATCAGAACTTGTAATAGAAGTCAAAAGATATCAGAAAAAGACCTCATACTGGACTAGTTCATTTTGATTACTTGTCAATATGTACTTGTAGGGAATAATAGGCACACCAAGGCTCCTGCCAATGCGGATCTGGGAAGGGTCAATGTATTTGTGGGCACACAAATTCTTTTAGGATCTTGAATCCAATGCCAACTATTATCAATATAATATACAGATATGCTATCAGATCTTAATAACAATTTGTAAAAGCAAAGCCCTATATAGGATCATAATGAGTGTTACCCAACAATTCAAGAAGATGAGAGTTGCATGAAATACATCCTGCTATCTCAGAGTTCCCAATTGAAATATTTTTGAAGATAAAGGAAAGGCAGAATACTTATCCTTAAAGTTCCTTTCAAAATTCAGCATAGTTTCTTTTGGTTTTTCAAAGTTCCACAGATCAGGTCACAGCTTACAAAATCATAATTATTTATACATTCAAATAGTTCAATCTGACCTCACAGTATGTTCACATTATCCTGTTATTTCAAAAATAAGCAACACGACCAAGAAAAAAATCACAAAAAGAAAATGCATCACTGGAACATCTCATTTGACATAAGAAGAAAGTTCTTTTGTTATTTACTTGAAAAGAGTTCAAATTCCATGTATTTTATACTGGGGAAAAACAAACAAAGCTGGAAAACAATTTATGACCAAATAAACAAGTTAATTGGAGGAAATGCATGAAATTGTTGATTTGATAAATCCTTTTTGCACTTTGGTTCTCATTCACATAAATCTAAATTGTTGATTGGATAAGAAAAGACAAAGGGCAACCTTTGATTAAAAGAAACTAAGAAGTTGTTGAAAGTTAACCCAAGCTTAGTACTTCTAACCTATTGTTGCTTAAATAATCCAAGGCTATTAACATATTAAACTATCTAAACAATTGTTGCTTAACCAGTTTAGCATTTCTATTAACCTATCTAA
This sequence comes from Musa troglodytarum, assembly GCA_023547065.1. Classification (NCBI taxonomy): domain Eukaryota; kingdom Viridiplantae; phylum Streptophyta; class Magnoliopsida; order Zingiberales; family Musaceae; genus Musa; species Musa troglodytarum. Next base: position 55,338,477 of record CP097508.1, on the reverse strand, counting down.
ACAATGACCTATTGTTGCTTAAACAATTTAGTACTTCTAACCCATTACACTATCAAAACAATATGTAAACAATATCAGCCTTGATACCTGATGGAGCACAAAGTAAGTCAATGTTGGGACATCGGGTTCACCTCTACTTTGGATACAGGTTGAAATTGTCTGGCTGATGCTTAATATTGATTGCACTTTTTATCTTCCACACATGGATTTTCATCATTATTTTTATTGAACTAGTTGATGGACAAAAAACACTCATTTTGTTAAAGGAATTACCAGAACCAACTATTTGCACTAATCAACCTCTTAATCAATCACTCTGAAAGCCTCTTTGTCAATTAGACTAAAATCCAAGGCTCCTTTTATGACCTTTCATGTAACCTGTCTGTCCTCTATGAATATCAATTTCATGTTCAAATTCAACAAAAATTTCTAATGGTAAAATAGCAATAAATGCATGCTAGCCTGAGGTTACTAAAAGTTAACAATAGATTTTCAAATGGCAGCCATGAGGGCAGGCCTTCATACATTGCAGGGCCCATTGTGACCTAAGTCAGAACCACCAAAAAAATAATAGAATATCATGAAATCTGTTTGCATGTGTGTTACAGATAAATGCATCTGAATCTAACAAGACTGCAAAATTTGGTTGCCCTTTATATTATGAGGCAAACCATGTTTCTTGCATTGTCAAAGTACCTATAGATATGAACTGTGAAGTGAAAAATGCTTCACTTTTATTAAGAATATAAAGTGAAAAAGAAACAACCATAAGCAGAGTAGATAAAGGAATATTAAGATACACAAACTAACCAGATGCACATCAGTCCAAGACAATCATAAGACAAAAAAGAAAATGTAGCTTCTCTAGGTTTCAGCTGATCAAAGAAATATACCACCCATGCCAGGCAAGAACAAAGACAATGATAAAAAGCTTCATAAGCAGAACACTGAAACCCATTGAAGCAAAAACCATGGATATACCTCTCTTCCAGCAGAAATATCTGATTGCTCTAATCTGACATTCTGCTCTAAATCTTCCAATTTTTTTGCATAGTGGCCCATAAGGTCGCCGTTTTTCCTGAACAATCCTAGAAAGCCAGTGTGACTTTGGTTTTGCGAGGAACTTGGCATGGATTTTAGGTGGGTAATTCTCCTATAGAGATTCTCAGTGTCTGTCTGGACAGCAATTTATGCAATATCATTATGACAGATATGAGTATTAGAATCAAACATATATAACACATGTGCAGTAGATTACATTCAATTGTAGAAGCACAAAGAAAACTTTTTAACATGTTTTTGTCTTAACATTCAGCAACACCAGCATCTAAGCAGGGTTATTGCTGATTGGGAACCAAACATAGAAGATATTTTACAACAGTAAAATAAAATGCATAATAAATAACCTAAAAACAACAGCAAACTATTGACATGTATACCCCATTATCTTGTGATTTTTGTGACATTACTCCAATACAATTTGGACCAAAGTTCTTGCACTACTCAGACGTGCAAAAACCAGAAAATCTAGTTATTATCATATGCCCCAATAAATATATACTTAAAAAACTACATAGAGAAAATGACCTTTTTACCACAATTAGCAAACCTCATTTTATGGCACTAAGTGCTCCCTTTCCTCCTTGTAGATAGGACTCTTTCAATTTATTTGGTAAAATAGAATAAATAAGTGAATGAATGGTTAATATTGGTTCCACACAGACTAACTTTGGACCTTCAGGCCAAAGTTAGCATCCTTCATAATTCTCCTCTTCTCGCTTCAAATTTTTTTCATTAAAACATAATATCTCCATATTCAGGTTATTTGCAAATGGTAAACACCACTAATATCTGATCAAGCAGACAAAGACAAGCAGGAGAAGACACATGATTCAAAATTCATTAATGGTTTTTCCTAGATTACTACTTTACTATGAGCACTATCATTCTATCTGTATATTATTTTATATAGAGCATCTTTTCCAAAACCAAAATTTTGCAAAGAAGAAAAAAACTTATAAATATTAGCTAGATTTAAAATTTGTTTCCTGTTCTTACAATTAGACCTCGGAGCTTGCTCGTCCGGCAAACCACGGTACTGGCCAAGTAGTCTGATGGATGATAATCCATGAAAAAAGTCTCCACAGTATCACTTAAGGAACTCCTACCATGTGAAGGGATATCACGAACAAGAATGCTGAAATGATGTGGTTGTGGTTTGGAAGAACTAAAGTGAGCAATCCTCTTATTAGAGATATATTTGTACTCCTGTAAAAGAAAAACACCATATGAGTCAATTGAGCAATCCTCTTATTTACACTCCTGCAAAAGAAAATGCTACAAATAGCGAAACAAGTGAAACAATAAGCATGCTTAGTCTACACATCTCATAATGAAATTGTATCAATGACTTACTTCTGGACTAGACCAAATTAATATCTTTAACAAGTTCAGATATATCATCTAATACAACCTACCAATCGCAGTTTAACTTGGTGATACTTCAAGGAAATAATTAGAAAAAGCACCTGAAATGGAAGAGTTGCTACAAGCAAACATAATGTTTATCATGTAAAGAAATTGGGATAGGACAGTGAAATAATTCAGAGACAGCAACACTTACGGAGTACAACAGATAGCACACTACTCCTGTGATGAAATATGCAGCAGAAAAATGAACCCACAACCTGCCAATAAATTCATAAACTTCTGAATAACAATCACAGATTCAACAAACGATAAGAACAGAAACTATTGTTTCTCCTGTAATGACAGCAAAAAATGACACCACGACCTGCCAATAAATTCTTAAACTTCTGAATAACAATCACAGTATCAACAAACAAACAAAAAAAAAAGATTACTACTTTAGACAGATTAAATTAATATGTAAACCTTGGGCAACCAGTCTCTGCGACAAAATAAAACTAGCAACTTGATAATATTGAGCATTTTTGTTGACAAGACAAACATACAAGATAACCAACCATTCAAACTTGGTCTTAGTCTAATCAAGGTTCCGGATCATGATCATATTGACAAACAATCTATCAGATTATCAGGTCTCATTGGGTTTCCTGCACGTTGAATCTGAACTTAACGATAATTATGACATCGAGTGGAGATGTTTTGAACCTTAAAGTAATAAATTGGATGGAACTAGATACAAAACATAAAAAATTAAGTCTAATTGCTTTATTTAAGGACTCCTGGTATCCTCTAGAGCATATTAGCTCCGGAATAAAATTCAGATCATATATGGGACTTAACTTCGAGTTACTTGTAAGCAACCACAGGAATAACTGAAGATGGGATAAATTAACGGAGAAGCAATTGTTAAGGTAGTGCTAGTGTCTCCTTTTCATCAGTGTACTCATAGACGACGATCGAATCTTGCATTCAACTCACGTTTGGAACATGATACCATGCAACAACAGGAAAGCAGCAATCTTTTTTCGTGCAAACAGTGCTTACCAATTAGAGCTGTCTTTTACATTTGAGATGGTGAACAAATCAAGAGACTTGTTTGGAAGATCAGAAAAGTCAATATCCCGAAGATGGTCTCCCAAATAATTAACGGGGAGAAGAACAAATATCCCTATGATCGCAGCGACAGAAAACACCCTCAGACTGCACCAGAATCAAAGAGACAACAATCAAACAGGAACAAAACTGAAATAATCAAGTCCAGAAACCCTTGTATCGTCAAAACAATATCCAGGGGATATCCGGATAAGTAGGAAATAAGAAGAAAAAGGCAGCCACCTGAAGATGAAGATGCGATTGAAGACGACACCGTCGAGACCACATGAGTTAAGGAGCTCGTCCTCAGACGGCTGCCAGGCCCTACGGACCCATCCTGCGGAGGGAAGGAGGGCCTCGATGTTGAAGTGGCTGCGCTGGCCGGCGCGTCCCTCCGCGACGAGGCGCGGGGCGTAGACCTTGAGATTGCACGGCTGCTTCCGGAGGACGGAGTAGAGAGCGAAGAAGAGGACGCAAAGGCCAAGATTGATCCCCACCGACGTTAGCAGAGCCGAGACGATCATCTCATCACCCAAGAACGGACCTCGATTCTCTTCACTTCACTCGATTCCCTACCTCGAGCACGAAGAAACCTCCGGGAAAAGGAACCCTACAGGGATCTTTTGGAGAGGAGATTTGCGGGTGTGGAAGAGGCGAACGGAAGCTTTGGGAAGACGACAGCAGTATCGTCCTCGTGGGCGCTGCTTCACGGCTCCGTTCAACGACTTTAGCGACGACGCAGTTCTAGTCTAACTGGGGGTTCGTGCCTGAAGTCGCTGATGTAGCATTTCAGTCAATTAATAAGCGGGGCCCTCCGCTCCTTAAGTGGGGCCCGCACTGCGATTGGGGTTAGATTCGACGGAGGCGTGCTTATCCGTGCCGCATTGGCTAAATTTTTATTCATCGACCCAAGAAAATACCCGACCGTTCCCCACGGAGGAGAAACGAGGGACCCGTCTCTGGGGCCTCCACTCTCCTCGTTTCAAGTCGGCAAACGTGTGCGTTTTGTGGGGGGTGACGGGACCCGCATGAGAAGAAAGGAAAACGTGGAAGTTGAGCGCTGTAAGCGAGCCACGTGGACCGTATGAATGGATCGTGTCGCTTCACGTCGATATGTTCGTCTACATATACGTCGAAGCTTGCGGTGCAACGAAGCATCAGCGCTTCAGCTCGACATGTACGGGCACAGCGAAGTGAAGCGTAGAGTTGATGATAGCTCGGCACGTATCGACCGTGAGAAGACGAGAAGAAACGGATGGAAGAGAGAGCACAGCGAGTCGGAAGGGAGGATGAGGCCCGGCTTCTAGTCCTACCGGCTTTGACCGTCGGATTTCACCAACTCGGCTCACGCAAGAACGGAAGCAACAAAAAGCAACCACAGCATGCGATGGCGTGGTGAGGTGATGCCAAAAGAAGGTGCAGAAGCCAACAAAAGAAGGCCGAGGCTCGGCGCGCTCTCTCTCTCTCTCTCTCTCTCTCTCTCTCTCTCTCTCTCTCTACCTTCCGCATGCTTTCCACCTCCTGCAGGTGCTAAGAGTTGCAGATGAAGCGCGTGAAAGGAAGGAAGCAAGAGAGTGAGAGGAAGACTGCTGACTTGATGACACATTATTTGACTGACCCTTTCTTACCTACTGCTGCTGCTGCTGCTGCTCTCCTCGTCCCCAAGTGTGGTACAGAATGGAGGAAGAGAGCTTCATGGACGTGTTGCGGACCGGAGAGGAAGAGGAGTACTTGCTCTCTCGTTACTCCTCCCTCTCTCCAACAGGGATGCTTTGTTTTGGCGAGGAGGAAGACGCAGTTTCAGCACTCCGTAGGGATCCTCACAAGGCAAACGACTCTTCTCCACCTCCCACCGCCATCGATGTATCCAAATCTCCGATCAAGGTGAGCCTGTCCCTCTTCTGTGACTGACCCTTAGTCCTGCTCGAGTCTGAACAATGACCCAAGCCTTTGGCGCACGGCATCGCTTCCATCGATCACCTGAGAAGAGGGCGGCAAGCAGCTGCACCGGAAGAGGGAGGAGGCGGAGAACCGGCGTGACAGCAACCGCAACTCCTGCCACCATCACGGTATGCTGCTCGACGAGCCATTCATTACCCATCAAATTAATACAGCTTTCTGAAACGAAGCAATAAATGCATGCGAGAGCAGGCGAGGAGGGAGGTGGGGGAAAGAATCACGGCGCTGCAGCGGCTGGTCTCCCCCTTCGGCAAGGTAATGGCTTCATCTAACGGGCGGTCAAAGTCAAAACCCGGGATCTAATTTGACTTTGACTCTCTGCATGGGCAGTCGGACACGGCCTCCGTTCTGAATGAAGCTCTGGAATACATCCGATTCCTGCACGCCCAAGTCCAGGTGGGTGTGTGCGATCTCCTCTCCAATAAATCGATGGATTCTTGTTTCTGTAAAATATTCGAGATAAATTTATGCTATGTATAAGATTTAAATATCTCGTGATGATTAACTGGGCTCCTTTGCAGGTTCTGAGCTCTCCATTCCTGCGAAGCCCGCCTTCCTCCGCTGACCTGCAAGTAATAACACTAACAACAGGCACCATCTCTTGTGTTGATGAGGTTAGTAAGCTAAATGGTCGTCTCTGTGTGGCGGTGACGAAGGACCTGAGGAGCCGGGGGCTGTGCCTGGTTCCGGTCGCATGCGCGGAGGACGTGACGAGAAGCAACGGCGCCGATCTCTGGTCCCCCGCCATGGGAAGTGGCGGCAGAGGCTCCTCCTCCTCTTCCTCCAAGCACTAAGCAGCAGCCTTTTGCGCCCTGAGCCTTCTCCTGATGTGTCTTGGTTGATCCTCGGGCTGACAGTAGCAGCAGAAAAGGTTGTGTTTCTGTGACAGAGAAAGAGTAAAAAGAGTTGTAGAGGAAAAAAAAGGAAGTCATGCAATGCATCAATGTTCTGTTGAAATGTCTATGAATTCCAAGACAAAGCAACATATCTTTTGCATGAGAACTTGGATGTCTACATCTTGTTTTCACTCCTCTAAATGTTTAGAAAGGCTCTGTAAGTTTAAGAAAATTGGAAACAAAATTAAACACCGCTTTCAATGATAAAATATCTCGAATTTAATCACACATCAAAACCAAAAAAAAAATCTAAATTTTGATCAATGATATGAACTAATTAAATGGTATATCGTACACAACAATCCAAACCAAATCAAACACAATAATATCCAATTAAAGACCACAAGTACAACCCTGCTTCGATCAAAAAGACCTAATCCGATGAGTGAAAATGAGGAGACTAACAATCTTGCAAGAAGATGACGAGCTCGTGGAAGCCAAATACTTGAAAAGAGTTTGATGTTTCATGTAGTTACAGCAGGAAGAGAAGACACAGCAGTTGCACATCCATTAGTTCATTGCAGCAAAAGTACAACGCGCACCATCTTAAAGAGTTTTCAAGTGCAATTAGATGGCTGTCACTCTCCATACAACAATATAACATTAGAACCACAGTGATGACTTGTAATCCGTCGTGACGCTACACGAACTAACCGGCTTGTTCTAGATTCCAGAGTTTTGATTGGAATTTACAGCAATCTAGCATTTCTAAGCTTTCGACAGGGCCACACATAACCACATCAAAGATGAGGCTAGCAAGCAAGAGAAACTATCCCTGATCCTGATCTGTTAAACCTATATGACCTACGGTCATGAAACATGAGAGCCTAATACTTGACATAATGCTTCCCTCTCCCCTTACATCCTGAAGTCCATAACACAAATGCTGCTGTTGGCAAAGCATGCTGCTATCTTGTCGCCTTCCCTGTTCCAGCACACTTCAAAAATGCCGCCACGGCCCTTGTACGTCTTCAGTATCCTCCCTTCTTTCACAGACCATATGTGCAGGGATTGATCCAGCGATCCGCTTGCCAGATACTCGCCGTTTGGGCTAAATGCAACTGAATATACGGGTTGCCTGACATTCACGGAGCCAAGAGTTCACTTAACATCAAATTTGGCTTGCCCTGATTAAGTTACAGTTTTAGAATGCAAGGTGTGTTCAAGGAGCTGCAGACTTACCTATGGCCATTCAGGCTGCACAGAAGGCGTCCTTGCTCTGCGTCCCACAATTTAATAGTCGAATCAAACGATGCACTGCAGAAGTTCCATGGTCATTTATAGAAGATATTCAACACATACTTTTGGAAAGAACTTGCACAGGAAAGCATAGCATATAAGCTTGCCAAGCAATCTTTATGAATTAAAGTTTCTCAAAAGCATCTGAAAATTGAAAATAACTTATGAGACAGGTTCAAGTAATGAAGTGTAGGCACACATGAAATATTATAGACCCAAAAAAGAGGTTGTGAAATGGTCGGTTGTCCAAACAGCCAATCATCCTCCTCTGCAACTCTGGCAGCTACCCGCTTGCTGCTTCATTGGTGTACCTTGATGTGCCCCTATGGAAGCAACTGACTTCCTGTTCTCAACAAAGGAGGGAGGAGGTTGGTTTACAAATATTAAAGTTAGGTGAGAAGCAGATGGTAATCCAGAGAGTTCTGATGTAGAAATGAATGACTAGATCCAAGTTTCCGTCATCTGGAAATAGCTCACCCATACCATACTCATTTAGAAACACTGATGAATTTTTTTGTCCTCGTGCATTTAATCAACAATACAACAAGTGTTGCTTCACCTTTGCTGGCAACAAGTGCGCCATACCCGAATTATGGATTTTCCTACAATCAGTGTAAACTTTTAGAATTTATGGATAATGCCAATCGATCTGACAAATTCTCCAGATGCTCTGGTGCAATGTTTGCAGGTATTCTCCTAACATGATACCACTCATGGAAATAGTTATTAATGCGCCCGCTTGAGCTCCCCTCTAAACCAACAATGTCTTCATAATTTTTTTTTCCAAGGCATCAACATATTGCTACACCACCTTTCGCTGCAGCATGTGGTTTTCTAGCCTTCACCACCATCAAACCTCTTGCCACCGGTCCTTGTATCTAAGAGAATATCTTTCCTGTTATAAATTGCAGATGGTGCATTCAAGAAGAGTTATCTTTTGAATAGTTATGTGACAAGATGAAGCAGCTTCACATTTGGCTGGAAAAGCTTAAAAGACCTGGTGCATCAAACCAAACAACAAAATGAAAGAATGACGTCCCTTTTGGATTATCAGAGCAACCTACAGTTCCTATTCCTTTACCTTCTCCATGTTCTAAAGAATTTTCTGGAGATCCAAATATCCCCCAACTCACCTCAGCCTGCTAGAAGTTAACAGTGAAACACCGAACTAACTCAGTTCAGACTTTGCTGGTATGTATATCATTTTCAGTTACTAAAAAAATACTACAAATGAACAAAAACCTTAAGGATCACAACACCCTAATGTTTTAGTGTGATCAGGGCTCAGTTTGACCGCTAAATCAAAACTCTCAGCTCTAAAGAACTGTAATGTACCCATACTCGTGTTAGGATCCTTTTATTTTCTGAGCTTTGAATAATGTTTAATTGAGCTTGCTTAGTTCAATAAGAGTTGGATAGGGATTTATTTAATATTTATTTATCTATTAGGACTTAAGAATCCAAGTCCTGATGGACTCAGAGGCGGAACTCTATAAATATGGATATATCTGTTTATTTCCAGCTATCTATGAAATATTATTCTAGCCATTTGGCTCGAAGTGATCATCCTTTTTTTTTCTCTCCTATGATAAAACCTTAGGGTCTTATCAACTGGATATGAATTTGTATCATCTGAACTGGAGAGAGGAGGAGATGCAGAGGAAGCAATAGCAATACGATGAGGAGGATGACAAGGCAGTAGTGACAGCGATATAACAGTTTTTTTTAGGACTATAAGATTATCATAAAAGGAAAGTTTTCTTTTATTTCTTGGTAAGGCATATATATATATGTATGTATGTATATGTATGTATGTATGTATGTATATATATACATACATACATACATACATACATATATATATATACATACATATGTTGGGGTGGGTGGGGGGCTTTCTAAATGGAGACCTTTTCTCCTTGAAATGGAGACAGCCTTGATTCAATGTATATCCTGTCAGAGTAAACCTAACCAAACATGAAAGTGTACTGTGAGTGAATGTGATAGAAGAGATACCAACACAAATAAAATTTAACTACTGCTTATAGGTAACCATCCTACCCAGAAGAATACAAAGGCAAAGTTGATACCATCTTAATGCAAACAAATCTCTTACCTTGCAAGAACCAATTGTTGATTTGGGTTGTTTGTCCCCTGACCAGTCGGCCTCCATCTAATAGTATATATTTCCTGAAAATAGTTTGTCAATATTCCTGCATGACAACATAGAAAAAATGCCACAATTTATTAAATAAAAGATCAACCTTGCTATGGTCCTTGAAATCATGCAGACACTTATCCTGCTTCAGACTCCATATCTGCAAAATTTTTATGGAATTCACATAATCTCCTTTATGGCAATAATGCATCAATTCTTAAATTAATGTTTCATGGAATTCAACACGATAAACCTATTAACAAATGGTGGGGCCACTAAATGCAAACTCCTAGGCATTAAGTTTCTGAATACAGATCCTTCCTGGCTTAAGTAAATGTTCAATAGCTCACGATAGTTTGACAACCATAGTGAGGCCATCAGAAAGTGATAAATATATCGGACAAAGAACAATCAGTTCATCTAGTAATTTACAAAAAGAAAAGAAAAGGGAGTTTTCAATAAGGATTCTCAAGTATGTAAGTAGACAAGGAACAACTATGCAACCGATACTGGAAACAAAATAAAACATAACTGTTAAAATGACACCTTATAGCTTCTTAGATAAAGTTGTACAAGACTTTCAAGGTCATTACCGGGTTAACATTTATAGAAAGAGAACGGAGGAATGACACATGCAAAGTAAATTTTGACAACCCAAATAGCCAAGAGACTACAGTCCATAAGAGGATGCACTTCTTTGCACAACTGACAAATATTTACAAGTGAGATTATGCTACAGAAAAGGATCCTTTCCTAGCATGCTTAGTTACCTTTGCAGTCCCATCATCAGAGCATGAAGCCAACAATGAACCAGTCGGATCCCATTTGATAGCATTTACTTCTGCCTGAAATGGAAAAAAAGACAGATTGACTTCACCCAGAAGGAAGGAATTATAATGTATCACATGAGAATAACGGTACTTTCATAATAGGTATATACATTGTAATAGTATGGTGACCTTAGAGGAGAAACCGAAAATGGTTACTGAGAGAGCAAGGAAGTTATTTGTACAGGTAAAAACAGCCAGATAGGAAAAGAGAAAACCAATCTAGCTTGGTGTTATCTACAACAGTTCAGACTGCATTTGATATGGAGGATCTCTACACCATTATAGCATCAGCATAGTACCTCATCTGGTTGAAGCAAACAGATGGCTTAATTGCTTAGGTAGTTCGCAAAAACAAAGCTGACCCCAAAGCAGGTGCTACTTTGCATGACAACCTTTCGATTGTACTCTTACATAAACATGTTCTATGACTACAACCCAATGACACTCAGTTTTAGGAGAAAAGTGCTAGAAACAAAGAAAAATAACTTCGTAATTAGCTGTATTGCCAAGAAAGCAAATAAAATATAGAATTTCAGTGAACTAAGACTCCAAAATCTAAAATGAGCACTGAAGATTAAACAAATTGGACAGATCAATGCAACAAAAACAAATGTCAATGAAAAAAAAAAAAAACTTTTCACATAATTTAACTTACTATGAACTTTGAATAAATGGTCTTGGTTCTCATGACTAACTTCAACCTCAAAAATAAATCTTATCATACAGATAACTGATTGTGACATAATACATGCAAAATACTGAAAAAGAATTCAAACAGTAAGAGCAGTACTGTGGCATTCCAGACAATTTATTGACCTATACTGCCTGGTAGCACCAAAATAAATAAAAATTCCATGGTCAGACCAGTATATACTGGTTGATACATACTGCTCTGACCACACTTTGAAACCTCGCATGCACATATCAAACCTTGCATTTGAAAAGCTCAAAATGAGTCTGGAAGATATTGCTTCGCGAAATAAATGGTCATTTAGTTGTACCAAATGAGCCAAAAGAAAGTTTATTAAAAAACAATATTACAACTTATTTATGCTTGTAAGGAATGGCAGTAATATTTCCTTTCCAACAAAATGAAATGTTCATGCCAGTAACACAACCGTAACTACTGAATTTTGCGTATCTTGCACCAACTCTAAAAGTTCCAGCTGAACTGTTTAGCATTTCTTTTCTTCAACTCATAATGGAAGGGTCAAACCATATATTCCATCATTCTAAAGTGTTTGGCACATTAAACAGACAGCGCACAATTAAATGCACTAACCACTATTATTAAAGACAAATCCAGAGGACAGACCATAAAAGGTAAATTTATGACTATAGGACTGACCTTATGCCCAGAGAAAGCTTTAACTGGGTGAGTCTCGCCAATCTTGCAAACATAGATCATAGTGTCCGTAGAGCACGTTGCAAAACTATAATTATTTCTCCAATCAACATCAAGCGTTGGAGCTGGAAAATAAAAAAAGAGATGAAGTACGTCAGTATTAACTTGTTTAGATGGTGTTAATACTTCAAAGGTCTATGCAAAGCAGAGTCCAGTTATGCAACAAATACCTGAATGATATTCGAATTGCTGCTTACATTCCCAAGTCTTTGTATCCCACACAATAGCAGTTTTGTCAACACTTCCACTGAGGAGAAAATCACCCTTCTTGTTCCATTTTAGCGAAAAAATTGGCCCCCTATGTTTAACTAAGGTGTTCCTCAGTTCTCCTGTTACCATCCACAAATCAAAATCCAAAAATTTTATATGAAATCCAACTATGGCTTAACACAGTTATATAATATTCAGTCTGATAATTAAGAAGATTATTTTAATGATTATTTTTTATTCAATTAACCTTTACTCATATTAAATAGCTCATCCTCGTGCCAACGAATCAAGAATGACAGTTATAGAAGTCTCGGCAACCATACCCTTGAGTTTATTATTTAAAGAACTTGAGGAAGAAAGAGTTTATCTTGTCACCCCACAAAGCCCAAGTAAAAGAGGCATTTACAGCTTCCAAATTACTAATCTTAATAAAATAATAATAATTTGTCCAACCTGTATTATACCCATGTAGGATTCTAGGACGCTAATTAAACTAGAAACAGGTCTCTTTTGACCTACTAATTAGCTACTCAAATTCAATCCAAAGACAATAATCTGCTAGCACTAGGACTCAGCAGCCCTTTTCAGTCGTATCCTTTCCTCTCAGAATTTTACTTTGGATAGTTGGATAGATCTTTCCCACTCAAATTCTTAGGCTGACCTTTGCTTTCACCTTCTTCTATATCAAGAACTCTTTATTGAGCTAGAAAAGATTTCTACAAGCTGGACCAGGCCTTTGCCTTGCTTGAACAAAGTCCCCGCTTAACTGGGATACCATGAACTGTGCAGTGTAGTGTTTCTACAGCTGGCAAATAGGGTTGTACCAAAGTTATCCAAGCCTCCATAAGCAGCTGGAAGAGGTCAGGGGCTGATCATATGGAAGTTGAAATGGGTTTTCCAGTGTACAAATCTCTGCCCCTGGGATCTACTTCGTTTCCAAGTTCAAGGATCAAGGTCATGTTGTTGAATTTCATCATTAGCCTGCAGCACCAGTATTTTCGTCTTTACATGTTATGGGATGATATAGATGATGTAGTGTCATTGAAGAAGAGAGTAATTTGGACTCCATATGGCATCTAATTTGATTGCCCAGTCAACTTCCACAACAATTAGAAGGTGAGATGAAAAGCATAACCTTAGGCAGAAAAGATCAATAAGATAAAGATTCATGATTAAAGAGCATATAAATACTCACCGTCTGGACTCCATATTCTTGCTTGCCCATCATAGGAACCAGTAGCAAGTAATGTACCTTCACCCTAAGTCAAAAAAAAAGATCTTAGAACTGCAGCATTCCTCAAAGTGAACCTTTATGATCAAAGAACAATTAATTGTTCATGATAGAAGAGAAGAAATGAGTGTAACTGTCTGAAGTGAAATGCCAAATAATATTGAGTTCTACAAGAAGTGAATCTCACATTCCAATCTAGAGTGGTGACATCCTTGCTCTTCTCATTAGTTCTGCCCTTAAAATGCTTCAGGACATGTACGTTTGGAGGTAAAACCTGCACATCTTTACCGCAAGGACCATCAGGAATTTTCCAAATTCTTGCAGTTGAATCTCCAGACCTACCATTCAAATAACACTATCATATAAAATGTATAAGACCTTTGTATAACTCAAAAAAAGACCAAACAAAAAGTTAAGCAACGTCATAAGGCGTATGACAAGATGGTCCATGTATAGTTAATAGTCAGATTTAGTTCAAGCACAAAGAAAGCCCAACTCAATATGATGAAAATTGGGTGTACTGTATCCCATTTTCAGTGACATGCTCATTCTTGCTACTTGAGCCAATTAATTCAATCTCTAATTCTGATTTTAGGCACTTAATTATTCAATTTTCCAGGATTTTTAACAAGGCTAAAATAGTAAATAAAATGTATTAGCTGATTGGCATTTAACTATTGACGGCCTAATACTAATGGTTAGGCACTTGGTATTCTATTTTAATTAGCCTGCTCCAAAATTTGAGTCCAAACCAAAATTGCTTAATTACCAAGGTTTGTCGTACGACCTCTACCGCCCTCTACCAGGCAATACCATAACCTAACCTCGTATTGGGTGATACGAGATCTGCACCGGGTAATAACGATCGAAATCCGACCATTACCAACCTGTACCGATCAGTAACGCTCGGATTTCGATCATTATCGATCGAGGGCAGAGATCGCCCTATTTTAAATGGTCAAATTGATCGTTTGAGCCATAGGAAAGAGTTTTTAAACCCTTCCCTCCCCACTCTTTCAACTCATATCACTCTCTCAATCTCTTCAACTCTCTCAAACTCATTCTCACTCACATCTCTCTCTCATTCTCACATTTTCACTCTTCTAAACTCAACAAAGCTATAATTTGTGGATTTGATCAAATTTGGGAGGATTAAGAAGAAGATCCCCCTCGATCAAAATGTGACAAATGGAGTCGAACAACATCGAGTCAAACTAAGGAACTAGAGACACCCAACCATCACAATCATCTGCCCAGCGTGCAAAAACAAAGGCAAAGGGGAAGGCAGTAGTATCAGTCGCACCGTTGGAAAGAATTGAGTTAGACGACGAAACACCTTCGCAATCGCATTCAACAACCCGCTCAATCTAGAGACATAACAGTGATGTGGATAGAAGTGCCTCAACCGATGATAGTGACGACACCGACGAGTCAATGGTCCCATCTACATAATTTGAGTGTGGTGCATGGATTGAGGAGTAGCATTTTACACGTCACCCAAGATTCAGATCATGGAACTCGGCGAGGTACTCATCAAGTTTCTACACAGAAGGGGAAGGGGAAGGTAGTGGATGATTTTAGCAGATGCGACAGAGTCTACACGACGTAGACACAGAGTGAAACTCATTTTATTCATAGTCGTCGTATTATAGAGAATCTTGTGGCCAACAATAGTACGGTGATAGTTGGTCATACTTCTCCGAGCAGCAGTACGGTGATCGATCTTATGATACAGAACAGCAGATTATTGACGAAAGTAGAAGTTCTAACATTCTCTATGCTCTACACCAATACATGCCACATTCGTCCTTGTCTCAGGAGCTACCTTAGACACATGTGATTCACGATAATCAAACTACGACCATCACCACATTGATGCACCGATCGCATATGGTATATCAGTACACTATGTCGTGGGATCAATTTCAGAATTAAGTCTAACAAACATATCATATTGATATACAGATATATAGAATCGAGGACCCCGATCCATCGCCAATGGAGTCCATTTGTTTTTTTTTGTGGTAGAACAAGGTA
The DNA here is from genome assembly GCA_023547065.1 of Musa troglodytarum. NCBI lineage: Eukaryota > Viridiplantae > Streptophyta > Magnoliopsida > Zingiberales > Musaceae > Musa > Musa troglodytarum. The sequence continues at coordinate 55,322,990 of CP097508.1, read as the reverse complement.
TATCTATCGATTGATTACTTAATTCATTTGAATCTTAAAGTTAAAATTATTTAAAAAATAATTTAACAATTCAAATCATTTCTTTGTAGATAATTCAATATTAACGAAAGGACGATCTGAAACGTACCACAAAATTACTCTCAAAGCCCGAAAAAGATGTGTCATTATTCTTTCCTAATTTACATTATTTGTACTAAAATTATACTAAATTTATATTTATTTCTAACTTAAAAACCCTAATCTAACTTTTTTTTATTTTTAGATACTTTTGGAGCTATTTTCGATGATTTTGGGCGTACCGTACCGACGCCTGGTCGTTACATTGGTATGGACAGAAATTGCAAACCTATCTAATTAGTCATACAATCGTAGTGAACCAATGGATTAGAAAATGAGTGAGTTGCCTGATTACATTTCCATTTTTTTATTATTTTGAGTCCCAATTAAGGTAGTAACAGAACTGGGTTCTATATATCATGAGTGGGAGTACTTGATGACAAAACAAAACAATTCTCCTCTCTTTCTCTACTTTCCTCTCTTGTCCTAGTCACTCTCTAATGTTCATTGCCTCTTTCCTTCCACTGTCTACCTTAAACAGTCACTAATGATGTTGTTTTCTTCTTAATAGCAAGGCTAATTCTTCAGACTTCTTGGACAACAGATCAGAAACAGGTTCAGAGTGCCCTTTATTTTGTTTACATCCAAACCTCAGATCATGTAGTCAGCATCCAAATGTACCTTGGCCATATCAAAATGATTGCTAAGCAATACCTTACAAAATCTGCAGAATGACAAATCATTATATCAATAACTTTTTTCCACATATTGATGGATTTCAGAACCATGGTAATGTAAAATCAGGAGTTTATGTTAGACTTCATAAGCAATTAGCTCTAGTAACAATTCAATTCCAAATAATGACTACTTTCTCTAGACAACACTGGACAAAAAAATAGTTTGTTCTTAGAGATGCATTATGGGAAAAACATAACTATTTAGGGCGAAGAATCATGGCAAGATATTGCGATTAACAAGGAACACCATTTCTGTAGACATCACTGGTTGGACCGATATGTACTGGCCAGTACCGATGTAAAGACAGATGGTACACCAGTAAGTAATGGTGACTCAAAGATGAAGAAGAAGAAGGTGAAGAGGAAGGGTCGGTGGGGGAAGAGGAGGAAGGAGGAGAAAGAGAAGAGAAAGAAGAAGAGGAGGTGGTGGAGGGAGGAGGAAAAGGAAGGAGAGGAAGTGGTGGAGAAAGGAGGAAGAGGAGAAGGAGAAGAAGAAGAAGAAGAAAAGGAAGCACATTTATCAGTGGTGTACAACAAGTGGCAGGTGGCGCCGACAAGCAAAACGCATGAAGAGGGCTCACAACCACGAGCCCTAAAACGTCTTAATTAATATTGTTTTAAAATATATCTTTAATGGGTTGGAGCGGACTAGCCGAAACAAGGGTGATCCGTGTACCATGCCCAAACCGGCACATACTCCTCGTTTTGTACCAGCCCGGACGAAGAACATCCCGTGGGGATTAAGAATATGGGATAGAGATAAAATATTTATCCTAGTATATACCATAATCAAATACAATTTCTAGCTCCATACAGTCATTATAACCATTACAACAGTGCGACTGAAAATTTTATAGCAACCTCATCTCTATGAGATAAAGATCAAATCTTTACCCAGACGCTAGGAGAGAACCTGCTGGGCTCCATGCACAAGCAAAGACCTAAAAGAAAATATAAATGTCTCAATTAACAGAAGTTAATATGATAACAAATTAAAAAAACAGAATGCTAATTTTATCTATGTGACCAGACCTCAGAACTATGTCCTTCCAAAATGGTCACCTCAGAGCGTGAGATCTCACAAGCCAAAGATTGAGAGCTAGGGGTGATATCCATTTGCTCAGGTCCTATTAGGATAAGAAAGCAAAGTGGTTAGTAGTATAAGAAAATGCAAGTCACTGATTTGCCAACAAATATATATACATATCTAAACATGAACACATAAAATGCTGCCAAAAGACATCCATCAATAACAACCATTACATCCAAACACAAGCCATAATGTCCCAACTATTTGCCATCAGCTACATGGATTCTTTCCTACTAATGAGCCCTACTTAGGAAATATCATTTGTCAAAGTAAGAGTACTTTATAAGCTTTTTTGATTATTTCTAATAATTTTTATATATATCTCCCTCTACCTCTCCTCACACCACTAATCATAAGATTCACCTTGTCTAACTGGAGCATCTAGAATTCTCCTTTTGGATATTGACCATGTCGATAATATCTTGATTGGTTTCCCCTCTTTTTTCTCTTCTATCTAAACTATACCTAATTGTCACCAAATGCAGTACCAAAAAACTATGTGATGGTTTCCATTTTGGCTATTGGTCATTCAGCTCTATGCGATCCTCTCCAGAATCAGATAACTTGTATATGCCTGTTTTTAGTTATTTTTGTGTACACAACTTGAAGGGGTGTGAAGTAGTGTTGTCAGCCCCACTTTGCTTTTTGTGGCATTTTTGTTGTGTTTCTGTTTCATAAAACTTGCAAACAATGTAGGCTATGCCAGCATCACATGGCATCACAAATCTCAGGAACCATTTTTACAAGGTACTTGTGAGCATGGTATGCAATTTCGAATCGTACCGCCCATATTGGGCGGTACGTACCAGTCCGATAGGATAGCGGTACGCAGACTACCCGTTACCTCGGTATCGTAATTTTTATTTTTCAATAGAAAAAAAAATCATTTTTTTTTTTGCTCGGGCGACGTCACCGAGGCTCTTTAATAGAAAAAAAAATCATTTTTTTTTTTTGCTCAGGCGACGTCGCCGAGGCTCAGCGACGTTTTTTAATAGAAAAAAATCTTTTTTTTTTTTTTGCTCGGGCAACATCGCCAAGGCTCGAGTGACATCGCCCGAAAAGGATACGTCGCACAGGCGACGTCTCCCGAGGCAACGTCGTTTTTTCCTTTTCTTTTTTTTTTTTTTTAACGTGCAACCCCGAACGGTATACCGAAACGTACCGTTCGGTATACCATACTGTACCGTACTAGAGAATTATCGAAACTCCGATACGGTACGAAATTGCAAACCTTGCTTGTGAGGTACATGAACATCTTACTAAAAAGCAAGGTGAAAGAATAAACAAACATTTAAGAATATCCAAATGCTAAATAACATGTAAGTTCAGTGGCATGCTATGAATACAACTATTTGGTTTATGTTGTTCATATGGTCATATGTCAACTCAAAGAAATATCAACTATAGATCACCTCTAGAAACTTCATGCTCATCAAGCTTAGTCTTATCTTTGGACTCCATGTGTTGCTTTTCCTTTTCCTCCTCCTTCTCCTTCTCCCTCTCTTGTTCATTATCCACTTCCATCATTTCTTTTTCCTTCTCTTGAGCTGCATCTCTGTCTTGCCTTTCTCTCACTCTCTCGCCTTCAAATTGTTGGTCTCGATCTTGAGCAATCATGCTATCTTTATTTTTGTCCTTATCACATTCCTTCTGAACTTTCTCTTTCTTCTTTGCTTTTATGATTTGCTGTAGTTCGTTGACATCCTTCGTGATGAGATCCAAAGGTTGTAGAAAAGAGAAGTCATCGTCGGCATCTACATCAGCCTAGCAAATTTCAAGAAGCAGAAAGACCAATGAGAAGATTCTTATACATATGTATAAAAAAATTAATGATGCAAGATAGAAAAGGGAAAGTAAAAGGCAGATTGTGGCGAAGGAAATATTTACATTATCCAGGTTAGCTTCCAGCTCTATATACTGTAGACCTTTCTGTACAAGTGTAATAAGAGCACCTGGGGGAACTTGATTCCCATCAATGGCACATTTGTTAATCCCAGCCTCATATCCTAAAGCAAATGCTGCATGAGTCAACCCTGGTACAGCTCATACAGACCCATATTAGCAGTTGCATACAAATCAGTCGTTCTTACAAACATGAAGTTTAGAACCCATCAAGGGTAGCACTCATTAAAGAAGGTAAAATGTGAAACACAACCGCTAATAGGATGTAGACCACATGAAACTTCCGTTATAAAAAAACAAGCAATATAATCACACACTATATCAACTAAGTTAGACCAGAAGTAAGCCTCTGTCATGATAAAAAAATGAACCTTCCTATCAGGATATCAATATAACAGGTGTGATTTTCCTGAAAAATTCCTGTTATCAGACGGAATTTTCTCTTAAGATTAGCAGATAGTTGCCGGTGGTGGTAAATACGACATGCTGCTTCCAAGTTATCATGGATGGGAAGAATGGGAGCGGGAATCTGAAACAAAACTCGGCTCTCCTGGACGAAAAACCCCGAAGAGGCATCTAGGTCACATCGATTATGAGTTACGCATATATGAAACAACAAAACAACTGTTTCCACGAGCACGAAAAGATCACGAACCACCATGCCCTAATGGCCAAAAGCTACATCGAATAAGAGGATTCCAAAGCACCATCTTTTTCCGTTTTCCGCACTCAGCGGAAACATGTCCTAGCAAAAAAAAAACCGCACAAAACAAGGCACTCCGAACTCTGGTAGCTCCAACAGGGAGAGGAAAAGAAACCAAGAAGGGATCCAAAGTGGCAAGGGAAGAGAAACAACGACCAAGCCCGGCGAACGAAGAAGACGGAGATTGAGGGGGAAGGGGAAGGAGGGGGCGACCTGATTCCTGGAGGTACCGGAAGACGAGGTAATTGAGCTCGGTGGAGGTGATCGTCGAATGCGTCATGGAAATCTCCCTCGCGCTCGCACGGCCACGGACGGACGACGGAACCTCTTCGGCCGAGAACACGGGCGTTGGGGTTTATTTATTGCGATCACGGCGTGACTCGGGTTCGGGGTCTCTCCTTTTATCTTTACCGGGTTCAAGGTAGTAAGTAGTCGGGCTGAAACCCGAACCCGAAATCGGGAAAACTGGATCGACATGGATATCTTTAGATCGTTGGTGGATGATAGGTCATATTTTGTGCTGAGTCAAAAATATGTTTTGAGGAGCCAACACGGCTATCTGTTTTGAGCAGCATCACCGAGTAAGGATCATCACCGGGATGTTAGTGGATAAGTTATCCTGGGTGAACGAGAATCTCCGAGTAAGGATCATCGAGCTGGAGAAAAAGATTCCCTGATGATGCCTCGATCGTCAAGATGATAGGTTTGCTAGGACAAGCCCGACAACAACTAGAAGACGTTGAATAACGTCTAACGATCCTACAACGGAGATTAATGGATGTCCACGAGAGAGGAGACCAACTAAAGGATAATCTGCAGATTTGCTTTGATAAGTTGATGGCCACCAAGATTGAAGCCTATGAGGCTAAAGAACTCGTGGAGGAGGAGTGATGCTGAGCTCACGATCTAGACAGGGGGGTGATCGTGGTGTATAAAGAGTTGGTTGGGCTTGTTAAGATCGAGAAAGGCGTTGCATCGATATAGGTACCTCGTTGCTTTGGGGCGCTTTAAGGCCAAGAACCGATGAATGAGTGTTGAGGAGGATCCTTCACTCTACAGCACAAAAGATTTTGATGTCCCTGAAGCATAAGCCCCTTTTGATGATAGCCCTGACACATCCTCCTCTTCTGATTAAATGATTCGGCCTCTTTCTCTCTCTCTCTCTCTTGTCCTTTTTGAAAGGTTTCATTTTGAGTCTTCTAGGTAAAGCCTTGTCTTTCATAATCTTAAGACGATAAATTCCCTCTCAAGTGTTACCTCATCGAAGAGTCTTTTTTTAGGGAGTTGGAAGAGTAGCCTTAGGTGTATAAGGATCTGCTCGAGTTAACTTTAGGAGTGGCTTGGCATTTAGCCGTAATACCTTGGGTCAAGGATATCTCCTCTTGGGGTGATCTCGGAGTTTATACTGAGGTGGAGATACCTTCCTATTGAAAAAGGGCCGGAGAGAATGTGTCCTTATTTAAAGGAGTTGAGTGTGAGACGAAGCAACTCCTTTCTAGGGTCTTTGTTGGGAGGACTCATAGATGGATGTTCTCATGACATTCGGGTCCTCTTTCTAGCATCAATCTGATAGGTCACATATTGTCCTGAGTCAAAATGTTATTGCATTGGTGCCATTGACTGAAGAGCCAACATGGCCTGGTTTGGTTCTGAAGGCAAAGATCCATCTGAGGGACCCCTTTGGGGCAAGAGTGAGACCCATTGTAGCTGAGAGGTGAGATAGCAAGTGTGAACTCCCAATGTATTACTAGTTCATGATGATGGTCCTACGATCGCCTCGATGTGTAACTTGCCTATTGAAGGGAGTTTGAGGTCGTCACGAGGTGTAGCTCGTCTTAAAGGGGGCTTCGGGTCATCCCAGTGTACTCCCTAGACGAGTTGAAATCCTACATAAGTGATCAATGACCAAGAGGGTTTCTCGCCCCAACCCCTCTCACGCTCAAGTTAACATGTGAGGTCTCCAAATATATATGATGGCATTCCTTGTCACAAAAAAAAAAGGAGAAAAAAATTTAGAATAATTTTTCTTATCATAAACAGAGACTAAATTTTTTTTAATTATCTTACTTTTCATAATAATGAAAAGAAACTTATGTTTGTCAACTTTAAAACTTCGTACACAAATGTTCGTCAACCGTATTCGCCACCCACTAGAATTGAGTTCGGTCGTTCTTTTATTGTTGGTAAGGGAGTTTATATATCTATTTAAAAAGCTTAACGATTAATAAATAATTTATTCCTCCAAAATTTAAAAATGACGTACATTATGTGCAAAACTTCAGCCAATGCCAAAAGTGTCAATATAATTAATTTTAACCTAATAGAGAAGTGTCCTTTTTTATAAAAAAAATATATCATTTTTTTATTGAAGTTTAGAAAATAAAGAAAAGGCATGCAACATGTGCAAAACTTTCACCAATACCAAAAGTGTCATTACATAATTAATTTCAATCTAATAGAAAAATTATTTTGATTGTCGGACAAACTCGGTCCCCGGAAAAATTATTTCCATAGATCAATGAAAAATCAAACAATAAATAAAAATATAAAAGACGTATTTAATCTTTAGTAATTTTCAACTATTGACTACAGCTTATTTGGATGAATACACACCAAAATATTTAAAGGGGTTCACATGTAATATCAAAATATGAGGATGACTGCTCTAAAATTTGACAGTGATCTAAAGTGCACGTCTGAAGAGCATATAGACCTCTCATCAATCCAACAAAAAAGCATAGTAAGCAACTGTGTCACCCTCTTTTCTTATCTATGATTGATGCTAACATAAAAATGTTATAATCATGACCATATTAAAAATCAGACAATCATGATATATGTACAAAACAAGATTCTCATCTGTATGAAACAAAAGCATGTGCTTGGTAAAATATCTGCACAATCCTGTGATTTAATTACTCAAAGCGCAATAACTTCTAACATTGTCGATATCCTAGAAATTTATAAGCCTTTTACATGATAGTGAGCCCGTAGATATTGAAGCATTTGGAGTATATCATTACAAGAGCAGGTGCAGTCCTAAGCAGTGAATGATGCAATAGTGCAGGAAAAGAAAAGCAATCCAGGAATTGTCCTAAAATGAAGTTTCTTTTCTTTTTACTGGTAGACATACATTGTATAGGTAGCAAACTTCAGAGCTGCTTCTCGGATACATCGAAATCCCCACCATCATGTTCTGATAAGGAACTGCAGCGAGAAAGATTTCATGCAACAGGCGCGAGAATTATGTACATCAAATTCTACCAAAGAATGTCAGCAAAGTTTAAGACATTCATGCTTCTACGTGAGTTCAACATAGTAGACATCATCCATGAGTAACAGGTAGCAACGGAAGTTATTGTAGCACACAGGCAAACAACCATTGAATGATAACCATCATCTCTTGTAATATATTCGACTAGGCCTGTTTATGGGGAGTTTAAGCATCGGTCTGGAAGACAAAACACCATTAAGGGTCCACCAAAAGTATCTTTGACGACGGTCCCTCTCATGTTAAAGTCGAGTAGGAGAGGACGGAAGTAGAAGCTACCAAGTTAATGATTAAAGAATGGTCGAACGAAGACTTGTATACGTTGGCAGGTTAAAAGAGTCCCACTTAAAGGGGCTGAGGATGGCCAAGGAGTGGCTGACCATCTATTTTCCAACAGGATTGACAATATTAAATGGTGGAAGGAGATTACCACTTTACAGTGGACATCCTACGTTCTACAAAAAAAAAAAAAAAAAAAGAGAATCTACTTGAAAGAAAGGATCGCTGCTTAGGAAGCTGACCTAAGATGGAAGGAAGGAAAGGGCTCCTATGCTACCCCATATTCTCCCATGGGTTTGTCAGCTCACAAATCAGCCACCATACTTTGATGTCCCTCTGCATCAACAAGTTTGAATTGAGACTCAAAGACCTTGATAAGTTGTCGTTCCTAAAAAGTAGGCTGGTTCAAGAGAGACCCCATATTGGATAATCCTCATTCTCGCAAACGACAGTCTGACCTAGCAAAAGGCACCTCCAGTTCGGTGGGCAAGTTGCATTCCACAAGGACATTAGAAGTTGATGAAGTTGGTCTCTATCTTCTCATCCAAAATGACTCGAAAGGAGTGAGACTCGATCAGATAGGACAATAATCAGCCATGACCTCAAACTGACCTCTGTAAGGTTAACTTTTCAAAGCTCAAGGCTATCTGATATCTTTTTTAGGGGTAGACCACTAATGAAGCACAAAAACACAAATTTCCTCCAATCAATCAAAGAGAGTGAATTTAGGAAAAAATAGAATCCATCTCTATCTTCTCATCCAAATTGACTCGAAAGGAGCGAGACTCAATCGGAGAGGACAATAATCAACCATGACATCAAACTGACCACTGTAAGGTTAACTTGTCAACGCTTAAGGCTATTTGATCGCCTTTTAAGGGGTAGACCACTAACGAAGCACAAAAACACAAATTTCCTCCCATCAATCAAAGAGAGTGAATTTAAGAAAAACAGAATCCATCTAGCAAACAGTCTCCATGAAACCACCAAATAAACCAGTATCCTTTGGAAGAATGAAGGCAAATAGAGGTTTCAATTTGCCAGATAACCCACTTGAATTGCATTCCCTTGAAAAAAGAAGAGATCCAAAATCCAAAAGAGAGGAAGAGAGTGATAAAGGTAGAAAGAGAGTGACTAAGTGAGTGTGAGACAAGGGGAGCGGACACAGCCAAGAGTGGGTTAAATAACCTGTAAACATGGGCCAACTGTAATGTTGACCATCGGCACCTTGTTACAGTCAAAATTGTACCAATTGGTACCCATCGGTAACGTTTGACCGTACCACATGGGACTTGTGTAATGCCTGGTATGCTTTATACTGGGCAAATTTCATCCGAAATAGCATGGTCCATGAACCAGGGAAGCAGTCAGACCACTAAGTGCCAGCTGTACCATAACATTTCAACCAAAATTGCAGTATGATCAACCATGCTAATTGAGGAGCTGTTGAGACAAGTCCAACCATAATAATGCATCACATCAAGTGTTGCACTGAAAAGAAATTGACCATTCACAAAAGAAAGCACATGATTCAACAAAGAAATAAATTGGGAAAGTTGCCATAATCTAACTTCATCATCCAGAATTTGACTAGAGTCCTAGCTTACAGGGTAGCATATTTGATGTAATTATGCTGAAAATGTTCTCAAACAGGACCAGGAGAAGAAAAATAATGGCAGTCCATATAATGATTCCATCAAGTTGTTGGCATATTCCAATCAACCTCAAAATGATGGATCTGAGTAAAACTTAAAAAATCAATTTAATGGAAAAATAATGAACATAAAGCTACCTAATAAGAGAAAGAGGAATCATATGACATAAAGATGAAGAAAACGAGAGAAGGGGGGAAGGAGACAGAAAGAGAGCAGAGAGAGAGAGAGAGAGAGAGACATGGAAGGCTTGCAATCACTAAGAATTTCCTCTTAATTTTTAGGAAAATTTGTAGAAGTCCTCCCTTTGAGGAAAGGGATCAAGGAAACATACATCATAATGAATTAAATTTGTTAGTGAGTATTGTACACTATCAAATGTCAGTATCATTTTCCCCCACAAATAGACCTCCTCTTCAAGTAGCAGTCTATATGATCTTCATATCAGATCTAATCACCGACTCCATATTATATCATAATGCCTAAACCACTTGTTTGCTTTTACTTTTTTTTTTTTTTTTCCTCTTAGGAAGCAGTGCATCATTGGACACCACCCTCAAACCTAATATTCTATGATGCTCTTAAAATACAGCAAGCAACTTCAACATGGACAAAGGCTGTGGATTTTCAAAAACGGATTTACTTATACAACCTATTGCTGATGGATATTTCATAAAAAAAAACAGGATTTTTTTTTAAAAGTATTCCTGTTATGCTTATGGAAAAAAATTTCTGAAGAAACATTAGGCCATTAAGAACACAAAATGGATTACCTGGGAATCTTCAACCTTTGGGTTTTATGTTTGACTATAGGAAGATTTTGACTGATAAGATTTGGATCCGCATATGCTGCAGAACCAGAAGGAAAGCCTTGCTGCATAATTTAAAGCAACATAAAAATATTAGTAAGGTACATGTTTTCTTGTATTAATTAGGCAACTAAAAAGCAAAATTTAACAGGCTGTCAATCAGATGAGTATGCAATAGAACATGTATGTTAGTTTTAGAATAGTATGTAATCTGAACATGTCCAAATAAAAGATAACCTTTTGGTAAGTCTACAAAGAAGAGGTTGGGCTCTTAAAAAAGTTTGAAGGCAAAAAAGAACTGTTTGGTTATGCAGCAACATCTAGTGAAAAGAAAGAAAACTTTCCAATTCCATTTTGCAGCGTTTAAGTACCCTGCCAACTAGATTATCTTACACTAGCTAGACAGATATTTGTGTGCAAAAATTGTCTTTAATGATAATGCACAAGCTTACGACAGATAAACTTTGAATAGTTGCTTCTCTCCAGCAGTTCTCTCGAATGATGATAGGCTTCACTTTGTCATCGCTAGCAAAAGAACAATAAACTCGAGTATCCCTTAATCTCATTAATACTCCATCAACTCTAAGCTGCATTGAAGATTGCTTTAGTAGCCGGAAGAAAAACCAAAATTTGGAAAAACAAGGTCCTAAAGTATCATTCGTAAATACCAAAATAGACAACTAAAGTTTTTTCAAACAAAGGTAAACATGAAAATCTTCCTTATATTTTCAGGTAGATATTTCACAAGAGCACTGCTTATGGGAGGATATGAAAGGAGGCTCATAGACACTTACCCATTCAATTTACTGTCATATAATTCTTTCTAGCGAGAAAGATCATACGGTCTTAACAGAAATAATAGTCAGGGGGCATTGTTTTTTACTAAAATAAATGTGCAAGCTTCAAAATGGGTGATATAATAACATTGTCGTGTGATCATTTACGAACACATCTATTCTTTACATTTGAAAAATTAACTTGGCCAGATGCTCTGAAATGTAAGGATATAAAATATTGATACCATAGGATACATTAAATGAAATATTTCAGGGCATCTAAAATATGTGAAAGGTAAATAAATTCGTAAACTTACCCAGTAACGCAGGAGAAGAAACCAGCATCTAGGCATGACTCTCTACAAGTATGGGGGAAAATATTATATAAAAAGTGATATTCCAGTGCACGTAAAACAAGGCCATTCACAAAATCTGATGACCAAAAGAATAGCCTTTACCACTTTCACAGTTAAGAGTGATACTCCATTATCAGCCAACTCGTCCTCATATAGAACTACCTAGAGAAATTACAAATCAATTGTTAAAAAATCAGCATTATCCTCAAAAGGTAACATATATTTTAATATTCACCAAATTTTAGTTACCAACCTCATCATAGAACAGGATTGGTTCTTTCATTGACAATACAGCCAGATCAATTCGCTCGTCACAGTCCTCCCAGTGAAGACTGCAGCAACCATCTTCTAGAATTGTCTGAGTTACAATATAAATACAATGAGGATGTTTTTTAGTGTACTTGCAAACTTGTGGACCTTAAAATCCACTACTGTAGCATTAGATTTATTATGCCATAAGCCACAAAATCCCAAAAGAAATGCTACTTACTATATATATCCAGATAGGAACTAATGCGTATACCTCCCTCAGTCAAAAAATGAGGTTAGATGCATACAAAAGAAATGTCAGAAGAAAATGGTCCTCAAGTAGCACTAGCATGACTATAAGTTGCAACTGAAAGCATTACATAAGGTCTCTAATTGAACTATAGAATATATTTCTTTAATGATGAGAAAAAATAATGATTACTTTACTTCAATCAAGAGAACTTAATGGACTAGGCTAAAGGGTTTCGGTTCAAAGGTATAGGTCTTTTCTTTGAGAAGGTACAGGCCTTAAAAGCCTCTAAGAACTTTAACTTCTCACTTCAGAAGCCACATGACATACAACATAGAATAGGTTCCAGAAAATGAGACATTCTTTTCAATTTTCTTTCGGTCAAAATATGATTGAAGGTTTACAGAAATGTATACGTAGAGGTCTTGACAGAAGGCGTACTACAAACCTCATAACGATTATCATATGCCAGATAATCCTTAACTAAAAAGAACTTATTAATAGATGACAATTTTCTACAGATTAATTGCAAGATTTTGGACCTTGAATCACTGTGATCTTCTGGATACATACAACTCTAAGAGGGAACCAATAAAGTAACCAAGATTTGATTCCCTACTTGAATATCAGTTCCAAACAATGCTTATTCATGTGAGTCACATAAGCACCATCTCGGTATATTGTTTGATGGACAACTTTTCATTAGTAACAGGTGTAAACTTTAATGAGCAGCAATTCTTCAAAGCTGACTTCGGCCTTGACTTGAACGTCCTCAACCTACCAAGCCTAACACATTATATCATGTCCAGAGAGCTCATCTTGCATTTAACCAAGATGACAAGCAATAGAGTCAGTCAAAAAATTATGAGATATTGTTGAAGACTAAGGGCTTAGGCCCCAAGAAAGCTAATATCCAGTTGAACCTTGCCAATGTTAAGATGATCTATGTTTGCAAAACTAAAGAACATTTGAAACTATGAAGTCTACTTTACAACTCTTTGCTCACAGTGTTCTCTTTTCTGATACCTTCAATCCCTTTGTTTTAAAATTAAATTAAACAATACCAAACTAGTTTCGTGTTAACAAATATTAATCGTGTTACCACTTACTAGTTTCATGTTAATCGCTACGAATTGGGCTACCACTTTAAAGCCATCTCAAAATCAGCCCAGACCAGTTTATACTCTAGTTAAATTTTAGAGATCCATATGAAACTCAAATGTAAAAATCCTAAAATGTCTATTCATCACAACTTGTCATTAATGTAAAATCCTAAAACGCGAATGTATCAAAGTTGGAACATCACTAAATGTTACTCATGAGTATATAGACTAATATATATATATATATATATATATATATATATATATATATATATATATATATATATATATATATATATATATATGAAACTCTCATCTTCCCAGTTAACTTCCTATAAGTCCAAAATCTTGATACTAATCAAGTAGAATGTGGTAACAAACATGAAATATATCCCTGTCCAAGACCAACCATGGAAGAATCTCCAGAATCACAGAATAAGAAACACCAACTTAGCTTGTTAATAGAAGCAACTTCACAAGAAAAAACTCAATGACGAAAAGCATAATCCAACATACTGGTAAAATTCTTAAAGTAAAAATAACCAAACCTTTTCTAGTTCTGATTCTGATGTTTCACTGCCACAATATGGTGTTGTAAATGTGTAATCATAATCGAGAATCACTTGCTGTGAAGGTTTGCTGAGACCAAAGACCATAAGTAAGATTGATATCCAATATTTTACCTTGAACATATATCAGGTAGAGATATACAATTTGCAAATTACATCAAGCCCTTTCTCCTAATTGGAAAATTGATTGACACGTGCTTCAGTGATTACATAAAACACCATTTGACACTATAAATGCCACAAAAAGAAAAAGAATATCTCCAGAATTAAAGATTTTACCATCAAAACCTTTATAGATCAACAAAATGTTTTCTGAACATTGACAATGACATTTACTATTGAAGCACCAGTTGCATGAAGACAATGATGCCTTCTAATATAAAAAATTCATGATAAACCTGAAATTTCACAGCCTGTCCAAGTGAAGTATTGAAGTAAACTGACCTTCTGAACTTCCATTTTGCGGCAGCAGGGACTTCAACCGGTGGCAGTGCTTCTTGCATCCAACCCCTTAGAGCGTCAAATGCATTGAAGTGCAATTTAATACCAGTTCCCACATGTAAAAGAAATAAAGAACTATCTCCAAACACCATTTCAGGCAAGTGCGATGTTCCTAGCTTTTCTTCCAGCCTGAAGCAAAATTTAGCAGCAAAAGTTCAATCGTAAGTACACAATAGAAATTATGGATATCTCAAAAAAGTATCTGAAGGTCATTACCCTGAAGTTACCAAACCACTATGAACTTTAGCAAATTAAAAATTAACAAATCATTAACCCTTGAAAAGCTATTACTTTGACTTTCATATTTTCTTTCTTTCAATAATGTCGATGAGACGAGACAACCCACCAACTTACTGCCTGACAACAAGCTTGCCCATGTTTGAAAAGAATTATAGGATATCATGACAAAAAAAGGCAGCATGGAAACCTTAAAATTCATGGCTGTGATAACCTAGATAACAAAGGGTTAAATCGGTATATATAAATTGATAATTTAATTACTGAAAATTTATGTTCGAGCAAATTGGTCCAAATGAAGAAATTCATTGCATGCAAGTTTAGCATATCATCAGACCACCTAGGTTGCAATAAAATTGTATAAGATTATGTGAACTAAGGTTTTTGATGGCAGTATAGGTAGTTTGGTAGTAGCTGTTCTAGAATCTTATCAAATTGGAAGGTACCGATCTGTACAATATGCCTTCATGCACACTAAAAATTGTTTAGTATGTCAGTTATAACCATTACATTCGGTACACCAGTGAATTGATACAATATGGCTGATAAGACTGATATATTATTGTTTAGTATGTCAGTTATAACCATTACATTCGGTACACAAGTGAATTGATACAATATGGCTGATAAGACTGATATATTAGTGTACTTGGAAACCATGCTGTGAAAATTTCCATGTGAATTGACATAAACCACGATCGGAGTACCTTGTGATCACCATGATGAGTGCTGACTCAAGTTGGTTCCACATGAAAACACAAAAGTACAGCAACAACAACAAATCCATAATATCCTAACTTACTAGGGTCGGCTTCATGGATCTTTTGTCATCACTGAACATGATTTATGTTCATGAGATCTAACATAAGCTGGTTATTACTTATCAATGACCTGATGCAACTCCTGAAACATGACCAACAATCAAATATCGATCCTAAGATCACAAGCTACTTTTCTAGACACACCTTTTACTGAACGTTGGTGCTATATAAAGAAGTTACTACTTACTGACCTAGGTGACCACAGTTCCGAGTCATAGAAACAACCTCATTGCTTGCAAGGATAAGACCAGATACATTAACACTCCCCAAAACCCTGCATTAGCAGGGAGTCCAGCACCAACCTACCTTTTTTATCCTTAATAAACACCAATACATATTTACTAAGATTCCATTGCATAATACCTACCAATTTTCACTTCTTCTGTACTTATATCAGCTGAAATTACACCACTAAGCTTCCCCAGGCAGTAGCCAATATCCTGAAAAAACAAAAGCACCATATTCTAAACGCAGCACTTTAACCGGTATAATTAGATATTAAGAGAAGGCTCTTCGAGTTGTTCTTCATAAATCCAAGTAGATCATAGCCCAAATTCATCCTTCACCGTATCTTCTTCCAGAGACCGAGTGATCTTTTCGAATTTCTCGGTGTTCCTAAACATTTCGAACCATTACATGTACCTTTGTCCTATCACAACTAATCAAGAGTTACACATGTTTACATCATACCAAAGACAAACCAGAATACACGAGTTGCAAGAACATGAACAATTCAGACTCGTACGAGGGTTCGGGATGAGGGATCGACGTACTCTTGGCGGGCGAGGGAGCCGAGGATGGGGCGCTTAATGGACTCGATGTGCCAACCCTTAAGCCGCAGTCCGCGCCGCCCGTCCGGAAGCGGCTCCGCCCCCGCCGCCTTCAGATCGCTCTCCGAAGCGCCGTCCCAGTCCGCCATGTCGCCGCCCTCCCCCGACGCCGCCACCACCGACCGATGAAACCTCGCAACCCTTTTCCCCCTTTATTCCTTTTTTCGTTTTCCTTTTATCGAGCTCATAAACTCGAACCCAACCGTCAGCCTTTTTTATGCCACGTGCATTGCGCGTGCAGTTTTAAGCCGTTGAAGCCACCTCGCCCTCTTTTGATGTCTCAATAAAAACTAAGGTCTTTTATATATATATATATATATATATATATATATATATATATATATATATATATAATGTCAAGTCTAATTCTCTTAGGTAATATATCACTATTACCACCTATTGCTTCAATGATACAGATTTGGCAAATCTTCTTCTCCATTAATAATTGCTCTCTTCCTCCTTTTTTTCTCCAACAATAATTACTATCTTATTTAAGTGAGATGCATTACATATATTTAGATCCAAGAAGAGTGGAGGAAGTGATAGGAATTATTAGATGGGCATCCACAGATCTTTTGACTTAAAGCCATCATGCATTTAGGTGCACTATATTAGGCTATCCACATATTATTAATAAATTATTTCATATTAACAATATCATAATCTTGATGGGATAATTAATTTAATAACTTTGTTGAATATAAATCATTATTCTAAAATATTTAAACTTAAATCAATAATAGTACGTTAATTAATTTCAGTCTTTACCTATTTTCAATATGAGATTAAATGGAGATGTTGTTAGAAAATATAACCTCTAGCACTTTCCAGATAAAATATCACTAGAAACATAACTCTAAAATACTTTTGTTCTAAAAAAAAGACAAAAGGTATACTTAGGTGGCGTAGATGGATGGTGTTTTATTATGTCGAATCTCAAATTTTGATGATGAAACTAATTGATTATGTTTTGATAATCTAATTATGTTTTGAGTCACGTAGATATACTCTCGATCAGGATTAGATGGATGGGATAATTAATTGATGTTGTGTCGAAGAAAATTACGTCAGGAGATTGGACGTCGAGTCGGAGGTCCGATCGACGATCGATAGAAGGCTTCAGACAAAGAAATCAGGTATCGGGCCAAGAGGAGCGAAGTTGTACCAAGAAGATCGGGGCTGCGGAGGTCAACTATTGATTGGGCAATAAGCCGCAAAAGAGGACGATGCACCAAAGTGTCGAACGAAGAGTCAATAAACCAAGGACGTGCCGAGCAACTAATTACGATTTACGTGATAATAATTATCTAGATTGGAGTAGGATTAGCTTAATTGGGTTATAATTGGGCTAACTAGTTAGGAGCCAACAAGGCCTGCATTGGGACTGTGTTGGGCCAAATGAAAGGCCCAAACAGTGCCCAAGTGCCACGTCAGGTGGTGGCATCGCCAGAAGGCTCAGTCTTCTAGATTGAGTATAGGTGGTGGTACCGTCCAATGTCAATGTACCTGGGTGGTGGTACCGCCCATTACACTGACATGTCAGTATGCTCAGACGGTGGTACCGCCCAGTACACTAACAAAACTAATGTGTTAGGCGATAGTACCGCCAGACTAGGCAATAGTACCGCCAAGTGTCAGGGTCAAACCGGCGATGGTATCACCAGTACCTGGTAAACCCGGGATGGGAAGGTTTTTGGCTCCAAGTTTGAATCAGATTGGAGCTTATAAAAACCCCTCCCATCCCTGGGTTGAATACACAAGCACATACACTTTGAAAGTAGAAAAACACTATTCAAATCTCTAGAATTCCCCTCCTCTAGTCCTCACTTGTATTCAAGTTAAAAGAGATGAGAAAGTGCGTGTAAGGGTTACCTTCTAAGCCCGTCAAAAGGAGAGAACGCTGTAAGAGAGCTTGTCTTCGCATGTTGGAAGGAAGATAACAAGTGAAAAAGTTGATAGCCTCAAGAGAAGAGGAATCGGGAGTGAACATAGGTTGTATAACCGAACCACTATAAAAATCAGGTTTGCATTTACTTATTATTCTTTATATTTCAGCAAACCTTATTTACTTGCTACTCCACTTCCTCGTCTCCTTCTTACGAATCATTTGAAGTCTAAACACAATCAAAATCAGATTTCATCAAAACTAAGTTTTCAACGTACGAGACTTTTTGAAAATGTTTTAAATCACTAAAATTTATCAGATGTAACCATCACAAAAATTCACCCCATCCTCTTAGTGCCGCTCTAGATCCCAACATATTGTTCATTTGAAAATTAATAGTAACCAATAGAAATCACAATACAAGAATTAGAGAGAGTATAAGAAGAAGCCATCCCCCCCTCCCCCTTTAGTGCCGCTCTAGATCCCAACATATTGTTCATTTGAAAATTAATAATAACCAATAGAAATCACAATACAAGAATTAGAGAGAGTATAAGAAGAAGCTTCTAAATAACTGGATGACTTTAATTAGGTCAACTTGACCCAACTCTCTCAGTTCTCCCATATGGGCTGTTGGTTGTAAGCATTTGTGAAAAAAAATTAATAATAATTACTTTTTTATAAAAATAAAATAAAATTTAAACATAGGCTCTTACGATAATCGTCGAAATCTTTAACAGCTAAAATAATTGATACATTCAAAATGTGTTTAGGTGTCTTTGTTGAGTGAGGTTGAGAATAATTTTGAAGTTTCACCAAGAATTATTCTCTTTTCTAGATAGTAGGATTGAATATATTCACTACCCCAAAATCAACATTTAAGGTTCAAAATCAATCACCTGCATAAAAGAACAATAGCTATTGTCCAAAGGAAGTCAGAAAGTTCATCATCAAAATTATTATTTTGTCCCAATTCCAAACATGACCTTGCAATCAAACTCTGTTCTAGTCATCTTGATTGTTGAATCTTGCATTTAACAAGGTCAAAACTATTAGGCAATAAAGAAAAAAAATGCTTTTTGCACCCACAAATTTTTTTTTAAAAAAAAGCATACTTGATAACTCAGATCATCTTCCATCCTACCACTTACCACATTGAAACCATAATGATCACATTTTATGTATGCTGTGCAAGCTCCTTTTGTGAGTATGTGAAGCACTGGTTCAGATAAAGTCAGCCTTAGAAAAGTTTTGAACTTTAAAGTCAATTTAAGAGTTGAAAGGTGGTGACACAAGTAAGCCTCATGAAAAATTCCATGAAAAGGAGCTTCAATTTTCCCTTTCAGCCACCTTCACTCAGTTCAACAGAGAAAGGCCAAATCTTAGATTATATATTTGGAACACATGTAGTCATCATCACCATACACTCACAGACTTGGACCAGCTAATATATAATTTCATGGATGTGCTGTTGGCCAACATTAGGATACTTTGAACACACAACAGGAATATATGCATACTCTGCTTGAAAAGTTCCTCAGCCCACCAATAGTCATTATAAAGTCTGAAGGGGCACAATAAAGTTAATGTTGGTGACCAAAGTCTGTACTGTCTGCATCATTACCCTGGAGAAGAACCCAGCTTTACTTGAGCTGGGATATTATGTGATCTTGAATATATACATATATATATTTGGCTACTGGTTAAAACAAAAGAGCAAGCATTTTTCTTCTTTTATGAATCTTTCATAGTGTATATACATATTTAGCTGAAGTTATATATACCCAAAAAATTATGCTACACTTTCCAACCATGTGAGCACACTAAATTACAGGTCTCTGTGACAAATCAAGCTTTATCCAATACATGTTTTAAATCTTTTTTTTTTCATAATATAATTTATACATTTCTTACCAACCATTACCTTCTTTTGGCTCTTTCCAATTCCTGGTTGATCCACCCAATTTAAATTAGCAGCAATGCCAATAATAATAGGAATGGTCTAAGCATCAGAAGCAGCAACAAACAACAACAATTAGAAAGCAACAAGTAACAAAAATAAAAAGCAGAAACACATTCTACCTTGGCTTGTTTTAAGAAACAACCCGCTCCGCCAGCCGGCGTGCATCAGAGCCGTCCATCTTCGGAGGCGGCCGTTCTTGTCGCGAACTTTTAAGTCCACGTGAACGCCAGCGGGCTCGCGACCACGTGCTTGCCGTCGGACCACTCGAGGCGGCCGAAGGCGGCCGTGCCGGACGGCTGCGACGCCGCGGAGAAGGCCACCGTGTAGCTCTTCTTCTCCCCCGCTGCCGCGAAGCTTAGCTCCGATGGCTCCACTGTCACCTTTGCCTCCTCCGGCGCCGACACCGTCGCCTTGTATGTGCCCGGCGCCCCGACGTTGGTCAGCGTCCTGGTGTGCTTCACGGTCGTCGTGGCCGAACCTCCGCCGCCGGCGCCGCTCGCCGTCGCGAACGCCACCGCGAAGGAGGGGTAGTTGAGGTCCGACACCGCGTAGGCCTTCTTGTTGTCGCAGTTGAAGATGGATCGCCTGGAGACGCTCGCGATCTGGAGGGCCGTGTAGTTCAGGGCGCAGAGGAAGTCGAGGTAGTCGTCGACGGTGAGGTCGTAGACGAGGCCGGGGTCCAGAGCCTTGGGTGGATCCACGTGGCCGGCGCCGAAGTCGAAGGGCGTGGCCGGCCGGCCGCTGGCCACGTCGAGGATGCCGCCGCCGCCAGGGTAATCAGCGTAGGCAGTGGTCATGAGGGCAGACTTGATGGCGCTGGGGCTCCAGTCGGGGTGCGCCCCCCTGAGGAACGCCGCCAGGCCGCTTACATGGGGGCACGACATGGAGGTGCCGGAGATGATGTTGAACTCCGTCCGCCGCGGGTCCGCCGCCTGCCCCGTGGGCCCAACTGACCCCGTCCAGGCGGCGAGGATGTTCACCCCTGGGGCGACGAGATCCGGCTTCAGGATGTCCGGCGTGACGGCGTTCGGACCGCGGGAGGAGAACGCCGCCACCACCGGTGACGGCATGACCCCGACCTTCGTTCCACCGAAGGCGACTGTCGCCTTGGGGTTCGGATCGGAGAAAAGGTAGGACTTGATGGCGTCCCCTGCCTTTTCTCCGACAGCGGTGGCCGGGAGGAGGTGGGCGTCTGCGACGAGCTCCTCCCCGTTAGCAGCGGTGTTGGCGAGGATCATGCCTGCCCCCCCAGCGTCGCGCACGACGAAGCCTTTCTGAACGCGGGCGTTGATGCCGCGATCGCAAAGGACGATCTTTCCAGATACCTTGTCCGGCAAGAGGGTCCCCACCATACAGAGGTTTCCGTTGGTGGCGTTGGTGGCGTTACCGGCGTAGATCAAGGGGAGCGGGGAGGAAGGGAGGGGCTTTCCGCTGTAGAGCGAGACGCCGGTGTAGTTTTTGCCGTCGCCGAGCACGACGTAGGCCGGGAAGTCGCGGTCGATCGTGCCGGCCCCGACGGTGGTGATCCACGGCGCGACGTTGGAGAGGGTGGACGTCCCTGGTCCGGCATTGCCCGCGGAGCAGGACACCACAACCCCCTTCGCCATGGCGTTGAAGGCCCCGATCGCGACGCTGTCGCGGTAGTAGTCTGACATCCCACCGCCCAGGGACAGGGACAGGACGCCGCAGCCGTCCTCGACGGCCTTATCCATGGCGGCGAGGATGTCGGAGCTGAAGCAACCGCCAATCCAGCAGACCTTGTACACGGCGACACGCGCGCGGGTGGACATGCCGCGGGCGGTGCCCGCAGCGTAGCCGAGAAGGTTGGCGTCGGGCACAGCAGAGCCGGCGGCGGTGGAGGAGGTGTGAGTGCCGTGGCCATCGTTATCTCGGGGAGACCTCGACTCCTTGGTCTCATCGATAGGGCCCATGCTTGCCTCGTACCCCCTGGAGAAGAACCGCGCGCCGACCAGCTTCCGGTTGCAGGCGTCCGCGGCCTTGAAGTCCTTCCCCTCCTCGCACACGCCCTTCCAGCTCGCGGGGACGGGGCCGAGCCCAGCGTCGTCGTAGCTCTTGCGCTCGGGCCACACGCCTGTGTCGAGCACCCCGACGACGACGTCGCTCTCAGTGTTCGACTGGGGGATGAGCCCCTCGCTGCGGTCGAGGCCGAGGAACTCCGGTGTGCGCGTCGTATGGAGCTCGTAGCGCTGCTCGGGGACCACGCCCAGCACGCCCGGACGGTGCTCCAGGGCGCGGGCCTCCGCCGGGGAGAGCCGCGCGGAGAAGCCGTGGGCAACGGTGTCATAGGCGTAGATGATCTCGGCCGCGTCGGAGACGGACCGCAGGGAAGCGTCGTACCAGCGACGGTGCTCCGTGAACGCGGGCGGCATCTGCGACCTGGCCATATGAACTATGTAAGTCCGCTTCTCGGCCACCGCCGCAGTGCTGCTGCAGCAGAGCATCAGCAGCAGCAGCAACCTCAACGGCTCCATGGCTCCTCTCATCACCTCCACAGCCTATTCCCCTGAGCTTCTTAACCTTCTTTTAAGCAGGCACACACTCTTACGATGCTTTCTGTGGTGGGCAAGAAAGGAGAACCAATGATTGCTGCTACGTTTTGGTTAAAGCACTGGTTGCTTACACAGAACAACAAAAGAATATACAGCAGACAAGAAAGGGAGAAAGAAAGAGAGCAGAGACGCTAAGCGGTGGTGGTGAAGCAGCAACCACAAGGGGCGAAAGCAAACAAGAGGAAAGCTTATAGATTACACGATGTGGAGGAGGGCGGCCGATGAGAGAGAGGCGGTCACATGTGTTTCGTCGTCTTTGTGCTGCTTGCTTTATTTATTGGACGAATGCCCAAAACTCTCTCTAAATTTCAGATTTTTTTTTTTACAAAATAACATCTCAAATTCTATATGAGTGATGTGACCAAGGGTTAAATTATGAATTTTTTTGACTTGAAATACTATTTTAAAATTTCTGAAAATATGATTTTTTTTTTCCGAATTCGTCCTTATTTATTTCTACATGCCATGCATGGTTTACCGTGCTAGATTCTCCTGCCACCGGACGTCTCTCTTTTACCTCCACCATCTCGTGTCCTCCTCCACCGGAGAGAAGGAAGGACGGTGGGAGGCACATCAAGATCCACGTTCGTGAGCTTCGTAAAAAACATATATAATTCCCATCAACGTATACGTTCACAACCTTATCTTTATACATAAAAAATATTTCTTTATAACTTACTTCGGAGGATGTGCAAAACATAGAATAAAGGTGGCCGTCGGAAGTGAGAGACAGGGAACAGCTAAGAGTAAATGTGGTAATAAACTCCGAGATAGATAGACTGGATCATGATCTCGGTGGCATGGTCCTCAGCGGCACACTTCTTCTCCACATACTTGGGAGAAGAAGAAGAACGCAATGTGACCTCGTTCGCGTAAACGGAGAAACTTGAACCTACTTGCAGGCGGTGCCGCTGATGGAGCTTCTCAGTGGTAAATGAATAAAGCTCGGTCGCCTCTCGCTCGGTTGACGGCGGCTTGCCACCAGCACATGTGGCGTCACGAGAATTCCAGAGGTGATGAGACCCGATGTCAGCTCCGTGCTGTCTGCTTCCCACCTTAATATGTGTTGGTGAGAAAGCACAACACAGAGAATAATTTGTGAGGAGGGTTCGGTGAACTCAAATGGCATTTTCTTTACGCACGAGGAAGAGGGGTGATGGAAAAAGTAAAGGAGGGGATGCAGCTGCCGCTGCTACTGTGTGTTTTATCATCTTGTTCATCACTCTCGATTGGGCCATGATCATTTTGACCAAGGTTGATCCAAAGAGGATGCCAGTTCATCATAATTGGTCTTTCTTAGGGAAGAAGAAACCGGTACGTGCGTCCAAAGGTTGCCATTACCGAGCTTTCTTTTGTCCACTCCAACAGTCTGGTACAGCTTGTTCATTTCCCGTCGCTGTGTTCACAGCACCACTGTACTTTGCGAGAACAGATGAATGGATGTAATCCAACAGTAGGTGGACTGCCATTAGAACCATACATCGACTACCGCACTGGACTACGCATGAGTACAGTTGTTCTACACTCCCCCACTGTGATCCACATGGAAGAGGGTTGGAAGTGTATTCTCTAGCCCAACCACAATTCATGGTTTGGTGACCGGTCGCAGTCTTAGGGTTTGGGGGGGTGTTTTTTCTGCTGGGGGAAGAAGACATCGCCCTCTCTTCCACAACCATGAATCCCTGAAAATGATTGCTTACTTTAGCTGCCAATTCTCTCTGTGACACCATTCACTGCACTCAAATACTGGTTGTCTCACAAGTGTTTGACCTTTATGGCGTAAATGTGTAGGAAATGTTCTGTTGGGCTGGCGTTTGAGTATTATGTGCGGTAGGTATCTTGTTGCCAATCGAAATTTAATGCCTCAATAGGCGTGAAAGGTGATACACCACCTAATCGATCGCTGTTCCATCGTCGTATATCCGAATCACAAGGCAAGCAAGGAGTTGCATGTTACATCCGACTGCTATACACCATCTTTCGTGAAGAACTCATTTTAGAGTTGAGAGCAGTATGTAGTGATTCCATGACGTACGTCCTTCTACCGGCAGCTGCCGCACGTCGGGGAGCGCTACCACCACTCCTGATAGGAGTTCGATCTTCAAGCCTAATTATTGCTCGGGTTTGATGGATCACAAGCCTGAGCTGGATTTCAATGATTCGGTGCTACTGTCCAAGGAGATGGACCCTCACAAGCGGCGTGAAAAGTGAGTTGATATGTATCAGCAGTAGCCAGAGGTGAATGATGAGGTCGGGAGCAGCGCAAGAAGAGGACATGGTTGCCGCAGAAGAGGTCGGCCTTCGTCGTGGAAAAGAAGACCTGCACGCCAGCAATTATTGGAGAGAGCATTTATCATCAAGTCTTCTTCTTCTTGATGCTCTCGTTGAGCCGAGGGAGGCAGAAGAAGCACATCGGCAGGTTGATCACTGTTGTGCTTGTTTGGTGGCGTAGCATTCGCCGTGAATCATGGAGGGGCCATGGCTGTTGCTTTGCACCGTGATCGAGTGCTGTTCATGGACTACTAACACGCTTGCGCCGGTCACTCCTGCATCTTTGGCGTATCGGGTCCACATTCTATCTTTGCAATCTATCAAATCAATATGACGATGATGATTGAATGATGCATCAAATCATCTTCTTCAGATCTGTGACCCATCTACATGTCCACGCTCAAGTAGAACAGCGTCCTGCTAATGTCACGAGACCATGAGAGCCAGCATTGTAGCATTTGGATCATTCGAACAAGCCGACATGAAGCAGCAATCCGTGTCAATTAGCTGGATGGCCCTTCCATTTGGACTGTTGACCGAGAGTAGCAGTGATAGTTTGATGTCCACAGCCGTGAGATCATCCATGTATACATATATTATTTTAATATAATGTTTCAAATTGCAAATATCTCATTAATGCTCATATGAATGTCGATAACTTTTTATCTTCCATACATGCTCAGTTTGTTTGTGGTTGAGATCGGAGAAAAGGAATTATGAAGGGCGGAGATCGAGATCGGCAGGGGCGGAATTAGATTCGTGCAAGCTTGATTCGATCCCAATTCCCCAGCCATAACCTCCTCCGTAGGATCCGCTCGATTTCGATTACGGGTGGACCGAGTGGAGTTTCTCTTTCATGCGGGACCCGTATGCGGGACCAATGCTGCGTCCAATGGACGTGCGGGTAGGCGGTGGGGGGAAGGGTGACCGAGCAGGAAGAGCGTTTTCCGCGATGCACGTGGAAAGATCCAAAACCGTAACGGCTAGTTTCGATTTCAAAAACTTGACGGTCTACTCCCGTTCCTTGCGTTCATCTCCATTTCTAGGGGTTTTCAGGAAGACGGTGCCGATTTCTGGCTCCCATTCGACTTTTGAACTCCCCTCGGCCATGGAATCCGGCGGTGAACGATCGCTCGATGCGGCGGTGGCGAAACCCTCTGCCGATTTCGAGAAGAAGGGTTCGGATCTTGAAGCGTCGGCGTCCGCCAGGACCGGCAGCGGCGCCAGAAAGGTTCTTTTGGCAATCCAATCCAAACCACCCCGATTGCAGTTTTCTATCATCTTTTTCGTTCAAGAATTGCACTTTGATCCTTTCTGTGGTGTTTGGTTACCTTATTTGATGTGATTTCTTGGTTTAATCGTCTGCCGTAATGATGAATGGTGTTTCAGGCAGTTAATCCCCGTGATCATCTGATCACGTAACGTCGTTCTTTGTTGTCGTCTTCATCTTCAGAAAAGCTTAAATTCTTGTGGAATATTTGGGTTCTCGATTTGAGATGGGCATTTAGGGGGGAATTCTATGACATAACCCTTCCAGACCTTAGGTAAATCATAGATGATTGTGGCTGCTTGATTAAATTGAATAAAGTAATTTCGCCACGATTCTCCTCCATTGCTAGTTGATACTTGAAACATAGGTACTATGAATTCTATCTTCTCATCCTACCTTTTTATATTGATTATATGTTTTTCTGTTTTAGGCATCAGTAGAGCCTTTGTTTTAAGTAGGCCATTAAATATGATTCTGAAACGAAAAGAAAGGTTTAGGTAATAAATCGTGGTGCTATCAGAGCTGGAAACTGATCCAAGGCAAAAGGAATAATAAGTTGCAAACAAAACATGTTCGCATGAATTAGGGTTTCTTTTGTGCTCTTCTGGGGACGACGACGGCAACAATACCCTGTTAGAATGCTATCTACCTTAGTTTATTTGTAAATAATTGTGAAATATGATTAAATTGAATTCCAAATAGACAGTAGGTTGTATTACTATTTAACCTGGGAAGAAAAGGTTGGGGCTAAATGCGAATAATGATCGGCAAGAAAAATAGGCTCACATGCGTCAAGTATGCTGTTTTAGGTGACGAAGAGCAGCATGCCTTTGCAGTACTGCCTCTCTATCATATTTGATTCTCACATTATCTTGTTAGTGCTGTTTTTTTTGCTTGAAAAATAAAGTTGCATAGGTTTCCACATTTGCTTTTGATTAGTGATTACTAGCTATGTTTGCATATGCTCTATATGTTCAATTACCATGTACCTCTGTTGGTCATTTGCATGATCTTGTGCAGGAGCTTGCAAGGATGATTTGCTTTTGAACAATTGTGGTTATAGGCCTTATCCCTGGGTAACCTAGAAGGCAGGAGCATATTAAGGGAACCATGAATTATGTTATGTTTTGGTAATGTAATATACGCATATTTTATCCTGATTCGTAAGAGAATTTGTTTCGGATCAAATGTGTGAATGATTTTTTCCTTCTTGTTGAACTAGATAGACCTCATCGATGACCTGCTGAATTTTCTGGTCATGCCCTCCCAGAGATCACCATCATGCTTGATTTCCTTCTTTCTGTGATGTTTGACACCATGTCAAGAATTTTGTTAGTAGGTTTGCTCTTGATCATTGCTACCAGGACATTGTTTATGTTCGAGCTCTTTGCCGAATCTCATGTTCATCAATAAAGCGAAAGAGAATAATTGGCTGAAGCATTGTGTTTTTTTCATCCTTGGATGTCAATATATGAAGTATTGCAGCATTGAGCCATAAAGCTTCTACACTGTTAATGTTGCATGAACAACTGCAAGCTGGTGCTCACCTCTTCTTGCTCATGCAGAGTGGTGGATCCAGGGACACTGGACATTCAATTCTGTATTCTGTCAACAAGTCCACATCACAGATTAAGAAGAACCTTCATCGGAGAAGTGCTTCTCCGCTTAACTGGTTTCCTCGAAAAAAGACTGATTCATTCTTGAAGAGAAAAATAAAGCATCTTCAGGTGCTATTCTCTCTGTTGTAACACTATGCACACTTAGATGGCTAGTACTTGATTGTTAGTCTAAGATAATGAATCTTTGTGTTTTCATGTAGGAGATTGAAGGAATGAACCTTTCTCTCGATGAAACACTCGGAAATGCCAATCCTCACTACACTAGGATTGCAAGGGAGAAGATTGCAGCTCAAGAGGCAGCCCGGAAGGCCATGGAAGCTAGGAGAGCTGCTTTGATCGAAGCCTCCTGGTGTCGGATACTTTGGGCAGCCAGGTTCTTACACTTGTTGAGATCTTATATCGATATGCAGGACCATACTAGTCAAAGTGAACCAAAAAAGTCCTTGCTTTTGATCGCAGGATTAGAAGTAAAGAAGCAGAAGCACGACTGGAGAAAGCTGAGAAATGTGCGGCAGAAGCCTTCGAAGCAGCAAGAGCTATGGGAGTGATGATGTACGATAGGCCGGATCGTCAAAGGAGGCAATGGGAAGTAGAAACATCTCTAGCCATCGGAGGAGGTCGATCCACTCACAAAGTCACTACCTCTTTCGAGACCGCATTTGAAGTGGACAAGGAGGTGGCAGCAGCAGTCAAAAGAGCATTCGTACGGCTTGCAAATTGGCCCTCGTCTTCAAACAAAGAAGAATTCAAGGATTTACTATGCAGAATCAGTCAAAATCCTGACGCCAATGGCTCCATGGAGGATCTACCGGAGAAGTTTTCAGAATGTGAAACCGATCAAGATTCACATATTAGTCGTGACGCAGTCAAGAAGCATGCCGCCAGAATAACACAAAGGAAACAGAAGAACAGCTTGCTTCCGACCGTTGGTGGTAGCAGTAGCAGTAGCAGCTCTACGTCACCAACGAGGCTCATCGATTCAATGCTCGACAGGCTTACAGGCTTGCATGAAGATGAGCTTGCTTCTCTGGCTGTCATCGTTGCAACTCGTGGCCTGAATGCTGCCCTTCGGGAAACGGAGAGTAGCAAAGAGAATGATGTTGTCGAGCCCATCGGCAGCTGCACTTGTACACTGAAGAAAGAAGCTCTTGCCGAGGTACCAAGTCTGGACAAGTTTTTGGTGAAACATGTATCGAGACTCGAAAGAGAGGTTCAAGAAGCAAGGAGAAGTAATGCAGAGATAGACAAGCGGAGAACATCTGACACCCGAGTTGTTGAGAGCAAGATACGGAATAAAAATGAAACACAGTCAGAATCCAGTTTGGATTTGGGAAGTGATATCGTAAAACATGTCTCTGAACTCGGAAAAGTGAAAGATGGAAGAACTGTGGAACAGCAGAATATTGAAGCCGAAAGCCAAACCGGAAGTGTGACGGCCAAATCCAAGGTATGCAAACAGTCGAGTAGTTCTAACAGGCTGACCGAAGAAGTAGCACATCTTGACTTAATGGTAATGCCTGAGGGAGTCCAAAGACGGCCTTCTGATGGTCGAGGAGGAGGCAAGGAGAATGCAGACCTCGTTCCTGCCGATGAGATGCAGAAGGCTGGGAAACGCATGTCTCGAGTTGAAAGAGCTACAGTCGAGGTTCTGAAGGCATTTTCTGGCCAAGAAAGAAATAGAGGTGGTGACAGCACACTCGAAACAATGGGCCTTGATAAGATCTTAGTCAAACCGATTCACAGGTTGGAGAAGGAGAAGATGAGATCTGTGGAGCAAAGGAGGGACGAGGTCGCGCCAAGAGACCACAAGAAGCAAGGAGCCGATGTCGATGCTCCAGAGAGTCTAGACATGATCCTGGTAAAGCATGTCTCCAGACTCGAGAAGGAGAAATTGACAGTCGCAGCAAACGAAGGCACGAGGTCAGCGAAGGGAAACAATCAGCAGCGGGCCAGAGACTGCGCGGAAGGTTTAGACGAAATCCTGGTGAAGCATCAATCCGAACTGGAGAAGGCCAAGCTGGCTGCAGCTCGACAACCCGCAGATTACGTCAAGCACGAAGCTCGTAGGGAAGCCAGGGAGAGAGAGTTGCAGGAAGCGTGGGGAGGCTTGAGCTTGGGGAATTCATTGAGGCCCCATGTATCAAGGATCGAACGGGACAAGGTCAGCATCGTCGCTTCACGCTCTAATGCTTTCTTTGTTTGCGAGCCGTAGGAAATCTGATGCTTCTTTCAGGCTGCTTGGAGGAAGGCCGAGGAGGAAGAAGAAGAGCACACGCGGGAAATGGAATCATGAAGCAAACACAACACTGCTGCAGTAAGTTTCATTCATTTAGTTCTGTCGACTCTCGTCAGTAGTGGTTGGAATAAGGACATGACCGCAGACTGTCCTCTAGAACACATCATATGAAGTACACAAAATGACATGATCTTTTGATGACACCTGCAATGTCTTCATCCACACACAGTGATTGCCCTCTGCCAACCACCTCTTTGGTCGTAGATGCTACTTTATTCCCATCACATATCCCCAGCCATAGAAAGATCACTCACGGAATCTGACTTTGTTGACTCCGGACCTCTCCTCTATCATTTCAAATTAGTAAGAGATTCTTACCTATCCTTACAGAGTTTGAAGACAGTCTCTCTCTCTCTCTCTCACACACACACATAAATATATATATATATATATTGATGAACCAAGATTTACTAATCACGAGAGATGCAAAATCTACGCGCAAAAAAAAAAAGAAAAAAAGAAAAGGCAAAATCGGACGGATCCAATCGAGGATCGCGTAATCTGCCAACAAAATGCTGACACGAATTAATTACTTAACTCATCCCAGCCGTCGGTCACCACCGCTCACGCCTTTTAAAGCCTGCCCTCTCTGGCGTTCCTTCCCCGCGTTCTCCGCTCGCGGGTTCACACTGACACCCTCGTTCTGCCATCCTTTCTCGATCCGAGGAGGAAGAAGCAGCAGAGAGGTGCGGAGATGGGAGGCGGTAATGGCCAGAAGTCCAAGATGGCGCGCGAGAGGAACCTGGAGAAAAACAAAGCCGCCAGGGGTATGGTTGCTGTTCCTGTTCCTCCCCCGATCTTTGATTTCTTCCGTTGATCTTTTGGGAACTCCGAAGAATCTTGTGCTGTTCTCTCACCGAGCGGTTGCTCGATCGACTTTTGGGCGCAGGGAGCCAGCTGGAAACCAACAAGAAGGCCATGTCCATCCAGGTTGCTTCTTTACTCCTCCTCTTCCTTTTTGTCTCGCGCTGGATTTTATGTTGGAAATGACGATTTTGGGGTCAGATGGGAGGTATTGGTTGGATCTGTGCTTCTTGACTGCATTGTATGGTTGCTTGTCGAAAGATCCATTGAGGGTGGAAGGGTAGATGATCCGGGTGGTCGGGGTTTTTGTTTTTGATCCGGTCCTTTGCCTTCGGAAAAAGAAAGAAAGATCTGGCTTTGGGCTTTTAGGATGATAGGGAACTATTTGGATGAATTTGTTTATTAGTGTTCGTCTTTTTGGATATAGTTAGCTAATGATTTGATTTGGAGTTCATAGTGATTCTTGAAGAATTTGATGGCGATAACTTGCAAAGATTAAATTACAAGATAAGCAATCATGTGCCCATTGGAAGATCTGGTTCCATGTTCCAGCCTCTTGATGGTCTTACTTGGTTTCTATTGAGGTGATTATTCATTTTCATGGATGCGTCGATGTCTTTTCAACTAGCCACCTGTGTGCATATAAAATCCAATTTTTGTCTTCAGTAATCTTTGTTAGGAGTTCCATCAAGGAATTCTGATGCCCATAGGAATTTTTTTTTCCCTTGGTCTTCTTGGACTAAGGTTTGTAGGAGATGTAGTACTATCATGAAGCACATTTGGTTTGTCAGCAAGCAAATTCGGGTTCCACAAGTAAGCTGGATGGATTTGTTTTGTTCTTTAGCAAAGCAAAGGCTGTGTAAAGTGTTTCTTGTGCTGTTCCAAATTTTATCCACAGATCTTTCACCTGTAGAATAATAGGTCAATAATTGTTTACATTTGCCTTTAGGGAGATGACCTCAATAAGATAGGAAAGGATTGGGTTTCGAAATGTGTCTATCGAAAGGGATATATTCGCACTGGAGAAAGCTAACTGCATCTCATGAAACCGATACGGTATTCAGTTTCACCAAATAATGTGATTTTCCTACTTACAAATGCGGAAATGACGAGATGATGCTCTTGTGCGTATTGGTGATCTGCCCTAACAAGGCGGTTTAAGCGTTTGATACAATTGGCACATACAAGTTATCTCGGTTGTAGATCACCCGAGGGGTCTTATACCCTCTTATCTGAAATTGTTGTCCTCATCACTCCTTTGTATGTATGAGATATACCCTTTCTTTCTCCTGTCATTCTCTATTAGTTTGCAGTGTATGCACCCAAAAATTTATGCTTCAGCATATGTCATTGCTGGATATACGGAATACGGAAGGCTATTGCAATGAAAAGAAGGAATGACAAAGCTACTAGACCAATTTGTCGATCGATAAGGAAGAACCATTTTGTAGACTTCCTAAATATGTGTACCTTATCAAATCATATGTCCTCAGCACTTTGCTTGCCATGTTGCCGGTCAAGGTTCTCGGGGGTGAAGGTATTTTCTTTTGACCGAGGTGTATTTTCTGAGATCCTATGAATTTCCACTGCTTATTCTGCCCAACATTAGATTGCTTATAGCTGCTGGCTTTCGGATGCATTATCTGAGGATCTCATTATCAGAACTGAAAAATAATTTTCGATTATAGCATGATCATCTTCTTTTATCTTAAAAATGCTACCGTAAAGTTGGTTCCTCCACTTGATATTTACCTGATTCACTTTTCTCTTGCTGCTCTCAATTCAGTGCAAGGTATGCATGCAAACTTTTATGTGCACCACATCAGAAGTAAAGTGCAGAGAACACGCCGAAGCAAAGCATCCAAAGTCTGATGTTTCCCAGTGCTTCCCCCACCTTAAGAAGTAGTAGCAAGCCAGCAGATCTAAATTGTAGTTATTTCTAGGTATGGATAAAGCTCTGCTGTATGGTAATATAAAGGGTGCAGACTTCATTGATTAAGACTGTTAAAAATGTGTCGTCGTCCCATCGGTTGTGTTTGGAACTGAAAAATCAAAGTGCCGCGTGCTTCTGCGCACCAAAATGTTGTTGTGCTCTTTCTGATTCCACCGTAGAATGATCTAATATTCGCTGTTGAGAACATGTCATTGTGGTTTTCCTCTTTGTAAGCATCAAATTTGTTGTAAAGGAAGCCTTGTTAAGACTTCAGTTGCCTTCATATATCTAACAAATTATCTTGGGAAATAGCACAGTTTTAGCCGAGGCTCTTAGTTTCGATCTGTACCAATGTATCGAGCGCTCGATACGATAAGATCCATCTAATATGGATCTTGTATCATTCGATATGAGATTAAGACACTAGTATCACCCGATAAAGGACTTTATATATTAATATTCTCTTAGACAATGTATGTATCGTTAGTATTGAGCGATACACATCGAAATTAAGAACCCTCGATGGCTTGTTCTGTAGCTTGAGATCATGGCTGTTATAATTGATGATAGTCTGCATGATGAACTCAATCCCAGGATAACTCAGAGAAAGCCATCTTGAACTTGGACAAACTAGAAATTAAATCTTTCTCACAGACAAGTTCATGAAGCCTCCCCTATCACTGCATGCCATGCCCTGTAAGACTGGCATGCTTCATATTATTACCATTTTCTGAGCCCAACCACATGACAATTTGAGAAAAAAATGAATCTCATTTTCAATAACACACAAAGTGTTGCCACATCCAGTTTTACATGCTGCTGGAAAATTATATACAAAGTCAAGAGATAGACCAGATGAACTGATTCATCATAATTAAGTGAAACCCAAAAAAATAAAGGAGAAAACTGAAATAACTCAATTCAATGGAATCTTCATATCTTGCCGACCCATGAGAATTGGAGGGTTCATATGGTACAACATGATCAAAATTTTCAAATCAGATTTCTGAACAGGTAATATACTCTTGTGCCATTGGATCATCAACCATCTGTGCCTTCAACATGAAGATAGTTCTGTATGGCAAAGTGTGTAACTTCTCTTCTATGCTCATCCAGTTCATTGGAAATCCAAAATATCCGAGGATTGCTAATGTTCATACAAGCTTCAGCTCCGCTGCTCGGGCAGATTGCTGATTAACATTTTAGGATATTGCTCGAGGCTCTCTCTCTCTCTCTTGCCTAATTTTGCCTTGGGTGAAACTGAAAACTTGATGGATGCTCAGGCTCTCTTTTGGCAAATCTTCAATGAAGCAATCACAATTCTGAGCCATGCTCCATAACCAGCCGACATCGATGGAAATGACTACAAAAACCTAGAGTTATGTGGGTGATACCGGTGTTTCAAAGTCTCTAAGCAGTCCAGTTGTAAGAAAAGTAAAGACATTACACAACATAAATGCATCTAGGAAAAAGAAACAAAGATGCAATGGGATCTGTATATTAACTGTTACTTGATATTGTGATATTGAAGAGAAACCAGTGTGACCCGTTCATCTTGTGTTCACGCAAACATACACCTCATATCATCTCAAATTGCTCTTCCATGTTTTTGACATACTAACAGCAAATAAAGAGACGAAATTTGCAACAGCAGAAAGAAGAATGTTTATTTTCAAATATAAGTAGCGCATATTAACTAGTTTAAAATTACAGAATACAAGCAAACTTCCAATATTTCAATCTGTTGACTCAAACATGTAGGTCTGACAACTCTGCAAAATTCAAACAAGATAATTCTAAAAATATGTAAATGCAACAAGTCAGCTGCCCAGTCAAACAATATGCCAGAAAAAGCTGACGAAGTTGGGAATTAGAATAATAATAAATAGGTCCGAGATATCAGAGGCTCCATTCATACTTGGGATGGCATCTTTTGTTTACAGTGGAGATTTATCAGGTTATATCATCATGGTTTTAGGATGTGAATGAATTCGATAGGTCATGACAGTTCCATTATGTGCTATGTGTCTCACACTAATCAATTCAACACAATGCCATTTTTATAATTTTGGCATGAAATGTATACTGATGGATAAAACAACTGCAGATAGGAGAATATGGTCAGTCAAGTTACATCAAGCTTAGAATTATCTACCAAGGGTTCGAACTTCAGTGCTGATACCCCATACTGG
Source organism: Musa troglodytarum (assembly GCA_023547065.1). Taxonomy (NCBI): domain Eukaryota; kingdom Viridiplantae; phylum Streptophyta; class Magnoliopsida; order Zingiberales; family Musaceae; genus Musa; species Musa troglodytarum. Next base: position 55,287,995 of record CP097508.1, on the reverse strand, counting down.
TCCTTTACTGCACCAATATCATACTTCATACAGATGATATATTTATTAGCCACACCCACTGAACAAAAGAAGAAAAGGTGGAGAAACCAAAAAAGAAGGGGTAAGGGGGATACCTACGGGCGCTTCTCTTATTCCTTCACTCCTCTTTCTCATTGCCTCGGATAGAGTAAGTTGCCGACAATCACAAACAAAGGAAGACGCATGACTTGTCCAGGCCCTCTTCTCTTCTTTGCAGGTTGGTCCACTTCTTTTCTTCTTTGCAGGTTTATGAGGAGGAAGTCAAGAATCACGACAGGCATCAACAGCCTGGGACAATCTTGGTGAAATCACAATAGACACTGAAGGTTTTGTGGCATACCATTCAAAATGTGGTAATTCACAAACTAGCTAGAATCGATAAAAAGCACACGAGGAAGTATACCATGTAATTTAAATCTATGATACCTACATTTCTTGACTTCTTGGCACATCTCTTTTGATGTTTTTACTGCTCAGAAGCTGCTTTTCTTTTTCCTAGAACTAAGCCTTCAGGTCCAAACACAGTGTACAAACCTAATATGAAATTTAAAAACCTCGCCGTGGATTATCTAATTTTCTAATTATTACCAAAATATTATATACTTGTTGAATACTTGTGAGAATGTCCCAAGGTTCCCAACAATACCTACCAAAAGAACATTGTTCACGATGGATATATGATTTCAGTTATGATGTTTCATGTTGTTTATAACAAGCATAAGGTTATTCTCAACGAAAATTAAGATGGTGATCTTATCTTACTCCTTTCATCATTAATTTTCATCTTTAAATACATTTGTAGAGCATTTGGATACTAAAGATAACTTCTTCATGATAAGGATGTTCCTCAAATGTTTATTACTCATCATGATCTCTAGCTACAATTTTATGATAGTCTAGTAAATACAAAATGATTTCTATACACTATATTCGCCATACATATTCCATATCATTTCCTATATTTTCAAGATTTTGGCATATTAGTTTATCCGCCTTATGTTGTATATGCATCCCATATCCGCATCAGTTCTTCAAAGACTATAATTAAATCGATTTGATGCTTCAAACAATAATAATATCTAGACCATGGTCTGTTAAATGAAAACAATATATGGACAGTTAAAGGCTTGATTCTACACCATGTTCAATTAAAAATTGATAAAGCATGGAAGGTTAATGAATCGTATCTCACTTTGTAAAGTTGATAAAAGAAAGCCTTGTTGTAATTGTAGAAAACGACACAACAGGTGAATAACTTCATGTACAAGCACAAATCAAATACTCAGAAATGTCTGAACTTTATTTCTTTAAAATGAATAGTTACAAATTGGAAATTTTTTACAACTAATAACTAGGATGTAGATACATCACGAGAAATCAATAGCTTTAGAATGACCGAACCTATCAAGGGGAAAGTGTATCTCTTTGTCCTCTGTGACAAATGCTGGCATGATGCTTGATGTGTAAGTTCATGGTGTCCTGAAACTAAAATATTCTCTTTCCATTCTAGATTCTTCGAAGAACAATAGTTGCATATTGTTACTTCAACAGTATTGAAAGCTCCAAGAGGCACAGGAACTTTTAATTTGTAATGAACATGAAATCACAGCAACAAAAGGGACTGAACCATGCACAGGTCATATTTCATTAATCCGATAAATGCAAACATATTTTCTCAAGCTGCTGAGGCCAATCACCACCAAGCAATTCAGGATTGGCTTCCATGGCCAACCGAAAATCAAGTAAAGAAGCATGGTAGGACTCATTTGATGTTTGCACTTGATCCAGTTGCCATAAACCTTTTGTGTTTGGAAAAATATTTCCATTCGCGCGAGTCATCCTAATCGAACTGTGCCTTGCTCTAGCTAAATCCATACAGGGTTTTATCAACCTCCTCAAAAGTGCATCTAGTCCATGATTTAAGACATTTGCACAGTCGATTGGCAAACCAAAGCCCTCAGCCTCCAACTTACGCTCCAACCAACCCATCAAAGTCCTCGTATCTGGCAGTTGAGAAGTGCGATGACAGCCAACAATCGTGTTTGACCGGACATGTCGAAAGCTCGAAGCAAATCCACTACGATATGATTTGCGAGGAAGATCACCAGCAGCCATCGGAATGCCTAGAGGAGGCCTTAGGGGACTTCTACTTTGAACACTTGGGCTATGTCTAAATTGTTCGACCTCTTCCCCGTCTTCCACGGATGCCAGAGCTTTGCTACCAATGGATATCAACTCTGGAGCGCTTTGCTGCTCTCTCGACCTTTGTAGATCACAAGAATTTGTGACTTCTTGAACATGTCCAGGAGGAATCTTCCCATAAGGCCCTAGGAGGCTTGCTCGGTCACCTGATCTCCTGTCCCTGCTGTTTATCGACCTTCCCCTCCTGGGTGATGTCGGGAAGGTTTCACCAAAGCTTGACATTTTAGATGTCCGCGAATTTCCTGTGATCGTTTCTCTGCTAGGTGGTGCAAGTGCGAGACAAGCATTGCTAAGGATCGATCTGATGAACAAATTATGAAGGGCAAGATTCTCCTTTCCAAGAATCCCATAGCACAACTTCTCGAACGCCAACTTGCTGAGTTTCAAGCTAAGTAATCTCTTGAGGTTATAAAAGTACCTCTCAGCTTTTTGGCGCCCAAGCTTCTTAAATAGCTGAGACTTGAGCTCAGCGGTATCGAACCGTGAGAACTGCCGGCAAGACGACATTTTGGCCTCCAAGCTTTAAGACAACACCAAAATGCAGCTCATAAAACCTTGATGAGAGAAAACCCAGGCCTTCCGGAGTCCACTGAGACGCGAACCAAACTCGAGTCTGCAGAGTTGTAGAGGATTAGGTGATAGAAGCAAAAATAAACCTAAAACGAGGTCTATCAAGAGGCGCAAACAGAGTTATTCAACAACCCCACAATCAATCAACGAAAACAGCGATCGATCTCGAATTCAGGGATAAAATAAATAAAAACGAAGACTAAAACGAGATCAGCTGCCGAAGATTAATAGGAACACGCAAATCGCTCGCAATTTGGAAGATGGAAGTCGGATTGGCACGGGAACCCTACTCGAAAGAACCGGAGATACGAATGGAGCAAAGAAGTGACGAGCAAAGAGCAACAACAGTCAGTGGAAGTAAATTGGCGCGATGACGAGGAACGGCAGCAGAAAAATCTCACCTTGTCGACGAAGATCCTCGGGATTCGGCAGTCGATCGCCGAAATTGTCGTCCCAGAATTTGCCCCCTTTTCGCCGGTGCTATTTAGTTATGAAGTATTTTGCATAATCCCCCCCTAAATGACCACTTTTCACATTGTAAATCCCCTCTCGTGGACTTTTTACATTCCACTCCCTGTATTGTCGACGAACTAATTTACGCCCCCCGAGTCTGATATCAATAATAAGAGATCCATTTTTGTCTTCGTCACTTATTTTTACAGAAATTAAAAAAAAAATCAATTCTTCATTAAATTAATACAAATAAAATCTAAATTATTTGTTTTATTAGAAGATACACAGTCAAATCCTACTGCTCTCTTCTTTTGCATACATTGATATCATTATCATTTAATCTGGTAACGAACATTATTATACTCTATGGTCGTTATAAATTATTCTTATTATTATAATTAATATTTCAAGTAAATATTATTATATTTTATTATTTTAATTTTAACATGAATCTTAAGGAGAGAATACCAACATGAGCTCCCCCAATTGATTAATATTATGGCAATAATATTAGTTATATGATAATAATAATAAAAGTTCATCCTCACTACCTCTTATGTTGCATATTTTTTATTGTCTTATTTATCAAATAAATAATAATCTACCCCAACATAAAAATATATATAGGATAGATTCAAGAATATTTTTTATGTAATTATTATTATTATTATTTGCCTGCATCTCCTTATATTTAGTTTGTCATGTAAATATTAAAGTTAGGGGGGCCTTAGTAACAAAAGTATACTTCTTCACAATAAAGCAAAAGAGAAGGGGGCTTTAGGTAAAAAGAGGATTCTTCGGGTCTGTGATGGCGGCGGAGCTTCGAAGCTTCCCTCTCCGGCGGGCCTGAAAGCACGTGTTGTTTGCAGGCACATCCGTGTAAAGAGCGTGTCGATGTGTTCTTCGTCGCACAAAGCAAGAGCGAGGCATAAAGGAATTGGTGAACTCGTCGTGGTTTGATCCAAACAACGACGAGAGATCACCGCTAAATGCACCAGCGGGAGTCGCATTGATGCCTCGATGTGTCATCGAACTGCTGTGTTAGCTTCATATCAAAATGATGACAAATTCTTCCATTTAATCTACCTGAAGATTGATTTGTATTCTTTGTTCGATTGAAAGATTTCTGCTTGTTATGTTCCTTGAAGGTTGTGAAGAACTCAGGTTAGAGGGGGAAGAGGCAAATGGTAGGTGTGTGTGAGTATCTTTCTCTGGTCTTTTGCTTCATTAATGTCGGTATTACGAGTTTTATCTTTAATTTTGTTTTGGAGACAAACATGAGGAAATCGAGAAAACAATAAGAAAAAAATATGCAAATCTTTTTGTGGGTTTAGCAGATCTTTACAAAGAATCTAATACATCATCCATCGCGCGTCGCTTTCCGTAGGGAAAATATCCAATGTGCGTGGAGCCAACCAAGGTCGGGAATCATGTCGAAGTGATCCGTCCAACAACAAAAAACCAAGGTTTTCAAGCATGGAAGAGTCGCACTGCATCGTCATCATCATCTCGAAGGAGGCGAAGGAGCTGAAAAGGTCAGCTGATGCGGGCTTGGAACATCCGTTCATCGAGGAATTCGTAGCACCGGTTCATCATCTCTGTGTTACAGAAAGCCTGGGCAGGGTGTGGCGCTTGGCCGGGTAACTTGCAGGCGGCCATGGCTCCTCTGACTCCGAGAGTTGTGGTGCCGGTAGACGTGAAGAAGAAGCCCTGGGAGCAGAAGCTTCCCCTCCACAACCGATGGCACCCCGACATACCCGCGGTAGCAGATGTCACAGAAGGGGAGGTGTTCCGAGTCGAGATGGTAGACTGGACTGGAGGTCGAGTCGGCGATGACAACTCTGCCGAAGACATCAAATCCTTGGACCTCACAATTGTAAGTGCAAAGTTACTAGAAAATTTGTTTGTGCCGTATGATCTGTGATTCGTGTGAATTCAATGAACTGTAGCTGAGCTGAGGAGAAATATTCACAGAAACAATCACAAGCTCACTCATAGTAGGCACTGTAGGTAGGAATGGAGGAAAGATGATGTGAGCTCATCAGAAGAAAGATAGATTGATACACGCAGGAGCAGATTTAAAGGAGCTGCCCTGTTGTTCATTTCTAGCATATGAAGAATTTGAAGCCTGCCTATCTATTCATTGAATTGCATAACATTTCTAGGGTTTCACAGGACATGAAATAAATTTTTGTTCAGTCCCATTCGTGCCGACGGCGAAGTAGATAAGCATATCTGCCTCTGTAGGACTTAACAAGCGGAAGATATGAGTGTTTGTAGATAGATGATGAAGCCCTACATTTGTGTTAGTCTATCAGCCCCTTTTAGGAGCTGCAAGAAACCAAATGTATAAAAGAATTTTAGGTTTTAAATTTTTTTAAAACCTACTTCTTAACCTCTTTGAAATATTTCTGATTATTTTCATCAATAAAAGTAAAAAAAACTCAGATTCTCATGAGCTTATATCTCATATTCATGAACTACGTAGATTCGAATCCTTTTTTTCGGTATGATTACAAAATGAGCAACCTGTATAGGAAGATAATTATTTTCAAAGAAATTATTAATCACCTCAAAGCCCGACATAGGACACACTAAACTTTCTGAGCTGTATCTTCTCAAACTATTAAGATTTGACTGAAGAAGCATTAAGAAAAATTGAAAAAGAAATCTAAAAGCTGCATAAATTTGCCACTTGGCTGATAAATATAAAGAACTAGAGAGACAACCCGGCAAAGTCAAGAGGAAACTTCATGCAAATCAAAATTTTTTTGTATATATCTCTCCTATTTCAATCAATGGCTGATAAATATATAGCCTGGTCACTATTCTTATGGCCGATAAATATCAAACGCATGAATAAACATTTAGGCACTCTCTGAGGTCAACTTCATTTTAATTTGATGCAGTTTGCATAGAGCTACTGATAAAACAATTTGTCACAGACTCATTATCTCAGTGGCCCTTTAAGAGTGGTGGATTCCAAAGGCATTCCCGCCAAGCCTGGTGATCTTCTAAAGGTTGAAATATGCAACTTGGGTCCACTTCCAGGTGATGAATGGGGTTATACAGCAACCTTTGACAGAGAGAATGGTGGAGGGTTTTTAACAGATCACTTCCCCTGTGCAACCAAAGCCATTTGGTACTTTGAAGGAATATATGCATACTCACCACACATACCGGGTAAAAAAAACTTTTCCGCATTATGAGCTTCTTTATCTGCTTTTTTTTTAATCTTCTTCCTGTAAATCTATGCACAGTAAGTTCTTAACCTTTACAAACTCGATATCGGATCTGTAGGAGTTCGATTTCCCGGTTTGACACACCCGGGGATTGTTGGAACTGCACCATCCATGGAACTTCTATGCATATGGAATGAGAGGGAAAAGGAATTGGCAGAAAATGGCATTGGATTGCTGAAATTATGTGAAGTTCTACACCAACGCCCACTTGCAAACTTACCGACTGCCGAGAATTGCCTCCTCGGAATGGTATGATGGATGCAAAGTACATTTAGATGTTTTTTCTAAAGATGTTAGTGGCTAAATTAATTAATTTTAAGCTACAATCTTCTGGTCTCGGACAAGGTTTCAACATCTGACATACAAAAATATAACCGTATGAACATAGCGGTAAATACTAATCTGAAAAACTTAAAAATGCATCTAAAGCATAATCTCATTTTAGGATTTAGTTTTATATTCTAGAGGAGACAGTAAAAGCCACTCAAGAAAAAGAGCAAGAACACAAAAAAAAACATCCAAAATGCGACATGCATACCATAAAACCAGTAAGAATCTGAAAGAAATTCTCTGAAGCAAGAAGAAAAATAATCACAAATACATGAACATACTAATCTTGGTAATCACAGTAAAGAAATCTTAACATAATTATAGAAAAGAAAGTTACTCACAAATATATGAACTTGTAATTAAGAACCAGACTACAAACTACTGAAAAACTAGCTGCTTCTTTATTACATAACTGGTGTTCGATAGATTTGCAGATCCTATAACATACTGTGATAGCCACAGCTTTGCAACCAAAATATTACGTCAAATGCTCAAGCTTAAAGATATAAGTAGTAACACAAAAACCCAACCACATTTAAGAATCATTGTCAGTATGGAGATTTATATGACCGTGTATAAGTTGCATATGGTTTGATAATGTTGATAGCATCATATTGCTGAAGATGAAGTGTATTGTTCTTCATAGACTGCTTTTAGAAATATGTTCTTTATTACAGTGTAATGGCACCATATGAACCATAATGTTGACATATTTTATTCATGAAATCTGCAGATAAAAGAAGGAACTCCTGAATGGAAAAAGATTGCAGATGAAGCTGCAAGGACAATTCCCGGAAGGGAAAATGGAGGGAACTGTGACATCAAAAATCTCAGCAGAGGTTCTAAAGTATATCTACCAGTCTTTGTGGAAGGGGCAAATCTCAGCACTGGTGACATGCACTTCTCCCAGGGTGATGGAGAAGTTTCATTCTGTGGAGCGATAGAGATGAGTGGATTCCTGGAACTCAAGTAACTTCTCAAACTCTGTCAGCTTCATGTTCGTTTCTTCTCGTCCATTACATGATATAACAGAGCCGAACTGATCAAGGTGAAAAAAAATATATATTTGGCACAAAATTAGGAAATTCTTAAAGTTTGAACATTGCGATCAGATAAACATGTCAATGAAAAGAAATATTTAGATCACAATATAGATCCATGGTAGGTACCGCATTAATCCTACCTTGTAATCATATTTTCAGTCAATCATCTATTAACACATACAAAAAAAGCCAAGATCGCTATAAAAAGGCAGCTACTAAGTGGAAAAAATGCATCATGAATAGTTTGCGATTACGAAATGTTCTTAAATATGATTACATGAGATGCAACTGGTAGAGTGTCGTTTTCGCTTTACGTTGGGACAATCTTGTAGTTCTGATATCTTCTCAAGAAATTCTGAAAATGTGTTCTCCATAGTCCATATCATGATCAGAACAAAGATTAAAAAGGATTTTTATGGCTTAATTACCATGAAAATGGCAGAGAAACATGGCAACCAGAAACCACTTACTATAGACCTTTGTCGATCACAATTTTCCAGACACAAGCAGCATTCGAAGCCCAAAATGCTTGGTGATTATCAATCATTCAAGTGAATAGAAACTTAATAGTCCTAACTGCTACTTATAATCTGGAATGAGGAAACAAGGACAACATATGTGCTTTGCAAAATTACCAAATATCTACTGAAAAAACTGACGGTTACAGTTAGGAAATCTGCAAGTTCTAATGTTGGATGACAATCTGATTTGGTTCTACATTTAAAAGTTAAGATCTCTTCATGTTGTGCTTTGCAGGTGTGAAATCATCAGGGGTGGAATGAGAGAGTACCTGACACCGATGGGTCCCACAGCTCTGCATGTGAACCCAATCTTCGAGATAGGGCCGGTGGAGCCGAGGTTCTCAGAGTGGCTGGTCTTCGAAGGCATCAGCGTAGACGAGGCAGGGCGGCAACACTTCCTCGATGCAACAGTAGCCTACAAGCGAGCGGTCCTCAATGCCATCGACTACCTCTCGAAATTTGGATACTCCAAGGAGCAGGTTTGGAGGCTTCTCTATCACACCTTCCAAGCATTTTCATTGTAATCCTATGATGATGATGACAGCTCCAAACCATACAAGCAACACCAGAATGAATAGATACACCTCGATGCAGGCGTATCTGCTGCTGTCATGCTGCCCCTGCGAGGGAAGGATATCAGGAATAGTAGACTCCCCAAATGCTGTAGCGACCCTTGCCATTCCTACATCCATTTTCGATCAGGTCAGCAGTCCGACTTCTACAGATACTCTTATTCAGATTTGATTCTTCCTTTCGTTCTTCTCTGGACAGAAACCAGTGTTTGCACCGATGTCCCAACCTTCTGCTAAAAAGTATTCTTTTCAGGCTTCAGCTGATCGATTCCTTGTTCTTCTATTTGGGTTTTTTTGCATGGATACGATGCGACGGGAGCGAAGGATATAAGGCCAAGATCTGGGAAAGCGCCAGCAGGCCCGAGAGTGCTAAAGAGACTTCCGGACGTCCTCAGGTGCACGTACGATGGGAATCTGCCGACGACACAAAACCCATGCGGAAGCCTGTGAATGCGATGGGGATCTCGGTTCATGGTGTTCTTCGGGTTCTGCACCAGCTCTTCAGCACCTAACCATCACACAAATCTGTCGTTTTCTTGGAGTTCTTAAAGACTACTTGAATGTCATCTGCTGTCGCCGAATAAAATAGTGCGATAGATCGAAACTGTTCCCAGAATCCACGGATAAAGAAGGCGTCGTAGAACATCTCCATTCTCTTTCGCAGGCCGGCGGTGATCGAACTGGCTCGAGAAACTTCGTGGTATGACGATTAGAAGATGTTTGAAGTGTCGCCAAGCGGCATTCCATTCGAGAGCGCAGACCAACTAAAACAGCAGACCGAAATCGAACATTCAATTAAATTAAATTTAATATCATAATTCGACAATCATTATTTGTTAATTATAAAAAGTTTAAATTAAAATACTATTGTTATCACATAAATTATAATGATTACAATATCAAATATTTTAAAATATAAATAAAATTGATAAAAAAAAAAGAATAAACAATCTTGTCTCTCCTCGAGACCCACTTCTTAATTATGTGAATGAGAAAGGAAAGACCTTTATTTTTATTTTTATTTTACTTTCGCACATAGATAAATAATTATAATATTTATTTTTTATGATTGATACATAAAAATAAAAGTTGAACTATTTATTTTCTATAGATTATATCATTCGTTAGGAAATAAATAAATTAATAACCTAATTGATTGAAAAAATTTTAAACTTATCCATATAATTATAAAAACTAATTTTAATTATTTTTTAAACTATACTATATAAATAAAGAAATTAATTTTCTTATGTGGATTGGGTTTGATCAAGTTGGTTACTCGGACTCGAGCATAATCATCGACACTCAAAAGATTATTTTTCCATCATAGCATTGAGAAAATTAGTAATCATAATTGTGAAGAAGCTTTTTAAGATTATCTTAAACTATAATTATGATATAAATTTCATTGGTGCTAATTTAAACACATTTAAGAAATGTAAGATATATTTAAATCAATTTGAGTCCACAAAACATGTGAGGGAAAATTAAATACCATAAGGACAAGTGGTGCATGGTAGAGAGAACCAATTGAAATCAAAATTTGGCCCATAAAACATACCCAAAAAAAAAAGGGGGAGTTCATAAAACCCATAGAATATAAATTTTACAAGAGAAATTGAAATTATCATCTTTTAATTTGCCCAATTTATTATTATAATCGCTCCATGTCTTAACCTCTTACATTTGCCCATGTAATAATTCTAAAAATCTTAATCTTAAACAAATCGAATTAGCAATCAATTAAACATCGAGACAGATTATAGTGGTAGCCCCCCTACCAAAAAAGGTCAAAATAAATAAATAAATAAATAAAAAGCATTCAAAGGGAAAACAAAAAAAATATCAATTTTTTTTCCTCTCTCTATTTTATTTTTTAATATTTTAAAAATTTATTACATTAAATGACGTACATGACATTCATACTTGAACTCAATTGATTATTCAATATATATATATATATATATATCTCATATTCTTTGATGCCCCGTTCTAGCTTCCTACTTCTATGCCCTTTGGGCCTGTCCGCTCCTTCTCCCTCCTCTCCCGTCACCTGGGATCGCTTGCTCCCCTTCTCCGCTTCTCGTCCCCGCCCGGCGCCCACCCACTTCGCCTCTTCCACCCCTTCGTCGCAAGCCCCGGGAGCTTCCCAGGCCGCCTCCGCCCCTCCGCAGCCGGAGCCCTGGCGCAGAAGATCGGAAAGGCCGTCCGCAGCCCCGGCGCCCCATCCCGGGCTCGGGTCTTCGCTGATATCAACGTCCACCGCCCCAAGGATTACTGGGACTACGAATCGCTCACCGTCCAGTGGGGGTGAGGGCACACGTGATCTTTCTCACTCTTCTGAACCCATAAAATTTTGAGATTTTTTTTGCTTTTATTGCAATCAAGGTTTCTTGGTTTAATAAATTTTTAATTTTGTGCAGGGAACAAGATGATTATGAGGTTGTTCGGAAGGTCGGAAGGGGAAAGTACAGCGAGGTTTTCGAGGGAGTGCGTGCCTCGGACAAGGAGAAGTGCATTATTAAGATTCTAAAGCCAGTAAAGAAGAAGAAGGTGGGATTTAAATCTGATCTGAATTTGAATTTATACAAGATTGTTATGTTAAAGAAGACTCTATTACAAATTAGGCTTGCTGTGACAATGCATTATAGATTTAATTATGTATCTAGGTTCCCTTGTTTTATTGGATGGTTTCGGTTACTTGGTTGCCTTTAATTTCGCGCTATTGAATTTTAGCTCATGTAGCAGTGCATATTTGGTTTAGGGCTGGAGAAAAGTTTCAAATAATTGCTGCTTTGCAACAGTTGTAAAAAGAAAGGACATGAATATTGCATTATACTTGTCCGGTAGATCTAATGTTTCACAATGTGATTTATGGGGTGGGATGAAGATGCTTAAATTATACTAAATACTGGGAGCATGAAGAATAATCCATGCCTATGAAGCAATTTAGGAAGTTTAAATTCTTACTAACTTCTATTTGGTTCTGTTGCTTATGAGACAAGCGTTGGGTGCAATTTGGTGTGGATCTTTTCTATTATATGCTTTATGTGGTGTTATCTCTCTAATCACGTCCTTCATCATCTACTATATCACTGTCAAGCTTGTTTTAATGCCATAGTGAATATACATAATTCAATACTTGGTCTGTTTGGCTGTTCAAGAGCTAGAGATATAATCAGCTGTTGATGAGCTGGGTATCCAAGATGTTGCATCACCTATAAAATGGCTTCAACAGGCCCTGTTTGTTAGATAGTTTGGCAAGAAGGTCTGGCAACTAATTTATTTATTTTTGTATTTTTTTAATAAAAGGGTCTTTCTTGCATTGGTTGTCTCAATAAGATTTTTTTCATATTTCTCTTTCATGCTTGTGCTATTTCTTTCATTGATGCTCTAATTTTACTGACTCAGTCATGGATTCCCTTATGGATTCAAGTATGAGGTTTGCTTGATGTGGTGACATCTCTCTTAACTATCTGCTTTTGCTTTCTATTCCTTTTTTTTTATTTATCATTGTTTTCTTTCAATGCAGATCAAGAGAGAAATAAAGATATTGCAAAACCTTTGTGGCGGACCCAATATCGTCAAATTGCTTGATATCGTCAGAGATCAACAATCGAAGACACCTAGTCTAATTTTTGAATACGTCAACAGTACCGACTTTAAAGTTCTCTATCCAACTTTGTCAGACTACGATATTCGATACTACATATATGAACTATTAAAGGTAAGGTTATCTTCCCATATGCAATGAAGTGAAGAATGTCAACTTGTTGGTTAACAATCCAGCTAATTATGATTGTCATGACACTTTATGTTATTGTTATTCTTATAACAAGCACTTATAAAGTTAGTATATATAATTTTCCACTTTGAGTAGCAACCTTGACTTCTAACTTTGATTGCCCTCTGAATGTTAAGTTTTCTGTTTTTTTTATTATATATTGATATGATACTTTCCTTCGCACGTAGTTTGTAAGATTGGAATTGGGACTGACCAACAAGAATATAGTCAAAGATCGGTGTCATTAATTGCAGGATTGGAATAAATTGAAATAATAATTAAAAATAAAAAAAGAAAATCATAAAAGTACTTGAAACCTTCAAACATTATTTAAAAATAAGGAATGTGGATAATATGTTTTTGCAATTAAGAGATAGTGATGGCTCCACTTGGATTTGATTTGTATCATAGTTTCTCTTGCTACTAGACACCTACTATTGTCACCAAAGGAAACAAAGAGAAAATTGTGAGACCCTATAGCTTTAAGTTCTACTTAGTAGACTTAGTGAGGTGAGATGTTAGACTTGTGTGGTCAAGTTTTGAGCATATTTGGGGCTTTCGGGTTTGGCTATGTCTGTGTATGCATTATCTATGTGGCTTTTGCTGCCACGTGCATAAAAAATGTGGACAGATTATGTGGTTGACCATGCACTGCTACTGCATATGGCTTATTAGTGCAGTCTTGTGATTGATGCACAAAAGAACATGCTTAAACCACTTCTTAAGTAGTGGTTGTATAGGTGATATAGATCTTTCTTTCCGTGAACCGTAAAGTGATAAGATGAAGGAATTGAAGAGACCCATCCGGCCTAATTCTTTTCGACAAGATTTACTTATGAGATCCTTAGATTTTGCTTATGTTTCATTATTGCTAGCTTTGAATCATGTAGCTTTTGTTATTTTAGGGTTAGATATGATAATTGTTTTTTTTCTTTCCTTGGACAGATCCCGATGTTTCTTGAATTATGGTTTTGTGATTTTTGTGGACTTAAACTGATTATAGGATTCCTGACATTGATTTTTGGTGAAGTTTCAAAAGACAGAATATTGAATTTGGCATGTAGTTTGCACATTTGATGTGGATCAACAAATTGGTGTTTATTGGTGATTAGCTTATTATGGACTTTTTGGGAGAATGGATGGTCAAGCTGTTGACCATACTTCGTATACTAAATCTCTAGGAAAGGATCAGTTGGATTGGTCATCAGTTAGCTTATATACTTTTTGATCCATCTATCAGATCCCTTATGCTTTCAGGTCATGCTGAAGGAATTTTCAAATCTTGATTTGTTTTTCACTGACGATATGTAACATTAGTTTTTTCAACTCGATATATTGAAAAACCTCTGGTGTGCATCTGCTGAATGCATGTGTTTGTGTATTTTGAATTTGATATCTTGTGGTTCTATAATTAGATTTCATCAAGTTTGATTGCCTTTTAACTTTTCCAGGTTCTTGTGTAGGCACTAGATTATTGCCACTCTCAAGGCATCATGCATCGAGATGTAAAACCTCACAATGTTATGATAGATCATCAACAGCGCAAGCTTCGTCTTATTGACTGGGGCCTGGCAGAGTTTTATCATCCAGAAAAAGAGTACAACGTTAGAGTTGCCTCAAGGTACGGTGTTGAAAAATGATGCCTTGTTGAAGAGCATTACCTTCTCTCTCGATTCTTCTATGATAAAATTATTTTCAAAATGTGAACATTTCGTTTTTAGGAAGCAAATTTTCATTTCTACCCTTTTGTAAATATGGGCAGCTTTTCAGATTTAAAGTTTGTTAAGTAACACAGTATAATATCCTTCTTAAATTTTTAAAAAATCATAAATATTCATTTCAGGAACGTGTATCAAAACCTTTCTCCTGCATCAAATTTTCTATAATAGTTTCTGAATTTTAAAGGGGAATCATATTATATTTAATTTTGGTAAATTTGAATTTTCGGATGTATGTATGGACACAAATGAGCCCAATATCAAAAGCGTGGACTACTGTACTGCCCGCTACGATATGAAATGGGTGGTATGCACTAGTCCGAAGCTGGCCAAGACAAGGGTCAAAATTTGACCGATGTGCATTGGTTGTTAATGTTTGAATTTGACCATGTCACCCTCATTTCGATTGACAAGGGCTGTTTTGGGCTTGTAAAAGCCGCACCCTCTCTCTCTTTCACGGACTTTCATCCTCACTCTCTTTCTCACTATTTCGCACACTTTCTCACTCTCATTAAACTTGTTTAATCTCTCTAATTGGTGATTAGTGGAAATCAAGCTCTTAATTTGGATAAAAGAGGGATTCGAACTCGAGGTTGGGGGGAATTTGACTCTAATTAAAGGCATTTATCTTCTCTCTATGTTTTCAAGATCATGTCATGTAATTAGCGAAAAGAATATTGATAATTCTTGATTGATTAGTGACTAATGATTAATTGAGACCTAATTGGAGGTTTTTAAGAATAATTACCCTAGATTTGGCTATGTATTGACTTCTTGCATGATCTGTGAGCTTATTCTACCATGTTTGATGGTTACTTAGAGGCTTACTAATGCATGTTTAGGTACTAAATTGTATTTATATACCAATAAATTAGATTAGGATAAAAACTTTGAAATAGGATTTTCATTATAATTTTAATTGAATTTTCTGCCATTTTTCGGTTTATCGACACATACCGGTATATTGACACACAACACGACACGGCAATATGGACCAGTATGTACTGGTTCAACCAGGGACCGATACGCTTGAACAGCACGATGCGGTGAGGGTGGAAAATTTTCTTTGGTTCTCCTAATCAAACGAGGAGTGAGTCAGATTTTTTGGGTAACAGTGTATGAGCATTTTGGTATGGCTTGAACTGGAAGAGCTTTTATGGTGACAGTCATTTAAATTTAAATGTGTATATGTCTGTTTAATTGTTGACTTATATTACTGTAATTCAAGTAGGCCATATCGAGGAATAAATGGATGAGTAAAACCTTCCCTGGATGAAGTTTGGTTGATTTACTGATAAATCTCATGTTTTTGTTTGGATGAAGGCAACAGATCACTGTTGGTATTTGCTTCTCATTTCTTTTATAGTTCCTGACCATATTTCTGCCTCTTTGCTTTGTAAAAGGAATCTTTGCATAGTTCTCTGTTGATTTATATCAAACTTTTCTGTCTCTGGACTTATATCAAACTCTTCTGCAGGTACTTTAAAGGCCCGGAGCTCCTAGTTGACTTGCAAGATTATGATTATTCACTGGATATGTGGAGCCTTGGTTGTATGTTTGCTGGGATGGTATGTGATTTATATAGTTATTATTCCCTGGACATGTTTTTATCTACAAAATCATGCTTTCTGTTGATTGGCAGATATTTCGGAAGGAGCCATTTTTTTATGGACATGATAATTATGATCAATTGGTCAAAATAGCAAAGGTATGATTTAGTTCTCAACTGAGGATGAAAGTTAATTAGATGTTTTGCTGGTTGATTTTGTTAATAACACGTGGAAAGGACAGAGCTAACTATTTAAGTTTTCACCAACTTGTGCTTATCCTCTTAGATTGTGCTTTTTAGACATAAATGTTGCTTGCATCAATATAATTTATGTATTACATCCTAGGAGCATATGGACTTCTTCTGGATTGTGTAGAGCTAATCATATTGGCATAAAATTTCAACCACCAAGGGATCTCATGCTGGCATCTAGAAAGATGGAGTAGTTGAGGAAAAAGAAAATCTCATTACCGGATTCCACACACCATGCAGATGGGAATCGTGTGGTACAAACCACGAGTATTTCTGGGACTCAGAAAAAAGAGAGAAAAAAACTTTATACACATACATATGTATGACGGTCAGCTGAGTTTCAATGCTGAGACAACAATGGCTTTCCATGAACATCTATCTTCGGCGGGATGTCTATGCATTGAAATAGTAGAAGAGTCATGTTGTCATAGTTCTTCGGGAAAACAATCTGGATAAATTAGCATGATTGACAGTCACCGTTTAGTCCATGTTCTTTCTCCGCTTATTTAACCGTCTGAGGAATTTGGTATCTGGTTTAGGTACTTGGTACAGATGAGTTGAACGCTTACCTGAAAAAATATCAACTAGAACTCGACCCGCAACTCGAAGCTCTCGTTGGAAGGTTCCAGAGTGCACTTTGTGAATTAACTCCTCCGGGTTTGCATTCCAAAATGTTTTCTAAAGTCTGGCAATCATTGTCGCAGGCATAGCAGGAAACCATGGACAAGGTTTATAAACGTCGATAACCAGCATGTGGCAGTTCCCGAGGTGACTATTGCAGCATGCACCCCGAGGTTCCGATCGATGTATCAGATAATTTACTTATTTTTCTGTTATTAGGCTGTTGACTTTGTGGACAAGCTGCTTTGGTACGATCACCAGGAGAGGCCAACAGCGAAAGAAGCGATGGTAAATGCTCTTCCTATAAGCTTATTCCTCCATAACTACGAGCTTCAGCAGCTAAGAGGATTGCCGCTCTTCCCTTGCAGGCTCATCCTTATTTTAATCCGGTGAGAAGTCCAGAAAGCAGCAGAACTCGTGCTTAGAAATCCAAGTGATGAATCCCAGCTCCCGTTTCTGTTTCTTTACTTGCTGCATATATTTTGTCATGCATTTGTCTGTGTGTTGGATTACTGTTTAATTATGGAAGTGTTGCAACAATTAAGCTTGAGATTTTGGCCATTTTCTGGAGTCAAATCTCTTTTTTTTTGTGTGTCGTGTGTGTTCGAATTGAATAGTTTATGTGCTGAAATCCATGTGAAGGGGAAATAAGGAAGAGCTTGCAACCCATCATCCAAAGTCTTTCACATTCTTGTAGTTGACCCATTATACTCATTTTGTTGGGAACTTGAACAATCTTTTTTTTCTTGGAAAGATCACAACATTCTAACCATGGATTGCATTCTGCAGTGTGTTAACTCTTAAGATTATAAAAGGAAGCTGTATCCAAATCTCATCTCATTCATTCCTTGTGAAAAAACCCAAGGAACATTGACACTCATTGCACCCTAAATAAGCTTCTCTGCAAACATTACTATCAAGCCGGCAGGCAGGCAGTGCAAACGTAAATGTAGCATCACAAGATTTAAGCCAGAATGATGGGAGAAAAAGGGAAGACAGAAGAAAGAATACAAAGACGGTAATGACATTTTAGAAACAGTGGAGCAGCAAAAGGAACGAAGAAGAGATCGCTGCTGCATTTACGGAAGGAAGAAGGTCAACCTGTTGGATGAAGAATTCGACGGTTACATCTGATAGAAGCCAGGACTGAGGCAGCAGTTTGATAGGGTTTATGGAGAAAGAGCACATGATGATGACAAGTATCCTCCTCTTTGAATCTGCATCGAATGCCGTCCTCCTCTCCGACGAGATTCCTGAAAGAAAGACCTATTAATTAGCTCATGGAAAATAGCGGCCTTTAAATCTTCCATCCCCTTATTTGCTTGAGGTCCGAGAAAGCCACCAATCAAATCTGGATCGGCGCATGTTTACGAAACAATAATCTTTGTGAAACCGTGCTTAAGATGCTCAGGATGGTATTGATGGCCCAATCTAAGGACAGGCAAGTCTCTATGTTCTCATCCTCGGTGCCTCCCTGTCTCAATCATCTCCTTGGCCAAATGATCTGTATGTTATCTCGAGGCAACCGAAATCTTTCTCTTCCACTCCCCTTTCTCCATCCCCATTGCTCATCCATAATCGAACAAAAATATTAGAGAAGGAGAAGGAACTGAGGTGGCATGCGATATTGTCACAAGCTAGACAGATAAAGCTTACAAGCAACATTGACTATTGGAGACTACACAGCAATTTTGTCCTACATGGAATTGATTATCCACTCCAAACAGTGTAATTATTTTTCTTCCATAAAATGTACTTTATTGTGACAAGGAAATTATAGGGAAGGTCAATGTTGTAAAATGGAGACTGAACATCCTCTCAACTCCTGTTTGCACATAGACATAGCTATAAATGGTCAGCTATAACTATCTCTGTACCATGGTACACAATGCGAAGAATAACAAGATAATAGATGATATTGTCAAGGTGAATATTTTCTTTCGTTGAAAGGTATATATGATTTCTATATGTTCATTTTATTTAACTTTATTCATTAACTGAATTGTGAGCATATGAACTCATGAAGGAACAAAGAGACAGCTCAGCTGAAGGTTCAAAAAGATGCATATTTGTTCCTTGGTGATAGATACTCTTGTTCTCTAAAAATATCACCTGACCATGTCAGTAGTCTGGAACTTAGACCCTAACCCAAGGCATACCACCTTAGTTATATAAAGTTTCATGAAATATCAAAAGAAGTTATCAGAGATAACTAAAGAAGTTGAAAGAAAAAGTACATAATCAAGAAACATGATTATTGGCACTAAAAAATATTTTTTTATGCTAAAAAGAATCCTATCCCTAGGCAATCATAGTTTTCTAAATTGTAATTTTCATCATTTTTTATTTTAGGATGTACTTGCAAGTGGATATTACCTTAAAAGCTTTGCATGAGATAGATAAATATCATTTCGCACAATCCATGACATATTATTTCTAATAGAGTTCAAATCATTTGGTGAAACTATTGTTTATATATGTTGGTCAACTACTTTGATCATTCAATACAACTGTTATGTTACTACTTTGATAATTTAATATATATGCTTTTTTACTACTTTGATAACTTAATTCATATACTTTGATAATTTAATATATGTGTTGTGTTGTCCATGGCATCATTTATTTTTCATTGAAAACTCTACTCTTTGAATATCTCCCGCTCCTTTGTATCAGAGAAAATGATTCTCAGTAACTCAGTGTCGTCAAGTTGATAACTACAGTTGTATACTTTGGAAAGCAAGCTTCACACATATTTACTCGAGAGAAATCTCTATGTTTTCTTTTTGGATTAAGAATCATTAGTACGGACCAACAAGTTAAAAGCTCTTTCAATTGCAGAACTGCCGACTACCAAGTTGATTCATGTAAGTCGGCTAATATCAGAACTACAGCATGGTTCAGTTTTCGACAAGCAAAGAAGATATTTTTAGCAAAAGTTAGGAAATTGAAATTTTCTTAAGAAACAAAGAAGAATTGTAGGCAAAATGGTGGTTGTGAGGGTAAGTGGTGGTATAACGTGATGTACCTCATGTTGCCTATGCATAAACTGGGTGAAATCGACCTGAGCTCTTCATCTCTGCCAGGTGCTTTGCCAGCTGCGCAGTCAGCACTGAGTGGCAATAGTCAAATCCTAAATCTGTGAGGAGTGTCGGGAGTCCCTTCTCCGGCAGTGATTGGATCTGTGGACAGTCACTTACAACCAAAGCACGGAGGGAAGGAAGGGTATGCAACTCTGTTGGCAAGGACTGGAGATTCTTGCAACTGAGGAATTCAAGGCGCCTGAGAGCTGTGAGGCTGTGCATCAATTCCTGCTCCTCCCAGTCAAACATCACTTTCTGAGGAGACGATGTGATTCTGAGAGAATGGATTAATGGTAGTGTATTTTTTATAAGTGAGAGTTCAAGTAGGGCTGTATTATCTACCGATAATTCAAGAAGTGACAAGATCTCCCCCTGCTCATCCCCTTCATTTAGCAAAAGCCTGGGACATCCTATGATTGTCAATCTCTTGAGTGATTTGAGAACTTGTAAACCCTCTATTGATCTCAGCCCATCACAATTCTTGATCCATACAATTCCAAGTTCCTTCAAGTGAAGCATTACTTCCCTTGGAAAGGATACCATGTGTGGACAATTGGATATCCCCAAATGAGTAAGTGAGCTGAGGTTGTGTAGGCATCCAGGCAGCGATTTCCCAAGATTTCCACAGTCACCCAATTCTAGTACCTTGATTGACGGCGGGAGGAGGAGGTCATTCTCCTCACACAGTGTCATGCTCATGAGCTTGGGGCAGTCGTGTATTGACAAGTACTCAAGGGTGGTGAATTCTCTAAACCTCTTGACAGGCAACCACAACAGTTCAGCACAATCCCATATCCGAATAGCATTGATATGTGGCAGGTGGTTTGATAGCAACCCTTCTTCCAGATTTCTCAGATTTGGACATTTAATAATGTGCAAGAGTGAAAGAGAAGCAGTTGTAGTGCTGCTACCTCCACCGATTCCTTTGCATAATCCTGGAAGTCCTGTCAGCCCAGCTTGCCATAATTCAAGTTTCATGAGAGAATAAGGGACGGGAGGCAAGCATTTTAGTTTGGGGCATTGTTCAATTTTAAGTCTATGCAAGCAGGAAAATAACTCCTCCCTTTCAGCCCACGACCACTCTTCCCATGCTGGCATGTCTCTTAACACAAGCTCTTCCAACCTTGGAAAACCCTCTCTCTGACAGGTAGAATCAAATAATCCATGGGCTATCTTTTTCACTGCTGGCAATCCCTTGATACGGAAAACCTTGAGACATGGCAGTTTTTCAAGAGAATGGAGTTCCTCAAATGTCAGCATGCCCTTGATTTTTAGCTCTTCTAGCCTTGGAAACCATTTATTCCTTGTAGCACTAAAGAGTCCATGGCCTACCTTCGACACCTGGATGCGAAGAACCTTGAGACATGGAAGTTGTCCAAGACTTGGGAGTTTCTCCAGTGCCGGCATGTTCTTCAGCACTAGCACTTCTAGCCTAGGAAACCAAATTTTCTCTCTAGAACCACATAATTCACGACCTATAAGTTTCAGTGCAGACATGTTCTTCATGTGAATAACCTTAAGATGTGGGAGTTGTCCAAGATTTGGGAGTTCCTCCAGTGTCAGCATGTCCTGCAGCACAAGCTCTTCTAATGATGGAAAACAATTGCTCTCTATATCACCATATAATTCACGACCTATATGTTTTACTGCAAACATGTTCTTCATGTGAATAATCTTGAGACAAGGAAGTTGTGCAAGATTCGGGAATTCTTCCAATGTTGGCATATCCTCCAGTACTAACTCTTCTAGCCTAGGGAACAACTTGCTTTTCATACAGCCACATAATTCATGACTTATTTGTTTCACCACAGGCATTCTCTTCATATGAAGGACCTTGAGATATGGCAGTTGTCCAATATATGACAGACCCTCAAGTCTTCTACAGTTCTCTAGTTTAAGAGTTCCCAGGTTCAGTAGCATTTTCACATCCAGCCAACTGGGTACTGTAGCACCACCGTACCCTCTGATCGTCAAACTTTTGAGGAAGTGATGTGGTTGGAGACCTAAAAGTACTTCCTCCGAGACAAGTAGCTCATGCTCCAAGCTGGAAACCTGGTCAGCTGCCCACTCTAACTCTAATGCTTCGAGATACTGTTTGCCGTGCAGTTTAGCCTTGCTTGCTTCTTCTTTACTCCCAACATTTTCAAGATTTGTAATTCGTAGAGTGCCGTGGAGTTGTGTCAAACCACTTAGTTCTGCAAGTTTGTTTCCATGATTCTTCGGCACTTTGAATGCAGACAATTCTTGCAGAGAAATCAGCTTCCCAACCTCATATATCTTGGAAATTATCTCATCTTCTACATGAAGGTGCCTCAAGTTGATCAGCTTGCTCATGCCTTGTGGGAAACTCTGCAATTGACAGCCCCACAGCCTCAGTGCTTGCAGATTGTAAAGGTCGCACAATGACTCGGGCAACCTCTGAATGCGAGCATTGTAGGATACGTCAAGGTACCGAAGTTGTATCAAGTCACCGATAATATCAGGCAACTCTTTCATGCCACATTTCTGCAAAACTAAAACATGGATTCTTTTCAGTCTTTTGAACAAGCTCTGAGGCAACAAGCAGCCGTTGACTTTAGTCACACATGGATACTGATTTCTCTGATTGTTGATCATTAGGGTCCGCAATTTATCGTAACCTGAAAAATCCACCAACTTCCTTTGCTCAGTTAATGTTACCGATAGATGACGGGCCGTGCTAGGGGTCTCTTTGGACTTGTCATCATCTATCCTATGACACTCTCCCACCGATATAAATTGGGCAAGATCGTGTATGAGGTCATGCATCACGTATCGCCCTCTCCACCGAGATTCCTGAAAGAAAGACCTATTAACAAGCTCATGGAAGTAGCTGCTTCCGACATCCTCCACCCTCTTGTTTCCTTGAGGTGCAATGAAGCCTTCTGCCATCCAAGTCTGGACCAACTCATGTTTATAGAATAAATAATCCTTGTGAAACACAGCGCAAAAGGCGAAACACTGCCTGAGATGTCCGGGAAGGTGTTGATAGCTCAGCCATAGAACAGGCAATATTTCATTTTCAGCTTGCGGCAGTTGCCATACCTCACTTTCCATTATACTTCTCCAGTGTTCTCGGCTCACATCGGACCGCAACAAGCTTCCTAGGGTTTTTGCTGCCAGCGGTGAGCCCTTCAACTTGCCGGCAATCCTTCTACCGATAACCTCGAGCTCTAGATGCTCCTGGGGGTTCACAGAACCAAATGCACATTTCTTGAACAGCTCCCAGTAAGCATCATCCTCGAGACCATCGATCGAAATTTCCTTCATTGTGCCAATGATGCTGGCAATCCTTGCGTCCCGAGTTGTGACTACAACCTTGCTGCCCCTCGCTGCAAACCTCAGCGGTGCGCACAGCTTTTCCCAGTCATCCCTGTTCTCGCTCCACACATCGTCGAGGACTAGCAGAAACCTCTCTGAAGCAATCTTCTCCTTGAGGATCTGTTGCAGGGCGTCCAAGTTCAATCTGTCAGATCGTTCCACCTTGGTAGCAGACTCGATTACCTCTTTGGTCAGTCTCTTCACATCGAAATTGTCGGAGACGCAGACCCAAACCTTGAGGTGGAAATAGTTGCCAACACGATCGTCGTTGTACACGAGCTGGGCCAGAGTCGTCTTCCCAACCCCTCCGATTCCGACGAGGGGCAAGACGGAGAAGCTGCCGGTGCCAGATCCTGAATCCAACAGCAATTCTACTACTTTCTCCCGTTCTTGGTCCCGACCAAACACGACGTTTTCGGTCAAGAAAGAGCTCGTTTCTCTTCTCACCGTCTTCGAGTCGAATTGTCTCCCCCCATCATCGGGCGCCAATAGCTGCATGACATCCATCATATCAGCCGCAACGTCGCACAGCTTCCCCTGGATCTCCCTCAATCGAGCCCCAGCACAATCACCATCGGCACCCAACCACTCGGTCGCAGCACTAAGGGAAAAAGAAAAGAGGTCGCTTTTCTGGTCTCCCCGCGTCACGGCTTGGTACTCGAACTCCTCCAGTAAGTCCTCGGCGTCGTAGGCGGCATCCTTGAGCTGCCTCACCAGCTCCACCAAGCTCGTGTTTTTATGGTTCCACCTCGTCTCTGCCTTGTCGAGGACGGCCTGGATCCTGAGCAGAGACGTCCGCAGCCGCCTCAGGTCATCGTGAAGGCCGCGGCGCCGCGCGAATTGCTGGATCGCGCAGTCGCTGGCCTTGTCGAGCAACGCCTGGATGAAGCCTTGCGCGAACCATCCTCCGATTACTAGCGCCGTCGACATAGAACGGCCGTTCCTTCTTCCCCACGCTTCAGAAGGGCAAGTAAACGGGACAATGCTTTTCTGATAAATATAAATTAATTATATCAGAATTAAAAATATTAGCAAAATATATTGCTTTAATTGTAACAGTCAACTCATAATTTTGTTGCCCAGAAGTGGAAGCTGATTTAAATCAAACCAATATCTTTTCTTCAAGTCAATCCTAAGTCAAGCTTTATCGACATCGTTTGAATTGGCATCGGACTCATCATACCACTAACAAGTAGTATATTCACCAAATCTCTATAAGTCAACTTAACTGTTTACTATTTTCAACATGCGACTAAACCGAAGCGTTGGTTAGTTTCCCAAATAAGAAAAAATCTATCATATAGCTTTAATAAATCTTCTTCTTGGGTTCATTTCAACACATCGACGAGATCCAGCCCAGAATCTTAGAGCCGGCCCAAATGGATCGGCTCATCTGAGCCTAACTATGTCCAAAATACCAAGTGTTAGGCATCCTATCTCTATCGGATCAGTAATTTAAATGAATCTAGTTGCATTCGGGTTATCCTAAGGAAGCACATCGAGATTGGACTCACAAGTAGGCCCATCAATCATAGATGTTGCAGATATTGTCACAAACAAACAACATAGATTCACAGAGACTTGCATAACAGCTCATATCTTAGGATTCTTTCACTGTTGTTGTGGGGTCTGGAGATCTTAAGATTAGTGATTCGGATCTTTGCCTGCCCTCCATGAGATGGACACCTTGGCCCCATGCTGCATGCTTTCGATGGGGAAGAAGATGAGAGAGGTTTGGTGTAAACCACTTGACCAGTAATGCATGGTCAAACAAGAGGATGAAGCAAAGGGCAGGTATGCTCATTCTGATGGCTATGACATTGTCTCCTAAGAGAGAGAGAGAGAGAGAGAGAGAGAGAGTCTCTTTGGTCTTGTTCTTGTGAAGAGATCTCCATGGAGACTTTTACATGACCACAGACAGCAATGGCCAGTTGAAGAATTGGCATCTTTCAACATCTAATCCAATGGGAATACCACTATGTTGTGGAACAACAGAGTTCTATCGGATGGCAGTTCTTGCAATCCAAAGAATCTGGAAATGGCACAAGCGAAATAGAAGAAAGCATTGCGAATTGGGCAACTTCACAGGTTGAGAGTAACTGAGAGGGGGATGGAATCTGCAGGTTATGCATTTGGGTCTTAATCTCTCCATGTACAAAGCTCTTTAGATGCTCAGGAAGACAGCATGTGTCAGAAATGGCTTGTGACAAGTTCAGTAGAGCCTCAGAAGGCAGCTGGGAACATCATGTGAGATAGCAAGGGCAAGCAGTGAGTAGAATCCATGAGAGGATGCACCACCTCTGCCAGGCAAGCAGATGCATGATGAAATGATCCTTGATGGCTGTACCTGAAATGATTCTTGATGCTTTGGCTTTCTCTCATGCCCAGATGCAGTGGAATGTCTCTTCTGTGCTGCTCACAGAAATGGTGGATGTGGAAAACCTTGGGATCAGAGGCAGCAGAAAGCTCTGAAGGATGGCAGCAAAATGTTCTGCTTGCAAGAAGAGAGAAGCTAAAATTGCTGGTGCTGACAGACCAAGCTTTGTTGCATGGGCTGGTTTGCAGCACACAAAAGAAGGTGTGGCAGGCAAAGGACTGGCCTGAAGGCATCACCTGAAGCCATATGAATTCATTGAGCATTCACAAGAAAATTCTGGCTTCATGAGGAGACAAAAAAGATTGATATGATGGAACTATTGGAATCAGCAGCAGATGCAATCAACAGCAGCAAACAAAGTTTTGGCAATGCTTCAAGATCCAATCTTGTGGAAAACCAGCAGACCAATATTATGGGGACTAAAACTTACAGGAAAATTGAGGCACTAATGTAGGAAAAGCTGCTTAAAATCTCATGTGAGGAGCACTGGAGAGTCTTCTCCAACCAGCAAAAGCTACCATTGACTCTGCTCCAAGTACTGTATCCACAAAACTCTCCACATCTCTATACATGGGAAGTACTATGTCAGTCTCTTCACGATGCTCCTAAAAGCCTCGCTCTCTCTCTCTCTCTCTCTCATATTATTCTTCGCCGATCTGACAAGCTGCTTTCTTGTTTACCGAGTCCAGCAGCAGATTCTCCTCATCTCCAGTTGTGGCACTCTGACTTCCCGTCTTCTTCCTCGCAGCAGCTATCTCCAGCAGTCGGAGAGACGGCTCGGCGGGCATCGGCCAACTGAAGAGGGCTTTGAGGAGAGCCAGACTGGGAAACACTCCTCTGTGGTGGTGCGTTGTGGTTCTCAGGAGGAACCCACAAGCCTCCCAAAACCACAACCGGTCTGCTCGCGGGAGGTGCGGCGTTAGGCAGCTTTCGAGTGTGCAATCGGTATTTCTGCAATGGAGATCGAGAACACCACGTCAGTGCAGACCAAACAGGAGTAGATCGATGGAGATTGAGAGTTAGGAAGCCATGAAGCCACCTGCAGATGGCTCTTCACTTCGTCGTTGGTGAGACCATCCACCTTCATCAGTTCTCTGATCTGCTTTGGAGTTGCCACTGCACAAAGAAAAAGGTCTATTGAGATCGATTTCAGCTATCCGCTTCCTTTTTCCCCTCTCTACCTACGACAAAATCCATTGTGGAACGAAAAAAATTGGATCTTTGTTCCTTCCACCGAATCATCGAATCCAATTCTGCGTATTTGAGATACGTTAAGAAGCCAATCTGACCTTGAGCGCCACCGAGCTGCTGGAGAGCGAGGATGAACCGGCGGTGCAGCTCCGGAGACCAGCACCGCCTCGCCTTCCTCTGTTGCTGGAGCTGCAAGCTAAGGTGGGCACCTGCCGTCGACGGCGGTGCTCGACCCACGCACTTAGAGGCCGAGCCGCTGACAGGATGGTTCCCAGCGACGACAGAAACGGGGCAAGAGGCGCTCCCGACGGTAGGTGAACGCAGGGCGAGATCAGACAGCACCGCCGTGGGAGTCGCCTCCTGCTTTGAGCTCATCACCAGCGCCGCCATGCCCTTAAATGGCACAAACGTGTCGGCGCCACCCGTGGATTCCAAGGACAAGTTCTCCTTCTCCTCCTGGCGATCCGGTCCTCCATCTCTCTGCCACAAAGGAGGAGAAACATGGAAATATGAGAAAGATGCTTCGCAATCCAAGAAAATAACGCACAAAATTCCTCCTTTGTACCTCATCCGCCACGCTCTGGTCATCATCGTTCCTGTTGTCGTCGCTAGAATAATCGCTCCATAGCTGAGCGGAGCTCATCCAGTTCTTCTTATCCTTGCAGTCGAGTTCCAGCTTCGCCCCACCCTCCTCTTCGCACCTACTCCTGATGGGCATTAGCTCTTGGAAGACATGCACGAATCTATCGCCCCGGCACCTCTCGAGCTCCTTCTTCAACCCCTCGATCACTAAAACCCAAGGAAAAATTAGCACAATTACCATAAAAATTCGTTTTTTACATGAAAACTCGATTCTAAATTGGAAAGAAATCCTCAAAATGGGAAAGAAAAAAAAGAGTCTCCACCGTCGGTGAGGAGAAGCATGCAGAGGGGGAGCTCGCGCTTAAAGGCCTCGATCTTCCTCCGCTCCTCCTCCAAGCTCCTCACGGAGTTCTCCAACTTCGCGACCCCACCATCGCTGCTCTGAACAACCACCGCCGCCTCTTTTAGAAAACCACCGACGGTCCTCATGGCGCAGAGCTTAAAGTCCAAACCGAACTCCGCCGCCGCAGATCCCATCTCCAGCTCCACCACCTCCCTCCCGATATCTCGCTCCGTTGCAGGTGAGAAGAGGGGTGGGGGGGGGGGAACGTCCATTTTATACGTACAACGCACAGGAGGGAGGAGGAGAGGACGAGGAGGGAGAGCGGTCCGGTTCAATTGAACCGGCGACGTGAGAAGGCCGGCGGGGGGCAAAAACGACCGGAAAAAAGTGTCGGGCTCGAGTCGTCACGTGCGAAACGCGTTAACGCTGGAACCGACACGGAGACGCAAGTGGCCATTCCGCTTCTTGACGCGGCGGTCGGACTCGCCGAGTTAGACTCTTTCCAACTATATCGACTTTTCTGGTCACTTTTTAATGGTACATTTTATTCATTTCATTTTTCTTTTACTTTTATTCAATGAATTATAATATAAATTTCGAGCATTACTATGTGGTGTTTGTGTGATTAATTAGGTGCATGATAAACGCATATACATATGTTTGATATCATGAATTATCGCACATAAATATTGAAATATTATGGATTATTTTAGTTGTCCTAAGTAGATAAACGATGATGATAGGAGATATTTTGGCACTGTTCACGTGGCAGCAGTCGGCGGACATGTCAGCACGAAGGTAGGATCCACGTAGGATGTCATGTCCGACCCGCCATCTCGGATTAGAAGCGACAACACCTCCACGTTGCCTGGAGCCGCACAAAGCAATCTGTCCTCGAAAACCCGAGACAAAATAGCACAGGGCAGCCCGTCCTTGAAAGGCTGGGACGACGCTGCACAGTGTCGCCCTATACGAAACCGCCTCGTACAAGCCAACAGCCATCCGGGTCAAGGTATGCACCACCGACCTCGGGCATGTGTATAAAAACCTCCCGCTCGGCTTCAACGAGGGTGGACCATTCACACACATTGATTTGATTGTCGAAGGGAACAAGTCGGGACCAAACCCGACTCAGGCCTTTTTGTAGGTGCCGAGCGCTCAAAGAGACGTATCAATCGTGAACTAAGTCGGGACACCCTCCGAAGTATCGACAAACGAATCAAGCCAACCCACCACGTCGACCGGTAGCCATTTCAGTTCGACATTATATGAGAGCATGCTATTAGATGGACATTATTAGTGACTAGAACATTAACAATAAAACTAGGATTAATTATTTTTTTATAATCATCACATTGATGTACAACAATAGATTTTTTTTTCTTTTTGATGCTAGATATTAGTCCTTAGCCACAATATATGTTTGACAACAACAATAATTTTTAGAGCAAAACAATATTAATGTGTGACATCCTTTAGCTAGCTACGAAAAAAAAAAAAGTCTTATTTCTAAAGGTAAACTTTTATTATTATTATTATTGTTGTTCGTGTGAGGGACACAAGGCTATGACTTCCACTTCAACCAAAAGGTGCCATTCGGTGAACTTAGCATGTACATATTTGTACTACTAGTAAAATGAGGGTGTGTGGTCCTTGGAAGGGACCTCTCTTCCATCGGAAGAGGTGGAAGAAACACACACCCTTAATCTCCCATGGTGTCTTCGATTGACTTCAACGTTTTTTTTGTTGCCTCTCCTGCGTGCTCTCTCTCTACCTTTAGTAGTAGACTGTGGTCAACCTCGACAAAGGCCAAGTGGTGTTCTCATGTACATCGATGGTAGAAAACGAAAGGCTTTGAGATTGGACCACCATTTTTAGGTTTGCATGTGAGCACAAACATCTTTTATCTGACCTACATACGATAGGTTGGACCCAAAACCTAGACGAGCAAGAGAAGGTGGACGCTGTGCACTCGCTATGCTGGCCAAGAACGACTCAAGAACTCCCTCCTCTCCTCCATTTCCATGGCTTTAGTGTCTCTGCGTGGGTGGTGGAGCAGTTCTCAGGACCCTCATCATGTTGCTACTTCCATGAACGTTCAACTTTTGAGCGAAAAGGAAACATGTGTGAGTGACCTACTTACTACTGTTGTTGTTGTTGTTGTTGTGACTCGTTAAAAGTCCTTGGTGTTATGATCATGTTTATGCCTCGGTTGCCAGTTTTAACTTGAGGATAAATAGCTCGATGTATATTTATCCATTATTGAGTTTTATATATATAGTATAATTTTAATTTCCCTATAAATTATACTCTTCAACGGAATTTTTTTTTACTTGTGATTTTGAGTTATTTTTTTCTTTTCGTTCATCCCGCAGGATTTTAGCTTTCGGAAAAAAAGTATATTTAGAAGGGGCGGGAATAAAGCACGAGTGGGTGGGTGGGGTCAGCCCGCGTGGTGGAGGATGACGCGGCCCACTCGACTCGGTTCGCCGCGTTGGGGGGTGCGGCCTCGCGCGGCGAGTCCACCGCGCCGCTGCCGACTGAGGCCGCGAGTCGAGGCACGATCCTACGACGGCCCCGGGAGCCCTCTCCCATCGCCCTCCTGCCGTGACCCAAGTCGGGTCACGAGGCGGTCCAGCGAGGAATCGTGCTTCCGAGCGTAGAAAGGTTCCGATCGTAACACGCGCCCGTGACTCCTTTATTCTATAACTCGGGCCCCAGAATTGGAACCCCAGGATTCTCTCACGGGCCTTTTCACCGGACCCACCGTGGCTGACGTCGTTGCGTCCTTTGTTCCCCGTTTGGGTGATATATATATATATATATATATATATATATATATATATATATATATATATATATATATATATATATATATATATATATATATATATATATATATATATATATATATATATTATTTATCCTGCCGTGAAACATTTCATCGGTAATTAGAGTCCACGGACACGTGTCGAAACATCATCCACTCATAGCCTGGGTGTGGGCCCTACAGGTGAGGCTAACGTGACCTCCCCGCGATAGCCACGTTGGATGGAATTTTTGATGGGATAAAAAGCTGCGATAGAAAAAATTCATTCCTTAACTATCACTAAAATTTTCAGATAAATAGAAATATATATATATATATATGTAAATGAATAAACAGACAAAGATTGCTCAACATATAAATACGTACAATGGGATTCTTTCAAATTGGATCAACAAGAGATTAGCTTCTAGTGCTTGTGACCTGTAAATGTCAACCGCATTCAGCTCATGAGAAAAAAATTCATTCCTTAACTATCACTAAAATTTTCATATAAATAGTAAAAAAATATATGTAAATGAATAAAGCAAACAAAGATTGCTCGACATATACAATGGGATCTTAATCTTGCCTTGGACTGATTCTTTCAAATTGGATCAACATGAGATTAGCTTCAAGTGCTCGTGACCTGCAAATGTCAACCTCGTTCAGCTCATGAGAATCCAAAATATTATAAATTAGATCATTGTCCGTTCGAAAAATTCAGCTGGCCACACATTTTGTTTCAAGTGGATAACATTGTTAATGACCCTAACAATCAACAACAAGCAAGGCTAGAGAAGGAAGAATGGGAGATAATATTTTCTAGCCTCCATTATTTGGGTGTGTTAGGCTAATGGGGTGGACGGTAGCAAACTAATTCTTCTACTTAAACATACGATTGCGGTGACTAAATAGATGTGTGTAAAAAGATTATTTATCCTAACCCAACCAAGTGGCATTTTCTTTTCCCAAGCATTTTTATCGGTGGTTGTGAGGTCAACTTTGGAGCATCATGATGTGACAAGGAGATGAGAGGAATCCTTTCCGCTACTCTCCTCATCTACAGAATATGGATAATTAAAGGGAAAGGTTGATGTCATTCCATCAATTGCCCTGCCCTGCCCTGCCCTGGGTTCTTTGTTCTGGTTCCCCCCTCATCGAATATTAAAGCTGTCCAAGAAGATAAGGACATGATTAAAGGGTTGTCTTGTTGAAGATGTCATGGTTGGCTTCCCACTAAGAGGGAATCCTACAGCATTATGGACATCTTAGTCATCTCCTCGGACCATTGGATTCTAAGGCAAGCAAGGGAGGGTCAGATGTGGGTTAAGGAATCTGACCATCCCACCATGCCAAGCTTAAAGGAACAAGGGGACTCTGTCCACAAACTACTGTCAGCATTCTCAGGGAGATTCCATGATAATTTTGAGTCTTAGAAAGAAGGTCTATCCCCAGCTTGCTAGATTATGATTTTAATGGAGGCAGAGATGGGATCTGGTAATCCTTAAAAACTGGATGTATGTGTTATGAAACTGATACCTCCACTTGTGCAAAATGGCCTCTGCTGTTGTAGAGTGCAATCATTACCAAACTTTACCATCAGCTTTTATTGACAGGCTTTGGAAGTGGGAGTAGCAGTAGCTGGTCACCGGGCCATGCTACTATTACTCCAAAAGCTTAAAAGCTGAAGGATTTGCATACATATGTCTTGCAGATATATCCATGGAATCAATTGCACAACAAGAATCCAAATCTGTCATCAGATATATCCAAACCCTCACTTTCTCCAGTGTATTAAGTGTTCTAGTTTCATTCTGTTGAGGCTCTTTACTTTACAAAAGATGAACCCTCACTCATACTTTACAAAATCTTCATCAGTGTCCTATATAATATGCTGTTGAGGCTCTTTATTTTAAAGGAAGAGGCACTGATTCAGGATAATAATACTGAGGTATTAATTAAAAGGAAACTTGTCAAAGGAAGAAGAGGGATCCAGGATAATGATCATCCATCAACTGATCAAAGCACACAGAACAAAGAAGCCCCCCCCTCCTGAGTAATGTTGACCTAGCAGTCTATCTATGCAAGGAACTTTCAAATCTCAGATTAGGTTCTTCTTGGATCCACAAAAAGGGCAGCTGTAAATGGAGAGACTACTTTTATCACTCATCCTATGGTATCCTCTCTGCAAAATTAACCAAAGAAAGAAGAACAAGAAGACAAGTTTAGAAACATGGTCGATCCACCTCTTTCATGTTGATAAACATGTTGAGTGTGCCCTGCCATGCTCAATATCACTTTCCTCCATGGTCAACGTCACCCTTGGTCATGGACCTCACGACCATTCATGGCTTGTAGCCACAGGCCTATTAGTGCTGCACATATATCTATCACCCACTGTTTAACACCTTTCTCTATGAATAGTGCTCGGCACTAGATACCACTTTCTACCAAGTCATCAGTAAATCGAAGGCCTTTTCCTATGTCATTCATCAAATAAACTTAGTCTACAACAAAACGTAGAAGTTCCATATCAAAAATCTAATCTACATGATTTTTGACAGATACAAATCATCCTCATAGCAAATTTACTAATGAAACTGTCTCAGTATTATTTCATTGGTTTAACAACTGTATGCAAGTTGAGTGATCCTAAGGCACTGAGAAGACTGTTAATAAGCATATATTAACATAATGAAAGAATAAATCATTCTTTCCACTTAAAACTCATGGAAACATAAAAAAGATATGACATCTTTATAACATACCCTAGCAGTGCATAGAAGTAAAAAACAGATCCCAGCCAACAGCACTATCCAAGTCTTCTTCACAAGGAGAATCAAACTTTCAGCCTAACAACAGTTTCCAGTTGGTAATTAATTTTCCATGTTAGAAACAAGTAGATTAATAAAATAAACCTGTATAGACCAGAAACTCATGGTAGGGGACCGAGGAAATAGAAGAGAATATCATTCTTAAATAAACCATACGAGCATATATATCAAAAGACAAGCTATATGACTGTGGAGTTACTATGTGACTTTCACCTGACTTCTGAAGCACTGTTTGGCTTTTGGAGAAAGGAAAGCACAATCAATTGTGTGAGAACCCAGAGACAACGTTATCCACAGTGCACATCTCCACTGACTTCTGTCCCTTGTGGTTTCCAGAATCTTCCGTCCTCCACGCACCTGTACATGATCATTAAACACCTGCGATGTGTTTTGTCCTAAAATCATTGAGCTATTTTAATCCTAATGTTTCCCAAGTTTTTTTTTTTTTTCTATTCCATCGTGGTGATAACAAGTATATAAAGATCTATCAAATTACTTACATGTCACCATTCTTAAATTGATGAGATTTGACAGCGAGTTTCCGTCCCTTTTGTGCCATGGAATTCACATGGTGCAATGGCTCAGCAGCACCAGCTTCAACACCCTTATCAACCGTCCATGGTCATGCTAATTGCACCCGACCAAAATAGCATTCATGTCCTTTCACTGGCTGTGTGGCTCAACTTACCCATCTTGATTGAAACATGGTTTGGTGCCTTCCTCTCGCAAGAAGTGGTGGGCTTCAACAGGACAAAGACGAGGAAAGCTGATTGAACCTTGTTTGAGGGTCTCTAATAATTCCTCCATCTCAATCAACCACTCCGATGGATTCCATTCAGGACCCACTTCACGTGGAACGGAATCTGCATGCTCCTTTCTCTGTCAAATCCTAGCATCACCGATCTGGAAGAATCAGATAAATGAAACATCAAGATCTCTGGTTGATTTCGAATTAAGGTCAGGTCCAAAAGATGCATTTCATGGTCGGAACTATCATGTCAACATGAACAAATGGACCCGAACGCAGCAAGAATCTAAAGCTAAGATCTATAGGAAAATGTGAAAAAGATCTAAATCATATATGTCTCTAATGCCTTTGAACCACTGCTCATTATTTAAAGAGTGATATTGGACTGGACTGTCAAAAGATTCTGTAAAAAGTTGGCATGAGATTGTGGTGTTTTGATACCACATTCTCATATGTTTGTAGTAATTGGCATCAAGTTTAATCAACTTCTTGAAGGTTTCATGAGGATACATGTCAGGATCAAATGCAGAGCTGGAAATCCACATGCTGCATTTACATGGTTTAGCTGGATGTTTGCAGAGGAGAGAGATTTTGTGAGCCCAAAATATGACCAACATTGTTTATTAAGGTTGTGATGAGGTCCCTCATCATCCCCTTTATTTCCTGATTCTGCAAGTTAAGAGGAAAGCCAACATATTTAGCAGATAATACAGTTGCAAAAACTCATATATTTTCTAGATAATGTAAGAATTATATCGGTGTTAAAATTTAACAAAGTCCAGTACCGTGAGTACGAATACCAGCCAGATTTGAGTTCATAGTGTATAAAAGAAAAGAGAGAAGCATATTATCTGTAACATGTTATTTATAATGCATGCAAATCCATTCAACTAACCACATCATCAATTCCTCCCTCGGCTAAAAATAAGTTCTGTGATTTTTTACATTGTTTTTGCCTATTAAGAACAACCACACAGATCCTAACAACCTGTGATATTCAATCTAATCAAGTAGTTTCTAGCAGACACAGGCAGATACTCAATCTAGATGAACCTGTTATCAGGTCATAACACATCATTCTTTTTCTTTTCTTTTTTGAGAAGAATGTTGCAAATACAAGAACATACATCAACAAAGCAGCAAGAAGAGCAGACAAATGGTTAAGGAATCATCGGCTAAATTGTCAAGAAAGACATGCGGAGTTATTCCATAGCATTTAACATCCAATGAAAAGCAGCAGGAAAGCAGACAAACATGAAGAGAACTCAGATCCACAACAACAATTTTCATCACAAACAAATCATCCAAGACTTTGAATTAGAACATCTGCACCATACATCAACTGAACAATTGCACCTCTACCAGCAAGGAGGGGCTTGAAAAAATTTTCATCAACTCACCTCTAAACAAATGGCTTCCCTGTTGCTTACATGAGAGCTATTACTTCTTTGAGTTGATGTACCCTTGCATATTCCCTATCGATGGCAGAAAAATAGAGGCAACATTTAGAAATGAAATTGCTGACAACAACAGGTTAGTTTCTTGGAAGCTATTAAATGAGGTTGTACCAGAACTTTTTTTTACACATCACTAAAGCAATCACAAAATGGCATGATTAAACCTTGTAGACTCTTTGCACGAATTTGAACTCCAAAAGGAACTTGGATCCTACACTACTAAGGAGAGAAATGGTTAAATATATAATTAGATAAAGGTAATGAAACAATTTTAATTTTTAGATGCAATGACTTAACATAAATGGTTCAAGAAGGTAATCAAACACAACCGTATCTGATAGAGTGAGAAAAAGCTACATTCATTGTATTTTTTCATTAAAATATTGTCTTGCTCGCATAATGATATTGCTGAGGTTTAACCTCACGTTCCTGGCATCTTCAGGCATATTTCAAAACATTAAATCAATGTTGATTAGAATGATATTTAACCAAATGGTCCTACAGTTGATGGCCTGAAACTGTTCGTTTTCTTTGGATGAACTATGGGAGGTTAGTCTTGAAGGAATAAGACTCTCAGGCTATTGTTTGACAGAGAATTCCTAATGGATTATTGGGGTTTCAAGGCTGATGTTTTTGTTCATCATCTCTCAGACATTCATCTTGGGAAAGACAAACAATGCCCTTCTTTCTAAGAAGAGTGAACTTTAAATAAACACCGCTATCATCAGATTAACTTGATTTACATTAATCGTTCCTAAAATCTTTGTTAACAATCTCAACTTTTTATTCTAATTTAATAAATCAATCACAATGACAAGCCTAATTTGCAAAATCTTTTACAATGTAAATACAGAGTTTTTCTTTAAGATTTTGGAACTTCATGGATTTATGATAAAAGATTGAATGGGTCAGATCTCTAATGACTACTAGCAAATTGTTTGTTCAACCTAATGACGATCCAAGAAAATGGATATATTATTGTTGCTGGTGCAGATATGGTGACCTGTCACCAGATCTCTCCATCTCTTTTATGGATTTACTCCAAACCTGTCTGCAATTAAATTGATGAAATCAGGTGTTTAAGGTCTAGGTATTGATAAGTTTCATATAAAATTTAAGTAATTCCCCAGACTTTCAATTATGATATTGGATTCAAAATAAACTTTTCTTGACCAAGTCTTCCAGATGTTCATGTTTGCCGGTATGTGTTTAATGATCTTCCCCACATAAATGTTTATGGATTACCAATGAGTTATGTTATGGCCTCAGGCATGCCTGGCCCTCATTCTCACTCCCCTCTCTCCCATCGCTGCAAGACATGACAACACACTTCCCAGCGGCATGGGAGGGAGAGGAGAGGGCGAGGAGGAGAGAGAGAGGAGGAGAGAGGAGGGGAGCCAAAGGGCCTCTCTACCCTCTCTCTCTCTCTCTCTCTCTCTCTCTCTCTGCATCTCCTCATCTGGACGCTGGCATCAAACCGACGTAAAATCAAAACCCAGTGAAACCCGAGGAAACGCAGGGAGCATCGAGAGGATGCATGCCTGAGACACCGGAAGAAACCGAGCGATGATCGCCTACCCATCCGCCCGATCGGAGGCGACCGCGCATTCGGACTAACCACAGGCCACGGTTGTTGACCACAACGAGGCCGTCGCAAGGTTAGCCCCATCTAATCTCCAAAGCCCGAGCGATGCTCGGCCAACTATGTTCGAGCATGGTTCATCGCACTCTCAGCGCGCTCGAAGCCCGAGGATGCTCGGCAACACATTGCTACATCCGCATGGCCTCGCCCGAGGAGTGCCCGCGGCAACACATGGCGCCGCGCACGCGAAATCTAAGACCGAGTATGCGCCGCGGCGGAAGCCGCGCCGACTGCGCGTGGTTTGCGCATCGCCGCCAAAGCCGAGCCGCATGCTCGGCAACCTCGCTGTTTCATGCCGCCTCATGCGCTCGCCAAAATCGAGCCCGAGTGCGCCGGCGAAGCCCGAGCTCGGCACACGCGATCTGCGTGGTTTCGTCGCACGGCCAAAGCGAGCTGCGATGCTCGGCAACCTCGTCGCGCCTCATCGCCATGCAGCTCGGCCAAATCGAGCCCGAGTGTGCTGCTCGGCAAAGCCCGAGCTACGGCGGCACACGTTCGACTGCTGCGTGGTTTGCACAAGCTGCAGGCGATGCTCGGCAACCCTCGCTGCGTGTTTCATCGCTGCCTCACGTGCTCGGCCAAATCTAAGCCGAGTGCGCTGCCGGCGAGCAAAGCACACGTTCGACTTTGCGTGGTTGCGCACCGGCACCGCTGCGCCCAGCATCGGCTGCCGCCAAAGCTGCGATGCTCGGCAACCCTTCATGCGTGTTTCATCGCCGCTGCATGCCGCTCGCCAAAATCGAGCCCGAGCTGCTCGGCTCGAAGCAGCCATGCTCGCACACGTTCAAAGCACTTTGCTGCGTGGTTTGCCGCAAGCACCGCTTCGGCCAAAGCCCGAGCGATGCTCGGCAACCCTCGCTGCGTGTTTCATCGCTGCCTCACGCAGCGCTCGGCCAAATCTAAGACCGAGTGTGCGCTCGGCGGCCGAGCTACGGCACCGCTCGCACCTTGCTGCGTGGTTTGCACCGAGCACCGGCTGCCTAAAGCCCGAGGCGATGCTCGGCAACCCTTCATCGTGTTTCATGCCGCTGCATGCTGCTACCAAAACTAAGCCGAGCTGCCGGCACACACGTTCAGCACTTTGCTACGTGGTTTGCAGCTGCTCGCCCAAAGCCCGAGCTGCGATGCTCGGCAACCCCTCGCTGCGTGTTTCATCGCTGCCTCACGCAGCAGCTCGGCCAAATCTAAGCCCGAGTGTGCTGCTCGGCAGCCGAAGCCCGAGCTACAGTGCTCGGCACCCACGTTCAGCACCTTGCTGCGTGGTTTGCAGCTGCTCGGCCCAAGCCCGAGCTGCGATGCTCGGCAACTCCTTCGCTGCATGGTTTGCAGCTACACCGAGCTGCTCGCCAAACGCGAATGCTCGGCAACCATCGCTGGCGGTTCATCGCCGCAACAAGCGTTCGCCAATGCCCGAGCTGCAATCGCCGCTGCATGGTTCACAACTGCACCGAGCAGCTGCTCAGCTAATGCCCGAGCTGCGATGCTCGGCAATCCTTCGCAGCATGGTTCACAGCTGCACCAAACATTGCTCGCCAAAGCTCGAGCCGTGACGCTTTCGGCCACCCACGTTCGGCACTTCATGCATGCATTATGCACCGCAGCACCGGCCAAAACTACGAGCCATGCTGCTCGCCAGCGATGCGTTCGTTACTCCTTTGCAATATCTTACGGACTTCCCAACGAGTTGAGCAAGCCATGCAACTTAATCCTCATGGACCTCTCGAGCACCTCAAGGGAAAATATCGCAGCGCAAGAATCGGGTCAGCCGCGAAAAGCGCTGGGCACTCCAACTTGTTGTCCGAGGCGAGATGCCACCATCGTCAATAATCTCACGGTGACTGCCTAACAGCAAGCGCGCTCGAGAAGCTCCCACGGTGACCCCCTCATCAGCCATTCTTTGCGCAGAGGCTGTGCGGTGCATCGCAAAAAGAATTCTGCAACAGAGTGAATCGATCTTCTACG
Organism: Musa troglodytarum; assembly: GCA_023547065.1. Classification (NCBI taxonomy): domain Eukaryota; kingdom Viridiplantae; phylum Streptophyta; class Magnoliopsida; order Zingiberales; family Musaceae; genus Musa; species Musa troglodytarum. The sequence goes on along the minus strand of CP097508.1, from coordinate 55,248,753 downwards.
TGCTTCGGATACGTGTTAGAACGAAGCTCATTGGCCTTACAGGTCTTGAGCGCTGGCTCGACTTCATCCCGGTTCGGTGTTCATGGTCTTGAGCGCCTCGACCATCGCCTTCGGTCTTGGCGGCGCTCGACCCCTCATCGGCGGTTCGGTGTTCATGGTCTTGGCGGCGCCTCGACCATTGGTCTTCGGTCTTGTGGCGGCTCGACCCCTCATCCAACGGCGGTTGGTGTTCATGGTCTTGGCGGCGCTCGACCATCGGGTCTTCAGGTCTTGGCGGCGGCTCGACCTCATCTCGAGCGGCGGTTCGGTGTTCATGGTCTTGGCGGCGCCTCGACCATTGGTCGTCAGGTCTTAAGCGGCTCGACCTCATCCCGGAGCGTGTTCATGGTCTTGGCGGCGCCTCGACCATTGGTCTTACAGGTCTTGGCGGCGGCTCGACCCCTCATCCCGAACGGCGATTCGGTGTTCATGGTCTTGAGCGGCGCCTCGACCCCTTATCCCAAGCGGCTCCGACCGAGGTCTCAGCCGGCCACCTATGTGCAACCGGGTTTCCCCGAACGCCACCTCCTATCCTCGAGGTCCGTCCCGCATGAGTGGCTTTTTGAGGGGGGTAGTGTTATGAGTATTAAATGTGACGTGACCCCGGCCCCTGTGGGTTCCCGCCATGTTGACGCCTCTCCTCGGCCGATCGCCGCGAGGGTTGACCGACAGACGCCCTTCCTCTCGCTTCTTCCCGGTTCCCAGAGACCGGCACGCCATCGCACGACCTGGAGGGCTACATCACCAACAGTAATCTTCCCTATAAGACCTCTACGTTTAGAAGAAGTAAGAGTGGGGGGGGGGGGGAGGAACCAGCACTCAGGAGGAGAAGGGGGAGGAGAAGAAGGAGGAGGAGAAGGAGGAGGAGGAGGGGAAGAAGACTCTCTTAAGCTCCTCAATGCATGGCAGCTGAGCTCCTCATCGCATGGCAGCACCCGAGCTCCCATCGCTGCATGACAGCACCCGAGCTCCCATCGCTGCATGGCAGAACCGAGTTCCCATCGCAGAGAGGAGCAGCATTGACCTCGAGACATCGACAGCCAAAGGATCTCTCTCTCTACCTCTCTCTCTCTATGAAACACTCTACTCACTCCCATCCGACACTGACTTAAGCATCGGAGGGGTCGGGATGGGAAACCCCCGACCCGACCTGTGTGCAGGAACCGAGGGGCATGCAACGAGCTGGCCACCAAATGAAGGAACCGGCCCTGGCCGAGCGGATGATCAGCTTCTCCCAACCCAACGTCGGCTTCCTGCCCGGAGATCGATGAGGCGACCCCTGCGCATTCGGACCCGAACCCAGCCGCGACGGCCCCGAGGCCACGGCACAAAGTTGTTGACCACAACAAGTTACAAGACCTCTTCATAAAGACTAGATGGATATTATTGCCCAGAATCATACTTTGCTACCTTCTCACGTTGCAAGCTTGTTATAATTTTTGGGTGATCAGACAAGTTGTCATACGAACATAAATACTAAGAAAAAAATGACAACAGCATAATATGCCATATTTACGTGCTAAAAACAATTGGACAGTTCTATAAGTGAGTACATGGAATTTGAAGTTGAACTAATGATTTTCATATAAGATTCATAATCTTAATAAAAATTAGGATCACAATTGGTCGGATCAGACTTGTCAAATATACATTATAGTAAAAATAATTGAAAATTGAAAAAGTATAAGAATAAAAATAAACCAAAAATAAGAAGAATTTTCTAGAATCATAAAGTCAGCTAGGATTCAATTAGAAGGGACAATCCTAACTGATTCATTCACAATCAGCTGATCCAGACCGATCGATGGAATTGGTGATGCCATATACTAGTAAAGGTCTAAATTAAGCGGCTTCAATCCAATAATCCATCTCTCTTGCTGAAGTCTTAGATAGATTAGGCTTTTTAAATTAGTTGTTAATTGATGCAATGCTCCAAAGATGGTGACTACTGAGAGTGGGAGACACCTAAGTGCAGGCTGCAGGCTGCCGAGACACATAGCTCATTCGTATATTTTCCATATAGGATATGATGACACTGGTCAAGAATGCCGCAAGTTAAATTTGAAGCTAGTTCAAAAGCAACCTCAAGCTTTCCAGGCTTTAGCAATATTCTCGTTGCATACTGTTATCAACAAAATATGGTCAGTTTCACACATTAGGAAGACACGTACCCGAGAACTACATTGCTATTACACACACCAGATCCAATGTTTCTCCTCTATAAATGAGTTCGGCAATCACTATTAAATTATAAGCATAGAAATTTCCACCATGCCCTCTCACTATACTCGTTTACCAAGAAAAGATGCAATTTCTAAGCATCATCCTTTGGGCCGGATACTGTTTCCAATCCCTAATTAACCGTGATCGGACAAATTTGCTTCATCAAAACGTAATATAGCGAAGAAAAGGAGGAGACTAGAAAGTTCTCACCGTTTCATTCTGCTGCTCCCACCAGCAGCACTTCGCCCATCCTCCTCGCGTTCCCGGAAGCCCTACTCGCCGGAAACGTCCTCATCGTCCGCCGTCGCCCCCGGCACCTCTCACCCTTTCTTGATGCGTCTGGTAACTGAATCAAGCTCGACCCGATCTCAGCTCCATCAAGTCGGCTCGAGTCCAAAACGGCAGGTGGGACCCACACTCGTGGCACGTGCAACCACTCGTGAACGTATCAAAACGGCTTCTTCCCCGGCAATAAAACCGTTGCCGTTTCCAGCGCAAACCACGGCGGCGGCGGCGACGACGACGACAGTGTCTCGAGGGATCAAAGGAAGAAGAGGTCGCGGCACGGACCGATCACCGTGACACGGAGAGTGAGAGAGAGGGGTCGGCGGGGTCCCCGCGTGGGTCCTGCGACCAAGGTCATGCCCCACGCTGCCCACCTCCGCTTCTCCTTGCTTCATGCCGGAAAGTGCAATGAGTACCTGCGTCCACCAAGGTCCCAGTCTCCGTAAGGCCGAAGGAAGCGTTGCATGATCACGTCGCCTTTTGCAGATCAACACTGCATGGTACGACACGAGTGAGCACTCGGCTTGTAGTTCCCTCTCAAACTTGGTATCATTACCACTTTGCCTGTATAATTTCGTGTAAGGATTATGATTATTTATATTATTATTATTATTATTTTCTTTTACAAGTGTTGTGAGGTCGAAAATATAGAAAGAAGGAAGCCGAGCCCAAGCAAGACCCGGCTGTAAGCCACCTTCAAACAAAGCGTGCTCATTACTACGCCTCTCCCTTTTGGCAACAGCTGCAGTGCCTCAATTTCCGTGCTGTCCGCCATCCCCGGTGGAAAACTTGGCAAAGCCGTCCCCGCACGCGACCATCAAGCCGTGGAAACCATAGATCACGCTGTTCGCCATTAACTACAGACTGCAGGTCACAGAGATGGAGATGAGGAGGTGGTGGGACTTCGAGAGCTCGGCTTGATTCATATGAGTCTTTTATGATTCGTTTCACGGACTTGTGTTTGTTCACAGCTCAGTTACCACTCACCATTCATCGCTACGCGTTAACGCGTTCGATGCTTGTAGCTGTCGCCACGGCTTTCCTGCTTATAAACCCACTCCATCCTCCTCCTCCCTTCCCCGTCCGACGCTGAGAATGATGAGGCTGGTCTGTGGAGTTTTGGCGTTCTTGGCCGCAGCATTCGTCGCCGGAGCTGACGACCCCTATCGGTTCCTCACCTGGACTGTGACGTATGGGCCTATCTATCCTCTTGGAGTTCAGCAGCAGGTTTGTTCGTTGACTGCGTTTTGATTCATGCTTTATAGAGATGGAAGTAGATGGTGATCTTGGTTTTGGTCTCGAAGGGAATCCTCATCAATGGCCAGTTCCCTGGTCCTCGCCTCGACTGCGTCACCAACGACAACATTGTCGTCGACGTGATCAACAAGCTCGACGAGCCACTGCTCTTGACATGGTAGCGACGGCGCTTGTTCTTCCTTTCTGGTCTGGATTTGGGTTTCCTGAGAGAGGGATCTGTGTGCAGGAACGGGATCAAACAGAGGAAGAACTCTTGGCAAGATGGAGTGCTGGGGACCAACTGCCCCATCCCCCCCAATGGCAACTTCACGTACAAGTTCCAGACCAAGGACCAGATTGGTGGGTTCACCTACTTCCCCTCCACCGGCATGCAGAGGGCGGCGGGTGGTTTCGGCTCCCTCAATGTGTACCAGAGGCCGCAGATCCCGGTGCCGTACGCGAAGCCCGCCGGCGACTTCAGCTTGCTCGTCGGCGACTGGTACAGGGCCAGCCATAAGGTAATAAGACTGAGCTGCAGACATTGCTTCTCCGAGAGTGACACTGAATGCGTCTTCGCGCTGTATGTTGCAGGCGTTGCAGAAAGCTCTGGATTCAGGAAGCCCGTTGCCTTTCCCAGATGATCTTCTCATCAATGGACAAAAGTACACTGCCTTTGCCGGAGATCAAGGTATCTCTGCTTCACTGATCAGCAGTTTCTTCTCCATTACATTCCTAAGCAAAACATGGTGCATTGTGCAGGGAAGACTTACCTCTTCAGGATCTCGAATGTGGGCATGACGACCTCCATCAACTTCAGGATCCAAGGCCACCAGATGAAGCTTGTGGAAGTAGAAGGATCGCATACTCTTCAGAACATCTACGATTCCCTCGACATCCATGTCGGTCAATCCTTGTCCGTGCTGGTCACGCTTGATCAGGCTCCCAAGGACTACTACATCGTCGCCTCCACCCGGTTCACCCGGAAGGTCCTGACCGCGGCCGCCGTCCTCCATTACAGCAACTCTAACTCCCCTGTTTCCGGTCCGATCCCCGGCGGTCCGGCCTACGGGCTGCATTGGTCCATGAAGCAAGCTAGAACATTCAGGTACGAGTCGCTCTAGCCATCTCATGATCGATGTTTTTGGTGACAGCTTCCACGTTTAATCTGATCTTTTGTTTTCGTTGGCTGAAGGTGGAATCTGACAGCAAGCGCAGCCAGGCCGAATCCGCAAGGTTCGTACCACTACGGCAAGATAACCAGGTCGAGATCGATCGTGTTGGCCAATTCAGCAGCCGTGATCGGTGGGAAGCAGCGCTATGCTATCAATGGTGTCTCCTTTGTGGTGCCCGGTACGCCCTTAAAGCTCGCCGACAACTTCAACATTGCCGGGGTCTTCACTTGGGACAGCCTTCCGATTCCGCCGGCCGGAGGTTCCCCTGTTCTTAGCACGCCGGTGGTCCGGTTCAACCTCCATGATTTCGTCGAGATCATCTTCCAGAACACCGAGAACACCATGCAGACATGGCATCTCGATGGCTACGACTTCTGGGTCGTCGGGTGAGCTCTTGAAGCACGTTGCTTGGTTGCACTAGATCAAAGCAAGCTTGCACCGGCAATATGGATCTGTTTCTTACGATCGATTGCATGAATGATGCAGCTATGGCTCTGGAAAATGGACAGAGCGTCTCCGAAGACGGTACAATCTAGCGGACGCTGTCACCAGACACACAGTGCAGGTTAGTAAATGCATCTACCGTCATCTCGGAATGCAGTGTCTCAAATCTCTTCATGGTCTGCAGGTTTATCCAAATGGATGGTCTGCGATCTTGGTGTCATTGGACAACCAAGGAATGTGGAACCTGAGGTCTGCAATGTGGGCAAGACAGTACCTGGGGCAGCAGTTCTACATCAGAGTGTGGACTCCGGAGAAAAGCTACGCAAATGAGTACGACATGCCTCCAAATGCCTTGCGGTGTGGGAAGGCTGTTGGCCTTCGCTAGTACTCGCAACAATAAGAACCTTCGTTCAACCTCTTGAAACTTGTGTCAAGAGAGGGTGGGCTGCAAAGCAACAGAGAACAATAATGAGAGAGTGCAAGAAACCATCTTTACTATGTCACCTTTGTATCTCCATTTGTTTTCTTACACGTATCAACAGATCAATTGCAAAGATCATTCCTACGTGGTGATTTCGCAGATTGAAGAGATCTCTATGAATAAGTCTAATTGAAAAGATCTCAGCATTCCTTAAATGAAAGCTCCTGACTGTTAGAACATTAAATATTTTACTTTCTTATATATATAAGAATCTCAATATTATTTTTTAAATATAAATATTGAGATACTAATTACAGTTAATTATAAGAGGTAATATATAATTATCCTAAAATATCTTAATCAAAATAATATTTATCTATCTTTAATTTCTTGAATTACCTATGAGGCTACAGTATGTTTTTGTATTAATTTATTTTCCTTTTATTTATTTACTATGGCTGCGGTTTTAGTTTGTGAGGTTAAAATGATTAAAGCATTTATAAATCATCACATGTCTTTTAATCAGTGTATTAAAAATTATCATGTATCCTCATTTAACATTAGTTTAATTCCTCTTCTTGTTATGCTGTATCTTTGAAATAAAAATGAATATATATTTTCGGAATATGCCGTCTGTATACATTACTCGGTTCATTTACATAACGGGTTTGGATTCGGATCTAATCCACAAGTACGCGATCCGCTATTTGTTGCAACGTCCGTTAAAATCATTGTAACGGGATGGAATAAGGCACTTGATCTGTTAAATACTGTTATAACTAGTTGATGGTAAGCGCTGGTTCGTTATGTGGCGCATTCTGAGCCGTTTGATCTCCATGTCCTTCGTCATCTGTCGCGTCGGAGCAGGATATGGGAGACCGGTAAACGTCACCGCCGTCGCTTTAAATGTGCAACGCGAAGACCAAATCGATCGAAGAATGCGAAATTGGGGGAATTAAATGGCGATGCCTTCTACTGTTCTCGTCGCCGTCTTCCTCCTCTTCCTCGCCGCCGGTTCCTCCGATTCCTCCACCGTATCCCTCCCCTTTAACTCCTCCTTCACCCTCCTCCCTCCCCCGCCACCGGATTCCCCACTCCCTCGACCGCTCCTGAGGGAGGTGGCGAGGGCGCTCGCGGCCAAGGAAGGGTGGGATCCGGCGGCTGAGGTTAGGATCGCCGATTTCGACGGAAAGACCGCCAGGGCTGGCGTGTCACAGAGGTATGAGTTTCACGTTAGGGTCGGTAGGAGGGCCATGATCGTGAGGTTCTACGATGAGGCCGTCTCGTGGCGAAGGGCGGATGGGGCAGTTGTTGAGTCCGGGTCGGACTTGGTCGCTGGTGATGGGGTCTCAGGGCTCATGCCGGCCGTCAGGGCTTTGGAGTTGGTGGGGCCGCTCGATTTGAGGGTTGACGGCGGTGGTGGAATTGCTGATCTGATCTCGCTGCATTTGCCCACTGTGAGCTATCTTCCCCTATTGCTTTTTTCTTTACACTTACTTGTTTTCTTGACGCAATTTATAAGGATAAGGTTCTTTACCTTTATATTTTTAGTTCCAGATTTAACATGCGTCTGAACGAATTGGTGAATGATGTGATGCGGTGGTTATTTAACCCTTCCTTTTTAAGAATCGTAGTTTTGCATATCTGACGGTTTGTAACTTCATTTCTTGTAGTACGATTGATTTAATTGGGATTGAGGTCGTCGATTACAGATTGATTTGAGTACAAATCGGTGTTGTTCACTTGTTCATCAATAATGACGATCTGTCCTACCTGCCTATTGATTGATTGTAGGCTCAACAAGTTTTAGCCAGGACTTTACTCTTTTATGATGTTCTATGTTCATGTCATTTTAAGTGATTGATCTGAAGTTCCAAATCGCCTTATATCATTTGCTGAAAAGCAGTAAAAGGGAAACGGAACAGTGGGAAGATAGAGCTGAAGTAAACCTAAATTCTTCCGTTAAAATGATAGCTTAAACAAGCGAGAATTGTGTTGTTGGATACTGAAGGCCGGTGAAATTAAAATTAAAGGTTTAGAAAGCATTACATTAGGAACTTGTGCAGCCGTCTTGATCTGCTCCATCAAACTTGAGAGTGAAACATGTGTTATTGCGACTTTCATTCATAACTGAAGTCAAAGACTTCAAATATTACATAATATTTTAACCTGGTGGTTCTTATATTGTTTATGAAAATTTAATCTAATTCCTTCTGGTTTTGTTTTCTACTTATGCAACTAGCATTTTCCATCATCTTCTTCTAAATCTTCTATATGAAATTACGTATTGTTAATTGAAACCCTCATGTAGGCAAACCTTGTAAAATAGGCTTCTGTAATGTTTATCGTATTCTATTTTTGTTTTTTATGTTTATTAATTAATATATTTTTTGTGATATTTCTTTTAGCCAGCATACGATCTCATGTATTATCGTTAACTTTAATTGTGTGCAGCTTAAAGTCTAGCCATGGTAATCTGGATCAGGATTGTCCTGAGAAGATTGGTGAACTGCTTTTTGTTGAAGACAATATAAAAGCTCAAACATTTGTAGAAGAAAAAAATATAGAAAATGGAAGATGATTAAGAAATTGATGGAACATATTCTTATGATCACTATAAAATCTACAAAGCATCAACAGATTTGGTCTGTGATCTTACGCAAATATTATTATTATATACATTTAGCAGTGATTTTACTTTATTCATTCAAAATAGTCAAAATTTGGGAAATGGATATCATATGGGGTAAGGTTTTTTAAAATGCACCCATGGAATACGTCTTCCTCGCATGTGGCTGCAGACATGTAGGGGACATTTCTGGTATTCTCTTTTTTTGCATGATAGGAAGGGATCAAGATCAGTTGATTTTAGCCTGGATCAGTCAAGCCAGATAGGAAATTGGTAATTAGGATGTATTCTAGTTTCTCTGGTCAATTCAAACAATTTATTATAAAGATTAGTATCGGAAGTTTCGAACAACAACAATAACAAAGTCGGAAGTCTCAACTAGTATTAGAAGTCTCCTTCGAAGGGAAATCAACTGATCAGAATTGGCCATTATCAACCTTAAAAAGCAATGGTTGTATTATTATAATATCACAGTTTGTCTGTCATTGATTTTTTTTTCTTTTCTTTTCATATAGATCCTAGTGTCATTTTTTTAAAAAACTGAAGATTTTCTTTCAAGTTAAGAATTTGCAAATTACTGAACTCAACTCTTGTTGTCATACTATCAAATATTCTAATAATTTTTTGCTTTTATGATTTGTTCAAACACAGAGATAGAGGAAGTAATTTCTATTTGGAGTTTTCTTGTCCAAAAGTTAAAAAAAAACACTAGGGAGTTTGTAATATGAGCTTTCTAGAAATTTGACATTCATTTAGATTCATATTGAACCAAGAAGGTTACTGAATTAAAGCATTGAATCCAAGAGTTCTGTGAATGATCAACACGGTGGGATCTTCACTGGAGAGAAATCTTTCAAAAAAAAATTGCAAAACTAAGCACATATACATTGCATTGTCTTCGACATGTAAATCAAAGAACACATTGCTAATTTGCTATTCATTTCATTTTAGTTTCTTCACTTGGGCATTCTTATGACAAATCTGATTTTGAGCAAGATTTTTGGACTTTGTAAAAGGAGAAATGCTGTATCCATTTGGTTTTGTTTATAGTGCTTTGTAGCCAAACATGCTTCATACAGTATGGTTCATGATGGTTATTCTGCCTTTAAATTTTAGTATAGTTGATTTGCATATGTTGGTCCAACAGTCCCTTGTTTCAATCTCTCTGGAAAGCAAATCTCTCTCTCTCTCTCTCTACATATATATATATATATATGTATGTGTGTGTATATATGTAGAGAGAGAGAGAGAGAGAGAGAGATTTGCTTTCCAAGTGCTACTTATTTTAGTACATTATGAAGAAGATGAAGATTTTTTTTTTCTTTTGCAGTCAAACATCACCCATAGTGGCTTAAGGCGGATATTTGTTGGTACTGGCGTCATGATAAAGATAGAGGGTGCCCGAGGAGTCTCTCTCAGCCACCCTTATGATATTGGGCTTTCGCCTAATGGAAGCTTAGCCGCACATGTCAAACACGATAACAAGTTTTGGCACCTTGGCTACTCCTCTTGCGAACCACATCTCTCGGTACATGTTGTGGGCTCGGTATCGGTATCAGCTCATGGGTACCATAACACCGTGGGTGACATCGAAGCCGCATTCGAGACGGATGATACTGTTGAATTGCTACCTGCAAAATGTTACAGCAACAGCCATGCAAAGCAGATGTCATCCTGTTCGTTTTGTTTTGCCAGTTCGAGGTTGAGCATGGTAGACAAACTGGTTGGGGGCTTGCTCGGCACCGATGTCTCTCCCGACACATCCGTACGATTCACCAAAGCAAAGATCACATCGGCAACTTTAGTCAAGTTCCGGTTGCAGCTCGAAAGAGACATCACCGAGAACAACAACGGGAGCTTGGAAAAGGTGCCAGAATGGAAGCAGAAACCCAAGGTTGCACAAATCTGGTTGGAGATAATGGCCAGAGTGGAAGGAGAAGGGCGGCTGAAGCCTGTGTTGGTAAAAAAGCTGAGGCGGCCTTACACCATCGCCGATTCTATTTCGTTCAGCAGTTTGATGTTGAATGTTTCGTTCACAAAATTTCCGTCGTTCGTTGTACCTCCCGAGGCCCTGACATTGGACGTAAAGTGGTAGGGAGGATGTACAGTTTCCGTCCGGTAATCTTGGACTTACAGAAAGGAGATGAAGTGCACATAACTTATATCCGTCGGCTGCATACATAGAGGCCACGGAGAGTGAGCATTCATGGTAGGAAATTGCTTTCTTTCTATGTGGCGACAGAGGTTGTAAATTAGTAGAACCCGTCATTCTGTGACAAAATAATTTGTGTTGGATTACCAGAATATATATATATATATATATATATATATATATATATATATATATATATATATATATATATATATTTGGTCTGTTCCAAACTTTTGGGATCGGAGTTAGAACCCATCATCCTGTCATCATTTGTTCTGTTTTGGGCTATTTGGAAAAAATGTCTGGTTTAACCCAATGCATGGACAGAAGAATGGATAGATGCTGTGCTTCTTTACAGCTCTTCCTTGTTTTCACCGTGTAGCCTCGAGGACTTTTGACAGCTAAAATTAATACACAGGACATCAATTTAGATCGGAAAAAATATAGATGATGATGATGATGATGACGAGAAAATACTAATCAAAAGTTGAGCTGGTCCACACCCTTATCAAGTGAACAGCAGCCAACTTCCGACATTGCCTTAGTGTTCGTTTCATCGAGTGGTAGAACAAAAAGGAAGCAAGATTTCAGATTTGGCTGTGGCTAACAATCACGTAACGACGTCTGGTCCATGGGTTCAAACTTGGTAATGCCAGATACCAAATGTTTTGACCCACCCACCATTAAAGGATTTCTTGACAGGTCAACCAGGATCATTATTAGGGTTCACAAGAACCATCATGCCGAGAGGTGTCGGCATTCCATCATCCATGATTCCTAGAACATGCATCAGAAGCAAAAAAAAGTTGGACTCATAATATTTGTTCATGGTGACACACTAAAATTCATAATGCAAGTAATCTTGAAATAGTTGTCTAAACTACAAAACCTGTGTGTCTGCAAAACATTAATGATATGACATGAAGCACCCAGATGGAGAAGGCTAAACATGGCAACCGGTAAGTAGTCGATACATGCGGTGGAAATACCTCAAAACTCCTTCACCAAATATGCCGGTTTCCACCATGGCCACTTGTTATATCGATGGTCTCTGACAAGCAGCAAAAAGTTGCCAGCTGATGAAGGCCATCACCAGTGAAGAAGCCAGTTCGAAGGCTACTACCTTGGGCGGGTGCCACCCCAAAGCTCTTCTCAGGTAGCTGCAATGTTTATAATTTCTTTTAAAATAGAATGTCCACAATGAAACGGTTTGCGTTCAATGTCATTTAAGACCCATGCGAAATTTTATGAACCAAATGAAATCGAATTGGTTGGTGTTCATAGCACAAACACAAGCAACATTGGATTTATCATGCACATCCGTGTAACGATTACTTCACATCATCAACATGGGTTGCTGTGTCAAATCCATGTTTAGAACTTGTGATAGATGGCTATAAAGCTAACAACATGAGTTGAAAGAGAGGTAAAGAACCTTGTGATAGACGGCATCGTTGCAAGAACACCAGCACATGCATAAATTATTGGTATCAGAGTTTTGGGTTTGTTCTTCCTAAGCCACATCAAGGACCCAAGTGCAGCAAGGGAGAGATTTAATACCTGATATCAGGAAAAGAAAAAAGAAAACACACAATAGGTTATTATCAAGATAATTTAAATAAATTAAGCTCATGTCCTCGTACAAAATGAATAACTTGCTATCCTAATTGTATAAGGATATCAAAAATAAATCATAAATAATACGAAAAGAGTTATAATATAAAACTTTTTCCTAAACTATAGTACAATTAACAACACTAAGGAGAAGTCTGGTCTCCCCAATGAAGAAGGATTTGGGGAGATCAATCATATCAAATAAAATTAATCTAGCCTTCCAACTCTACGAGTTGGCATGCATTGCGACTAAGACAGACAACAGCAGATTACTGATTACCTATTACTCGTAAATTGTTTCTTTTAGTAGACACTAGTTTGACAATCAAAAGTAGTGCAGATAATTTTGCCAAACTCGAGCAAGAGAATTATAGATACCAGATTCGCATTTGCTTCGATGCCTTGAAAAATGTATTCCCACGTGAATTCTAATCCTCTAGCTCCCACCCAAAGAGGTGCCAATCGGTGCAGCACAGAATCTGCAAAAGCCCAACCTGCATGCAACGAGAAGTCACATCATGCGAAAAAAAAAAACAATATAATAATATAATAAAATGGCAGTCACACACCATCACATGTTTGAAACTGGTAGGAAAACGCTAAAAGCAAATTTAGAAGGTGGATATTTAAAATTAACTAAATTAAGCTCCTAGCAATATATGCTGTGTCAGATACTACCGACGTCAGATTCTAGAAATATGAAATTCAAGAAAATTAAAAAAGCAACAATAAGAAGGCCAACAAAGTAATGGACATGACAATGAAGATTGATCTGTCGATAAAGATGTCAACATGCGAGCTATCGTAAAAAACTTAAAGAACATAGTTCCAAACATTTAGGAGTACAAAATTAAGCACCATTGACACAATCCTCGAATGATGATGACACTGTGGGATAGGCATCTCAATGACTAGGTTTTCTGATCTTTTGTATACAGGAACACGTATGAAAAGATAACATGCACAACCCATCTATATAAGCTCGGTTTAGTTGTATTTTCCTCCATGGTTCAAGGATATTTAGAACCAAGTCCCTCGGTTAACATCATATAGGGCAAACACAAAATGCAAGCTGTGAAAACACAGGTACTAAGAGAGTTGAAGTACAAATGTGAAAAACTGATTGACCTGTGGGTAACTCGTCTTATTTCCTAAATTATTACATTGGTGTACTTTCACTCTGAAAACAACAGAGATTCCAGAAGAATTGAATGCCCAAATTCCAGAAACCAGGAAACAAATAGCATTACTTTCTTACCGAGACCAACAGCCTGGAACTTATGATTTTGAGAAATGTTTCTGTGAATCAGCTGCGTCAATGCAAAATAAAGTCCAGCTACATCTATGAATCCAATCAAAGCTTTCAGCAACTCCTAGTGAACCAAATGAATAAATTAAGTATTTGTAGCGAGAGCAACCTGGACATGCGTATATTTTTGGAAACAAAAACTCTAGATTGAGGCATCTAAAAGACATGCAGGGAACCACCTGATAGGGATCAAAGCTGTCATTCTCGGGTACTTTAAGAAATGTTGCCAGGCAAATAAGCTGCAGGTAAACCATGCTGAGGTTAGGAAGTGAAAAGAATAATCACAAGAGTGTAGGAAGTGAAAATCCTAACTGGAACATTCAGACGTGAAACTTACAACAATAATAATTTCATATATCAAGAGAATAAAAATTAAGAATAAGCAAGTAAAATTAAAATTAAACATTTTATCCTTCTAGATAATTGAACAATAGTGTATCAGTTTAACCAAGAGTAAAGGACTAGAATAATCTACAACAAACAATAAAAAGACTCCCATGCAATAAAGTTAAATATGAATGTGCGAAGATATATGAAAATTTTACCCCAAAAAAATCCACATGTTTTCTACAAGTAAGGGTTTCCCCAAATAACTCAAAGACAGCCAAAGAGGTATCACACTTTTGTGAAACAAAAAGAGGAAATGAGAAAGAATAACAAAGTAAAGGAGAAAAGGTGGAGATTGGCTAAAAGTTGTACTAAAATAAATCTTTTTTTGTCATAACTTCCATATGCACGTAATCTGAAGAAAAGTAGACTGTTGAGATCTAAATTTTAAAAAGCTATTATATAGCTGAGTTTCGTGGTAAACACGATTAGTTTCATCCAAGGATTTTAATTTCGAATAATACCGCCTATACCTGGCGGCACATACCGGTCCGTTAGCAGACCGATACACGGACCGTCCGCTACCGGTAGTAGTGGTGAGGGAGAAGAAAGAGGTCGGTGACGGAGAAGAAAGAAGAGAGAAAAGAAAGAACAAAACCTGGAGATCCGATGTGGTGATGTCACGGGGAGAAGTGATTTCTTCTCCTCAGTAGAAGAAACCGAGTGAGGCGAAGCTTTTTTTTTTTTTATCGTGCGGGGAAACCGAGCGACGTCGCCGAGCCAATGCCTTTCCTTGTTTTTTTTGTGCAGGGAAACCGAGGTGACATTGCTTTTCCCTTCACGTGGAGAAACCGAGCATTCCCCGCGTGTTCCATAGTTTTTTTTTTAATATATATATATATATATATATATATATATATATATATATATATATATATATATATATATATATATATATATATATATCATATATATATATATATATATATATATATATATATATATATATATATATAGTATTTTTGATAGGTATTCAATGCCACAAATAATGTTAAATTAAGAATGAAATCACACAGCAAGATCATTAAAATTACACTTAAGGAAATACTTAGATATTTTTTTTCACATACAAAAAAGTCAACTGCAGTAAATTAAATTTACAAACCTTTACTAATGTAGTTCCCAAATAAACTATAGCAGCTTTAACAGAAGTTCCAATTGTATCATACTCTGACCTGCACGAAGCACATGGAATGAGATATGATCTATAATATACAGAAGCATATGATATTTTTATGAAAAGTCAGCTTTGGTTCTGATAACGTAAAAATCGCAAATCTCCATCAACAATGATTACAACAACAGTCATCTAAAAATAACCATACAAAAACATGTCGATAATTGGACAAAAAGTTCTGTAAAGTCAGCTAATAGTAAACTAGAATAAGTTAGGATCTGATGCAACAATCAACTTCAACAAAGATCATAAGCAGGTTGAAGTTGCACCTCTAGCCCCAACATCCACAAGTACCCTTTCTTGTGGTACAGATTTTTTTAGAATTTAACTCTGTTATTTCTTGTCATCTATAACTTGACTCAATTCCCTGCTGCAACATTGTACATAATGGTCATTTGTAGACATATTTAAACAACTAAAAATGACTTAGAACTGATCTTATGGACAAGAACATCTTCAAATAATGTTCTCTACGCCTATCTATAGTAGCTCCTTAGAACTGTTCCTCGCATACAAGAACTAATCTTATGTACAGAATCTTACCTTGTGTCATATACTCAAGCAATATGTTATTACTAGATCCAACCTTGATAAATCTAAAATTAGATGGTTGTCCACGAAATATATTGTTCCGTTACCAATTTCAGTAACCTATCAGGCAGATATAGTGCTGGTATACATGATGGTATGTAGACCCATATCATCCAGTTCCACTCCAAAAAATAAAAAAAAAATTAAAATGAATTAATATGTACCAGCATTGAGCTACATGTTTCGATACCACAGCTTGACTGGACAAATAAATCCCGACCTGCATGAATTGGCCCGACTGATATCTTAAATCTTAATTTCATGCATTCTATTTCTAGCAAGATGAAAAGTTAAATAATTTAAACAGCTAAACAAACGAAAGACTAAGATCTGCATCCCTTCAAAAACAAACTAAGCAAAGATTACAAACTTTGAATATTTTCAACAAAGTTCAGCAAGTCAGAAAAAGGATGACGCCTTGCACTAGGCTCCGGCCAACGAGCATTCTTCACTTCAAGTATGAACGGAAGGTTATACCCACAACTTACAGTCTCC
Source organism: Musa troglodytarum (assembly GCA_023547065.1). NCBI lineage: Eukaryota > Viridiplantae > Streptophyta > Magnoliopsida > Zingiberales > Musaceae > Musa > Musa troglodytarum. The sequence goes on along the minus strand of CP097508.1, from coordinate 55,232,579 downwards.
CCCATTCCTACAGACATTCCTTGTCCCCAGAGGTGAAATAGAATTGTGTAGCACAAACATTAGCTTCCAAAAGACACTTAAACTTAAGCGCAAACTTATCCATCGTCGTCTTCGGATTTACCACATTGTTAAAATGCTAGCTCGACATGCAAATCTAAAGCTAAAGAAACGTTAGCGAATTCTCTTCTTCAAGGCTCACAAATAGCTCCATCGTCACAAAGAAACACCATGACAAGCCCCGACCTGAATCTCGCCAAATAATTTGCTAAGTAGAACAAAGGTGAGAATCCCTACGCTCGATGAGAACAAGGATCATTAACAAACTCACAAACAAATCGAAGCGAGCGAAATCTAGGGTTTCTGGAAGTAGCTCGGGATCGGATCTGAACACAAATTGCACCTCAACAATCCCGCCGACGAGGAATCGGAGGATAAGTGCGGATCGGCGACGGAGATCGAAGGAATCGATGGTCAGAGAGGAGGAATCGGGGCTTACAGGGGAGTGGCGGAGTAGTAGACGGCGTGAGGGCCGAAGGTGAGGATGGCGCAATTGAAGAAGTGAAACACCGTCATCTTCCTCCCGACTCCTCCCCCTCGCTCCCGCTCTCGGTTCGTTCGCTAACAGCCTCCTCCGCTGCTTTGTTCGACGGCGGCTGTTGCGGAGACCACAAAGAAGACACTCCACCTCCTCCTCCTCCTCTTAATGGGGCAATTACGAAGTCGACCACTATTAATGGGCTTCCTGATTGGGCCTTACTTGTGGGCCGGATTTTATATTATGAATGATCTAATGGGCTTTGTAGTGACTAAAAGCACAAAAAAAATATATGCTTTAATTAACAGCTAAAAAAACATTTATGAAAAGGTTATGAGGGTTTTATGAGTTCTCCCTAAGATAGTTATCATATTTATTGTACTTGATTAAGTCTGTAGAATTTTCTGCTCAAAATATCTAGAAAAATGATAGTATATTTCATCCCTTAATTTTTTTTTTCTATCAGATGCATGATTTATGCTTGCTATCATGTAGTAGCAGATTGATTCAGACCCAATACAAAGAATTTAAATGATTTGACCAAAAAATATATTTGAATGTATAATAACACTGCTTGATTTTATTTTAATTTTTTATCAATGTTATTATTAACTTGATTATAGCTGTCCGACATATGCATTGGGTTCAAACCTATTTCCAAATCGGATTGAAAAGTTGGTTAAGATCACATAAAAGGGTATATTTAACTTGATAATATCCCTTTGATATTTAAGTTAGTAAGAGGTTCAAAATATTTAGTAACGAAGTTCAAAAATATGAATCAAAGAAAAGGTCTCCTAATAAAATAATATCCCTGAGAAGTACTTTTTATAATGTGAAAACCGATGAATATTAAGAATATTTATATATATTATTCAATCATAGTTATGAGATCATGTGTCAAACTATCAACACTATAACATTGAAAGAAAAGATTTATCCAACTAATTTTTTTATTAGCATTATATTATCATCTATAGGGATCAAGTCAGCATCCTCGTCTGCATATGACTCACAAATCTCATAAATTAAATATCAAACGAGTGTTATGTGACAGCGACCTATATATTATTTCTCAATATTAATTATTATATTTAAAAATTAAAATCATTAAATTAGACACAAATCATGATTTATATTATTAACAATAGAGGTAAATCATGTTCAAGGATGTCTTGTTATGTTATACGTGTAAGAGAGCATTCAAAATAAGAAACTAATTTAAATAAAATTTTCATGATAATTTATTTTTTGATGTATTCCCAAAAAATTTATTTGTATTATTTCTAGATAGAAAAGATGAATTTACTATTAATTTAGTCCATGAGATAATCTTAATGTTTAAATCTCCCTACAGAATGACACCATTCGAACTAGAGAAATTGAAAAGGCAACAAGTGAGTTCAAAGAAAAACTATCATAAAGGATTTCATCGTGTGCAAAACGTGGATTTAATCATCAAATAAGAAAGTGTTTTCAGGTGTTATCACAAACATGTGAGGGTAAGACACGTCTTCAATTAGATGCCATGAATTGTGCTCCGATAATTGCCAATATAATCCAATAATTTTGATGTGCACCCCAACGCGATTTCTCAAGTAAGAACAGGCGGGCGGATGCACCCGTGACCGTACCCCGAGTTGTCCCCCACACACTCCACGACACGGCGTCAGGATCGCGTAGTCCAAAGCGTGCAACGACGTCGTGTACCGCCGTCACCCTCGACCGAATCGGGACGTGGCGGGGCGGCACCGTTTGCTTGCAGCAGTGGAAGAAGCTAAATGATCGAGCTCGAGCCGTCGTTTGGTCTCTCATTCGACCGAAACTTCACCTACCACCTGCAAACAGTGGCACAGGTGGCCTCCGAAGGAATCCATTTTGCAGTCTTCCACGCACAGATGGCACGTTGCATGCATGCGAGGATTATGTCATGCTCGAAGCAACTTGGACATTTCCATTATTTCGCTTGGAAAAAGGGTCTTCTAAAGCACGCATATATCCTGTTAAAACACGCTTACTTGGTTCATACACTGTTAAATCCAGTGAATATTTTCCATGAATTTTATACACACGCACAGCATCAAGATGGGGACAATTGCCGTAACACAGCCTCCACCCTTCCCACCTCCTTTCAAGCGTCAGATGAATACGTTTCAGTCTCCATCACGCAACTCGACCATGGAAACTGACACGCATAAGTCTTCTCTCATCTTTCCTCCACAGTCCTCTCTCTCTCTCTCTCTATTCTTTTACGTATCCATCTTACAGGAGTTCTTCCAGGTGAATCATCGTCAAGAAAGGAGAGAAAACAAGATTTATGTTGCAGATAATTTGCATTGTGATTCATGTGTTGGAACACTGAATGAAACACGTTAAACCGTGTCCGTAAGCTCTTCTAATTCCACTTGATCTTTGTTTCCTTCTTCCTTTTTACCGTTGACCATGTCAGCAAACGTCGACGCTCGTTTGTTTGCCACTTGTCGCGAAAGCATTCGAGGGCCCGGTGAGTTTTCAAAGACTGGTCAACCGGTTGACGCGTACTCGTATTCCAGAAGCAGTCAAAGTTTCGGTAGTTACTGTGCGGATCACCTGTATGAGGAAGGTCTGGGAACAAAAAATCTCTCTCTGTCGCACGTCGTGGGCCCCAGTAAAGTTTGTGGGGTCCGGACGTGGTTGCGCTCTGACGGCTACCCGTGGCTGTAAGCGCCCGCCACGCGCTGGTCCCACTGCATACTGCGCCCGAACCGCTTCCGTGAGTCCGAAGTGATCTTCCTCCACGTGGCGTGGCCTCGTGCGTTCCTTCCTCTTGTTTAGACGCCCCCCCGCCTCATTCCGGTCGACATTTGGATGTGTAGATGCAATCTTGTCCTTCTAACAGCTCTTCATCTTTCAGCTTTCTTCGCACCACAACTTCCTCCATATTCTCTCCCCTCTCTTTGATCCGACAGTCGTCTTTGGAGTTTATATTATTGGATCGACGATGATGAATCGAAAGGGAGACACGGGAAGCCCGCAGCGCAGCTGCAAGCTGTTCGACCTGCTCAACGCCGACCCCATGATCCAGTCCGAGGACGAGCTCTACACCGGCGCCGGTGCCGGCGGCGGCATTGCCCCTTCTGCCACCGTCAGCCCCGGGTGCTACTCCGACCGCAACCAAACCAGCACCGGGGCTTCGCCCTACAACCTGTCCCCGTGGAGCCCCGCGGTTGTCTCCCCCTTCGCCAAATCACCGTGGGCCTACCTCCCCCTCCTGTCCGAGGAGGCGCTGGCTGACCCCGCCGCCACCGGCCTCGTCGGATCGCTCGTCCGCGAGGAGGGTCATGTGTACTCCCTCGCCGCCGCCGGGGACCTGCTCTACACTGGCTCCGAAAGCAGGAACATCCGCGTCTGGAAGGGACGTCGAGAGATGTCCGGGTTCAAGTCCAGCAGCGGCCTCGTCAAGGCTATTATAGTCGCAGGTGACAGGATCTTCACCGGCCACCAGGACGGGAAGATCCGGATATGGAAGACCTCGTCGAAGAACCCGACCGTCCACAAGAGAGTGGGGGCCCTCCCAAGGCTCAAGGACTTCTTGAAGAGCTCCATCAACCCGTCCAACTACGTCGAGGTGCGTCGGCACCACAAGACCGTCTGGCTTCGGCATTTCGACGCGGTTTCTTCTCTCAGCCTCGACGAAGAGGCGGGGATATTATACTCTGGGTCGTGGGATAAGACGGTGAAGGTGTGGAGGGTGTCGGACTCCAAGTGCCTAGAATCCATCAAGGCGCATGACGACGCTGTCAACGCGGTGGCGACGGGGTTCGGCGGGTTTTTGTTCACGGGGTCGGCGGACGGGACGGTGAAGGTGTGGCGGAGGGAGGAAACGGGGAAGGGAGGACCCACCAGGCACGTGCTGGTGCAGACGCTGCTACGGCATGAGGCCGCGGTGACCTCGGTGGCGGTGGCGGAGGCGGCGGGGGCGGTGTACTGCGGTTCGTCGGACGGGGTGGTGAACTACTGGCGGTGGGAAGGCTGGCGGCGCCAGCTGACGCACGGAGAAAGGCTCCGCGGGCACCGGATGCCGGTGCTCTGCCTCGCCGCGGCAGGGAGCCTGGTGGTCAGCGGGTCCGCGGACATGACCGTGTGCGTCTGGCGGAGGGAGAAGGCGGGCGGCTGCGGGGCCCACGCGAAGCTGGCGGTGCTCGCGGGGCACGCTGGGCCCGTCAAGTGCCTGGCGGTAAAGGCGGAGGACAACCACGCAGACGTGGCCTGCGGTGGGCCACGGTACGTGGTGTACAGCGGGAGCCTGGACAACTCGGTCAAGGTATGGCGGGTGTCGGAGTGGGACACCGCGCGGGGAAAGACGCCGGAGCAGGCACCGGCGGAAGCGGAGCCGTCGTCTCTGCGATCGAGAGGCGGCGGAGCAGGGGCGCCCCTGGCGCAGCGGCGGAGCTACGGTGCGGTTAGAAGCCCGACGGTGGGCCACGCCGTCGAGGGCGGGCCTCCGCGAGTGCGGGCGGCCGCATGAGCGCACGTGCGGACAACGTGGCCCGCTTGATTTATGTACATCCCAATTCTACACAGCAAAGCATAAAAAATAATTTTTCTTTTTTTGTACTTGAGAGTGTGCGTCGTCTACAGACCAAAGTATATTTTATGTTTTGGTGTTGCCAGCGAGTGTAATTAAAACTACTTTTTATAAACAAAAGGGTATTAATTACTCGATTTCTTGTTTTTGTTTCACCTAAAGTAATATAACGTGCACGTATTCCGACCGCATCGGATCGTATTATTTACATGGGCATGGGAAGAGAATCTGCGTCAGATTCATTTGCGGCACGTCATTGCCATGGCCGAAGATTCCTTCCCTGCGAGAGCGGGCTATATGGATGGCTCGAGCGTGCATACGTCGCTCGATTCTGTTTAGAGGCCACAAGCAGTGGCGGCCGGCCCCGGCCGCCCATATCGGAGGGATGTGGGCTCGTCCGTGTATGGCCATCGGAGCAAGACACCGCCGAGCCGACAACGGAGCCGATGTGTGATGTGGACGTGGGATCACCGAAGCACCATGCACATACGTTGACGACAAATCTCACTCTGCAAGTTTTGTGGGGAGTGAAAGTAGGAGAACTTCACAAAATTCCTGTGGTAAACATTCTAAATTCACGTTCACTGAATGATTTAATGGTCAACAATTGAGGCAACATGACAAGAAGGCCCAGCAAAACGATGGAGCCATCTTTTGTGGGCCACTTCTGCAAAATGGACAAGCCCATGAAAACAAAATGATGGGGAACAAGAAGAACAGACAGGGCATTTCTATGTATCATCTTACCTCTGGGTCGACTACTACCCGCAATTCTATTTGCTAGCACAATGGGATTTTTGTGGACTCGACAATGTTAGCCAATGGAGAAGCAGGTGTGTCTGCGGGTATTGGGCCAGAAGGACCGGAAGGTTAAACGAATGAGTTATATCTAAGTTCCGACCTCGACGTTCGAAGGGCCAGGTCGACGCGGGCCCCATGTCTTTCGATTCGATTGCCTCCGTGTCCTCGACCGGTTTTAAATCTTTCGTTTGGAGCCGTTCTCCAGGGAGAGTGCAGCCGAGATGGCGGAGGAGATGCGGAGCGGGTACCTGAGGATGAAGACGGATGACTACGCTTCTGTCGGCGGCGGCGGCGGCGACGACCTGATCCGGTCGGACCTGCAGGAGCTCGGCGTGGCCGCCAGGAAGCTCGCCGACCACGCCCTCATGGTCGTTGGCGGCTTGGGTTCCGGCGCCATCTTCTTCAAGCTCCTCGCTTCCTTCGCCGCCATGTCGGTTCTCCTCGATTTCGTTTCTTGTGTTTTCCTAAACCCTCTTCCTCCTTTTGTGCGATCGATTTGTACCGGTGATTTATCCGCGTCCTGGCCGCTGGTCTCGGCTCTCTTTTATCCTCTTGGCTTTCTTTTCTGTGGGTTTACAGTTGCTTTTGTGGTATCTGATCCTGATTCGGAGCATTATGATCTGTTTTTTGTCCTTTGGGATCGCGGGCCTTTTTGATGGATGATGAAACGAAAAGTTTCAGTTTTTCCGCATTTTAAATTGCTAGATCTTGGAGCCCGTGCTGAATTCGACCTATTGCTCTCTCAGAATCGCCAGATTAGAAGTCTTATACTACGCATAAGAACATTTTACTTTGACGAATTTATTTGATTCTAAATCTGGCGGCCATTTAAAGTTTGGTTCCTTTCTTGCGGTAAGAGTGACATAATTGATGGCTTCTAAGAGGAATAAGTAATTAAACCTTTTCATGTCTGCTAATCATTCTTCATTTGATACCATATCACATCTTACCAGGTGGAAAGATGGCCGCAGCCTCAAACACCAAGTGAATTTTGTCCAAAGACTGATCTTTAATGCCCTCTGATGCTCTTTGGTCATATCATCATTCATTGGGGAACTCCTTAGTTAAAGAAAAGCGATGATGTCAAAATCTGTAGCTCGCATCGTCTTAACAAATCGATCGCTTTTAGTGTATATTTCATGTCCTCTTATTTATATTTAAGTCAATCACTATATCGAAATAAAGAATAAATAATTAAGATGCTATCCAATCATAGCTACAATTGAATTATTTGCTGTAAACCCAGGACACCAACGAAATAGTATCATCGATGAAATAAAATCTTCATATTTGTTAGGTTTAATCTGTGATTAGCCCCCCTTCCTGCTCTGGGAGCTTTATTAGTTTGATCCTTTATCATGGAGCTTATGTCAGTGAATTATGTAATTCTCTCAGCAACTTTATTTATTCACCATGATGTCATGTGATTGCCACCGTAATTTCATACTGGATGATCTATTCTGAGCTCTGGAAGTTTTGCAATATGACTTCTAACTAATGATGCATTTAGCTTGAACCATATGATTGTCCCTGAAGCTAAGCTGTTGCTCTGATTGCATACTTTAGCTTAAATCACCTTTCATTTTTTGTTCTTTCTGCAGATATCTGTTGATACTGGATCGAACTAACTGGAGAACAAACATGTTGACTTCCCTTCTAATTCCATACATCTTCTTGAGCTTGCCATCTGTTATGGATATTAAATGTGACGTGACACCTGATCCTGGGTATGACACCCGGATGACGTCATTGCCCCTCCTACGCTCTTTAGTCCCGTGATTTGATCGCCCGACGTCGCTTCTCCTCTACCTCGCCCCGACTACATGTAGGGTTGATCACGACACCGGTCTGCGAGGTCAGGTCCGTACGCCACCCGCAGACGCAACCGGAAGCGTGCCATCCGTCCGACCTATTTAAGCCGAAGGGGTAAGACAGGCAAGGAGGTGAGTGGACTCGAACTCTTCAATTATCGGGGCACCGGCCGACGGACGGGCTAACTTAGGCGTCGGAGGGTCGGGCGGAGCATCCTCCGACCGCCTTGCTGCAGTCTCTCTCCGACTCTGGCGCGCGCGCCTCGGAGCCAGTGAGCGAGAGCCATCGACGGACCCGAACCATACCGAGACGACCCCCGGGTCCCTGGATTCTACGCCATGCGCCCCCGGGTCACGGTAAAAAGTTGTTTCCACCAACAGATTGGCGCTAGAAGGAGGGCCCGTTATCGAAGGTCTACCTGCTCCGCCCTAAACGACTCATGGACGAAAGGTCGCTTCCCGGAGGCACCCCGGCGGAGATCCTACTAAACTCTGAACCCTGGAGGGACGATCCCGCCGCGATCGCAGATCGCTACTGGAGTTTATTCAACGACTCAGGACTCCACCCGCCGAGTCGGGTTCCTCCGCTTCCTCCCCCCGTCACCGCGGAGGCCTTTGGAGACCTTTCTCAATGTGTCCGAACCCCAAGTGCTGTCGAGCCGTCTTCCTCGCTTCTACTCCGAGGCGGGAGGGCCGAGCCTCGATCGACCCAACCCGTGCCTCATGAGGCACCCCAGCACCATCTTCCCACTTCACTTGGTTGGAGGCCGGAACACAGGCTCTCAGCTGGGCATCCCTCCCGAACCCGAGGTGGTGTCCTCATATTCGACGGATTTATTTCGCGCTCAACTTCGCTCTATCGCCCAGCGCCTGGATGAGGTGCAAAGGGATGTCCGTAAGTCCAAAGAGGAGCAGAGGGAGGAGCCCCACTGGGAGTCCCCGTTCGCCAGCGACATACGGGAATACCCGGTGCCCTTAAACTTTCGCCTCCCCTCCATCGACCTTTATGATGGAGTCAGTGATCCGGCGGACCATGTTGCCGCTTTCCGAGCTCAGATGGCCCTATATGGAACCTCGGACGCTTTGATGTGCCGAGCGTTCCCCACCACGTTGAAAGGGTCCGCTCGTGCATGGTACAACACTTTAAAAAGTGGGACGGTGACATCCTTTGAACAGCTCGCCAAGGACTTCGAGCTACATTTTTTGGCGTTCGCGCGATCGAAGCCTTCTATCGCACTCCTCACGGTTTGAAGCAAAGAGGCGAACCCTCTCCCACTTTGTGCGGAGGTTTACCACGAGGTACGGAGTTATCCGCGCTCACCCATCGTTGTTGATGCGGCGTTTATGATAGGATCGCGACCCTCGAGTTTCTCTTGGTCCTTGGTGGAGCGACCCCGCGTCCATCGCGGAAATGTTTCAACGGCAAGTCAATATGTGGCGGCGAGACACGGATGTCGGGAGAAGGAAGAACGACCAAGGGGGCATTCGACTCCATCCCGGCGAACGTCAACTAGGCGGCGATCCCGCACTAAGGCGCCGGCGGGCATCCCGACCAATCGCCGCCGCCGCCTCCCCCTTGAATGCGTCCGGATGCAAATATTTCTCCGAGATAAAGGCAGGGAATGCTCGAGCCTCCCGCCCGATGAAGGGCCGGCGAGCCGATCATACCCGATATTGCCGCTTCCATCGGCAAAACGGGCACGATACTGAGCAATGCCACGAGCTGAAGCGGCAAATTGAGGAGCTGATCCGAAGAGGCCACTTAGACCAATACCTCCAGCGTCCACGGGAACTCTCCCTACATCCCGAAGGCCTGGTCGAGCAACATATCGACGTAATTATAGGGGGGCCCGTCGCTGGAGGGCATAGTGCCTCGGGACGAAAAGCCTACGCCCGTGCCGTTGCGACCGGGGAATACCACCCTCCTTCCAAGCCAGAGATCACTTTCCCCTCAGGGGACCTGGGGACGTCAGAGCATGATGACGCGCTGGTGGTGTCGGCCCGAATAGCCAATGCGCAGGTCAGAAGGATTATGATCGACACTGGCAGCTCGGCCGACATTCTTTACTTCGAAGCCTTCTTGAAGTTGGGTTTGCCGAAGGAGGCCCTGAAGCCCCTGCACTCAGCGCTCACCGGGTTCACCGCGACTTCGGTTCGCCGCGGGCGTGGTAACCTACCGTTAACTCGGTGATTCCCCAAAGACAAAAACTATGCTGGCGACTTTCCTGGTGGTCGATCTCCCTACCGCGTACAACGCCATCCTGGGCCGGCCCACCCTCAACAGGCTGAGGGCAATTATATCCACGTACCACCGGACCCTGAAGTTTTCGACCAGTGCCGGAGTTGGGGAAGTCCGGGGAGATCCTCAGGAATCCAGACGGTGTTACCTGACCGCGATCTCCCTGGGTAAGAGAAAGAGGCTGGAGCAGCCCCTCGAAGACCCGCGCGGGACACAACACCCGACCCAGCGTCCCGAGCCGATAAACCCGGCGATTAACATTCCGCTGCAAGATGACCGTCCCGACCGGACGGTCGGGATCGATCTGGACCTGGATGATCAAGAGCGGGCCCAACTTATTAGCCTCCTCCAGGAAAACACCGACGTCTTCGCTTGGACAGCGGCCGTCCTCCCGGGAATCGACCTCGAAGTTTCTCAACACCATCTGCACATTTCCCCGACCGCTCGCCCGGTAAGACAAAACCGACTCGGGCTCTCGGCGCCAACAAAGGCGTGCAAAAGGAGGTCGACGGGCTCTTGGCGTCGACTTCATTGAGGAAGTCAGGTATCCCGATGTTGTCAATGTAGTCCTCGTAAAGAAGCCTAATGGAAGGCGGAGGATGTGTGTCGACTACACCGATCTAAATCGTGTTTGCGAAGGACTGCTTCCCTTGCCTAGGATCGACCGGTGGTCGCTCAACCATGAGGCATGCCCGCTTCTCCTTCATGGACCCTACTCCGGTTACAACCAGATCCGGATGGCGCGAGGATCGACAACACGCGGCTTTCCACACACCCCAAGGAGCTTATTTTTACAAGGTCATGCCGTTCGGATTGAAGAATGCTGGGGCCACTTACCAAAGGACGGTGAATAAGGTGTTCGCCCACCAAATAGGGCGAAACATGGAAGTATATGTCGACGACATGATTGTAAAAAGTCACACAGGGGCCGCCCACCTTGATGACTTGCAGGAAACCTTCTCTACGCTTAGGAGATATGGAATGCGCCTCAACCCAGCTAAGTGCGTCTTCGGCGTGACATCAGGGAAGTTCCTGGTATTCATCATACACGAGAGGGGAATAGATGCCAACCCGGAGAAGATCCGGGCTCTCGTCGACATGGCATCTCGAGAACAATGAAGGAGCTTCAATGCCTTAACGGGAGGATAGCGGCTCTGTCGGTTTGTCCCGGTCGGGAGATAAGTGTCTTCCTTTCTTCCGAGTCCTCAAAGATCCGAAGAACTTCCAATGGACAGCGGAGTACGAGGAGGCTTTCACACGCCTGAAACATCACCTATCCGAACTTCCCCGCCTTACCTCGGTGTCTACGCCGGAAAAGCTTAGCCTCTACCTGGCGGCGTCTCGACATGCAGTGAGCTCAGTACTGGTGAAGGAAGCCTCCGACACACAACATCCGATTTATTACACCAGCCATGTCCTGCGTGGGCCGGAGCAACGCTATCCCCCCATCGAAAGATTGGCATTAGCACTTATCCTGGCGGCTCGGAAGCTCGCCCTTATTTCCGAGGCCCACACGATTGAGGTAATCACCGACCAACCTGCGTCAAGTTCTCTCCAAGTTTGGCGTGGCGGCGCGCTGAAATGGTCGGTGGAGCTATCCGAGTTCGACCTTCGCTATAAGCGAGAACGGCCATCAAAGCCGAGCCACGGCGATTTCATCTCGAGTTGACTCGGTAGAGCGGCGTGGAGCAAGTTTATCGAGTGCAGGTCCTGCGTGGATGGATCGTCTGGCTCGAGGTGCCGGGCGGACTCATCTGGAGGACCCGACGGACACACTTTCGGCGGTCTCTGCGCCCGGCCGAGGCCACGAACAGCGAGGCGGAATACGAGCGCTCTTGGCGAGCCTCGCAGCAGCGAGATCGGTGAGAGCGATCCATGTTCTCCGATTTCCCAGCGGTGGCCGAACAAGTCGGCGGAGTATCGAGCGCGGGACGACCATGTCCAAATACGATTGAGGTAAAGACCGGACCTCGAACTTCTCGTTTCACTTTGTCTAGAGTGCCCTGTGTCCCCGAGCGGCCGACCAGCTGGTTAGCCTCGGGGCCGAACACGAGGAACATCCAGGTCGAAGAGCTCACACCTGCCGGTCGGTGGCCATCATGGAGATAGGGGACCCGAGTCGACCTCTCCACCTCGTGGATTCGTGAAGTCTTTGAAATACAAGCGCGAGGATCTGCGAGGATGACGTCAGCGTGGCGGCTCGCGAACCAGCGTGGTGCTGCGAGATTGGCGGCCGCTCTACAAAGGTCGTTTTCTCATCCCCTACTGCGATGCTTAGATCCCGAGGCGAAGTAATTCGCCGAAGTTCACGCGGCGAGACTGCGGGGAGCATATGGGTGGCGAACTTTGGCCTTCAAAATACTACGCCAAGGCTACTGGCCTACGTTGCACCGAGACGCCAAGGCTTTTGTGCGACGGTGCGACACTTGCCAACGCCAAGCCCGTGCCCCGTAGCTTCCCGCGGTCCCGCTCACCTCCATGGATTGCGCCTGGCCCTTCGCGCAATGGGGAATGGACCTTTTGGGTCCGTTCCCCCCGGCGTCCGGCCAGCGGAGATATATCATCGTGGGGATTGATTACTTCACCAAGTGGGTGGAAGCCGAGCCCCTGGCAACCATTACGGCCGAACGGGTCGAACGGTTCGTATGGAAAAACATTGTGACCCGATTCGGCCTTCCCAACGTTATCATCACTGATAACGGCACCCAGTTTGCCAGCGCTCGGTTTAAGGAGTTCTGCGCGAGTTATCAGATCCAGTTGAGGTTTAGTTCGGTGGCCCACCCCCAGACCAACGGGCTCGCCGAGGTGACCAACCGATCTATCCTAGACGGGCTTAGGAAAAGGACTTCGGAAGCCCGATCAAACTGGGTCGACGAGCTCCCGAACATCCTATGGTCTTTGCGGACTACCCGAAGGCGGCGAGTCCCCTCTGACTGGCATTCGGCGTGGGCGATCTGCCGGCGAGTTAGTCATTCCAACCTTCCGGGTGGAAAACTATGAAGAGTCCACCTCGACCCGGGGAGTTCGGGCGGTCTGACACGCTAGAAGAAGCGCGGGGCAGCAGCGCACATAAAGATGTTAGCGTCTGATCGAGCGTTGCGGAAGCTATAATAAGAGAGTGCGCCCTCGACCCTCGGGATGGGAGATCTAGTACTACATGGCGAGTAAGTGACCCGCCCACTTAAGGGCAAGCTTGCACCTAAGTGGGAAGGTCCCTACCAGTAATCAAAGTCGTCAGGCCAGATGCGTTCGACTACGCGACTATGATCGGACGATGGCTGAGGACACGGAGCGTCGAGAACCTCAAGAAATACTTTGTTTAAGGGCCAAGCAATCGTCGATTCGACTCGGCTATTGGAGTTAACTTGGAAATCACATTGCCATAAATGAGAATTGTATTGCAAAGTTTTGGAGTACAAAATGAGCCTCGAGGAAAAAGTGTTACTGAGGTGAGGAAGACCCTCCCAAAAAGAAAAAAGTAAAGTCCCTCAAGAGCGGCTCCGGAAGGCTGTCGTCGAAGGAACCTCGCGGGCATGTTCACCTCGTCCTCGGGGCGGGAGGTGAAGGATCCTCCTCGGCCAGCGGAACTGGAGGGCATGTTCGGAAATCGGGCAGGCAACCTTATATCCATACTCGTAGGATACCCTGCGTCCGGTCTAGCCCGAGGAGGAAGCCCTCCGAGGCTTCTTGTATTCTTCGATCGCCTCTCGGTCCCTCTCGGCGGCTGCATACGCCATAAGAGCCTCCCGGCGGCCTTTGCCTCGGCCTCTTGCGAAGTCGGCTTTGCGCCAACTCAGAGGCCTCCTTAGTGCGGGCGATTCTCGGCCTCTCCGTCCGGAAGCTTATGCGGATTGGCCTCCGGCGCGGCGGCCTCGAGCTCGGCGGTCGGTAGCGTGACTTCCGCGCCCATGTCGGCGCCGCGCTGCTCGGCGGCGACAACGCCTCGGGCCCGGACCCGCTCGGGCCTCCTCAGGTAGCGCGCTCGAGTTGCGCTCGCCCGATCCGCCCACCGGCCGTCGTGGACCCGATCGTCGAGGCGTGGTGTAGTGGAAATTCTGCCGCAGAAAGAGCGATGAATAAATGATGAGCAGTGTTTACCCAAGGAATACACGCGAGGCGATGCTTACCCACAGCAGAGCTTGGCGACTTGGCGATAAGAGCCTCAGGGGCGTGTATAGATCGGGCTATGTCGGGATGAGCGCCCCGGTAGGTGGCGAGGCTCTCCCCCGGTCCACACTTTGTCCCCCCGGGACAAACTATGCCACCGGACCACCAGAGGGTCGCTCATCGCCCCAGAAGGGACCTTACCCATTACTCGGGAAAGGAAGGCCTGATCCTTCCCCGGTGGGATCCGGCACAAATCCTTCATGGCCGGGGGACGCTGGCCCTTCCCGGTCGTCCCCTGGCTGGGCCCGGTGCTCTCGGCGGGAGCAGAGGCATCCGGACGGACGGTTGCTCCAGTAGGAGGAGCCACTGGCACCTCAAGGTCCACCACATCTTTGGCCTTGGACCTTTTCTTCGGGCGTCCCCCTTCGGTTGTTCGAGAGTCCCCGCTTGCCCAGGGACGGCCGGGCGCGAGGGCGATCTGCCGGGTGCCGAATCATGGAACAACCGCAGGTTCACCATTTCTGCAAAAGACAAAGATAAGTTAGAGGCTAGAGTGTGGCAGCAATCCTGAAGATAGGAAGTAACAATAGCCTACCCCGAGAACGCGGGCTAAGCCCCGCCTCCACAAGCCATTTCTCCGACATGTTGCGGATGACTTGCAAGGAGGGAAGAATCATCCTCAGCTTCTCGAGGTGCGCACGCTCCTCGGCGTTGAGTTTTGGGGCAGTGTTGTCAATGGTCCTTGAGGACCACCGAACCCCGAAACCCCAGTCTTTCTTACACTGGACGAAGAAGAAGCGCCTCTTCCACCCTTTGTTGTCGGTGGGGGCGCCGCTAACCCGGAACCTTGCCCGGGCAGCAAGGAAATATCCCCCCGACCCCTTGAAAAGGCGGAAGCAGGAAAGAAAAAGGTTGCGGGTCGGGGTGATATTGGCGTAATGGCATTCCCCCAGGAAAGCCACCAGGTACCGCCAAGAATTAGGGGTTACTTGTGAAGGCGAGATCCGCCATAAGGATATGCAAGACACGATGACTGGATGTAGGGGAAGGCGCAGGCCGGCCTGTGGTATCGGCATCCGTGGCAAAGCCCTTGGGAACTGGGTCGAAAGCCCGCTGCCCCGCTTCGGGGGCCGCAAGGGCATATTCTTCCGGGATGCCATAGCGCCGCCGGAGGATCCCTACCGAGGGCTCGTCCAGGGTGGAATCCTGGTCGTGCGGCTACATTATGGCCTCTAGCGCACGCGCCGCCTCCGCACCTGAGGACGGGCTGGAAGGAGGAGATGAGGGGAGAGCGGCGACACGGGTAGTGACAGAAGGGGAGGAAGAGGAAGAAGTAGAGGAGGAGGATGTGGAAGGGAGAGCCATTGTGCACTGACCTACAGCGGAGGGAATCGACTGAAGGATGGCAAGAAACACCGGGGCCAAGGAAGAAAACTCGGAGGAAGACAACGGCAGGACTAGGGAGACGTAAAACTCCTGATGAAAAGTGATGGAGTGTCGCGAGCTCGCTATTTATAGAAAGGGGCCTCGCCTTTCGCCTTCCGAGGTGGGCGACAAAGATGACGCCGCATGCATCGCCCAACGCATCGCGACGGCACCCAAACGCCGGCGCAATATTAATGAGGATCCGACGCGTCCATCGCCTGTAAGTAACTTACCTCGCACGCCACGATCCTCGATTCCAAAGAACCGCACTATCGCGAACCGCTTTTGCACGAGCGGTTCGGTTATCTAGGTCTTGAGCGGCGGTTCGACCATTGGTCTTCTAGGTCTTGTGCGGGCCTCGACCCCTTACTACCGGACGGCGGTTCGACAACAGGGTGTTGAGTGTCGCCTCGATCTTTTATCCCGAACGACGGTTCGATTATTACGGTCTTGAGCGGCGGCTCGACCACTAGTTTTCTGGGTCCAGAGCGGCGGCTCGGCCGTTTATCCCGAACGGCGGTTCGGTTATTATGGTTTTCTAGGTCTTGTGCGGGCCTCGACCCCTTACTACCGGACGGCGGTTCGGCAACAGGGTGTTGAGTGTCGCCTCGATCCTTTATCCCGAACGGCGGTTCGGTTACAATGGTCTTGAGCGGCGGCTCGACCACTGGTTTTCTGGGTCCAGAGCAGCGGCTCGGCCCTTTATCCCGAACGGCGATTCGGTTATTATGGTTTTCTAGGTCTTGTGCGGGCCTCGACCCCTTACAACCGGACGGCGGTTTGGCAACAGGGTGTTGAGTGTCGCCTCGATCCTTTATCCCGAACGGTGGTTCGGTTATCTAGGTCTTGAGCGACGGCTCGACCACTGATTTTCTGGGTCCAGAGCAGCGGCTCGGCCCTTTATCCCGAACGGCGGTTTGGTTATTATGGTTTTCTAGGTCTTGTGCGGGCCTCGACCCCTTACTACCGGACGGCCGTTCGGCAACAGGGTGTTGAGTGTCGCCTCGATCCTTTATCCCGAACGGCGGTTCAGTTACAATGGTCTTGAGCGGCGGCTCGACCAACGATTTTCTGGGTTCAGAGCGGCGGCTCGGCCCTTTATCCCGAACGACGGTTCGGTTATTATGGTTTTCTAGGTCTTGTGCGGGCCTTGACCCCTTACTACCGGACGGCGGTTCGGCAACAGGGTGTTGAGTGTCGCCTCGATCCTTTATCCCGAACGGCGGTTCGGTTATTACGGTCTTGAGCGGCGGCTTGACCACTGGTTTTCTGGGTCCAGAGCGGCGGCTCGGCCCTTTATCCCGAACGGCGGTTCGGTTATTATGGTTTTCTAGGTCTTGTGCGGGCCTCGACCCCTTACACGGACGGCGGTTCGGCAATGTGGTGTTGAATGTCGCCGATCCTTTATCCCGAACGCGGTTCGGTTACAATGGTCTTGAGCGCGCTCGACTAACGGTTTCCGGGTCCAGAGCGCGGCGTTCTTTATCCAACGCGTTCGGTTATTATGGTTTTCTAGGTCTTGTGCGGGCCTCGACCCCTTACTACCGGACGGCGGTTCGGCAACAGGGTATTGAGTGTCGCCTCGATCCTTTATCCCGAACGACGGTTCGGTTACAATGGTCTTGAGCGGCGGCTCGACCAACGGTTTTCTGGGTTCAGAGCGACGGCTCGTCCCTTTATCCCGAACGGCGGTTCGGTTATTATGGTTTTCTAGGTCTTGTGCGGGCCTCGACCCCTTATTACCGGACGGCGTGAACAGGTGTTGAGTGTCGCCGATCTTTATCCCGAACGGCGGTTCGGTTATCACGGTCTTGAGCGGCGGCTCGACCACCGGTTTTCTGGGTCCAGAGCGGCGGCTCGATCCTTTATCCCGAACGGTGGTTCGGTTATTATGGTTTTCTAGGTCTTGTGCGGGCCTCGACCCCTTACTACCGGACGGCGGTTCGGCAACAGGGTGTTGAGTGTCGCCTCGATCCTTTATCCCGAACGGCGGTTCGGTTACAATGGTCTTGAGCGGCGGCTCGACCAACGGTTTTCTGGTTCGAGGCGCTCGCCCTTTATCCGAATCTGCGTTCGGTTATTATGGTTTTCTAGGTCTTGTGCGGGCCTCGACCCCTTATTACCGGACGGCGGTTCGGCAACAGGGTGTTGAGTGTCGCCTCGATCCTTTATCCCGAACGGCGGTTCGGTTATTACGGTCTTGAGCGGAGGCTCGACCACCGATTTTCTGGGTCCAGAGCGGCGACTCGGCCCCTTATCCCGAACGGCGGTTCGGTTATTACGATCTTGAACGGCACTTGGACTCCTCCTCCTGCGCAATGAGTCAGTCAATCATGTCATGACAGGCAGAACCCCCGCCCGAGGTCTCAGCCGACCGCCCATGTGCAACCGGGTTCCTCCGAGCACCACCCCCCAACCCTCAAAGACCTTCCCGCAGGAGTGGCTTTTTGGGGGGGGTAATGTTATGGATATTAAATGTGACGTGACACCTGGTCCTGGGTATGACACCCGGATGACGTCATTGCCCCTCCTGCGCTCTTTACTCCCGTGATTTGATCGCCCGACGTCGCTTCTCCTCTGCCTCGCCCCGACTATACGTAGGGTTGACCACGGCACCGGTCTGCGAGGTCAGGTCCGTACGCCACCCGCAGACGCAGCCAGAAGCATGTCATCCGTCTGACCTATTTAAGCCGAAGGGGTAAGACAGGCAAGGGGAGGTGAGTGGACTCTGAACTCTTCAATTATCTGGGGCACCGGCCGACGGACGGGGGCTAACTTGGGCGTCGGAGGGGTCGGGCGGAGCATCCTCCGACCCGCCTTGCTGCAGGTCTCTCTCCCGACTACCGCGGCGCGCGCCGCCCCTCGGAGCCCAGCGGAAGCAGGAGCCATCGACGGACCCGAACCATACCGAGACGACCCTCCGGTTCCCGGATTCTACGCCGCACGCCCCTGGGTCACAGTAAAAAAAGTGGTTTCCACCAACACCATCTGTGTTGTTTTTTTTGCTAAGGTGATTACTTCCTCTGTGTTACTGTTTGGAAGTACCAGATTATGAAGTAAATATCCATTCGACCAACCAATAATCCAGACAGCATGTTGTCTTTGTGCCAACATTACAAAATGGTAGCTAGCACAAAAGTTTGGGGTTCCCCTTAGGATGTTTAGGTAGTTTGGAGGATCCACATATCTGAATTGTTAGTATGTATAACAGTCCATAATAAACTGCTGGGGAGGATATAAGGATCAAAGCAGTAACTAGCATCACTGGTGAAAATTTTGCTAGTTTATATAGCTTAACTCAGCACTTTAGGCAAAAAAGATTGTTGTATCAGATGACTTGGTCCTTGTTAGGCATCTTGTTTTCTTACTTTTTCTTGATCAAAAGGGTCTTCTATACATTTTATCTCATCCAGACATGTAGAAAAGGTTTTATGTTGTTGTTCTGGCAAGTTCTAGATTCTCTTCTCCGTGACATCTGTTTAAATGTCTTTGTAATGAATTGCAGAGGAGAACTTGGGGAATGGGTTGCATTGATTGCTGTCATTCTGCGCCTTTTCTTTCCTCGCACTTCCCTGGTACTTAATCCAAAATAATCCAGCTTGCTTTATCATGTTCCTAATGTCAACTGATCTTTCTTAGTTTTGTGATAGGATATGGTATATCTACTGAATGCACTCTTTTGAATATGCTCCAGAGATAGTGTTTGATAAATGATGCTAACAGTGCGATACTACATATTTGCAGTGGTAAAATAGTTTACACTTCAAATTTCATATCAGTAAAATTGCTCAATTACACCCTTATTTACCTACCAGGAATTAAGCAGATCCTACTCTTTTCAACAAATCCTTGATAATTCTTTTCAGCAAATCCATTATAAGTTCTAGCTGCTTGTTTCTTCGAAAAATAATCCTGCATAAGAGTTTGACAGATACACAAACATATCTATCTGACCCTTTTTTTACCTCATGCTTTCCTTAGCTCTAAAGTTATGGAACTTCTTATTTTGGTTTTTAATTGCAAAGTATTACACCATGGTGTGATTATTATTTGGATCGGTGTCTTTTACCTTTCTCTGGCATATGCTTGCACGACATTGTGTGTGCCAAGAACAGTAAACATCACAATTTAACAACTAATATGAGAATAGGTGGCTTTGTCATTAATTGCTATGAAAAAAGGAATTTATCACAGAATTGCATGCTTAATTTATGCAACAGCACACTTTCATCAAGCTACCATACGATGTTCTTGTCTGTGTACACTGAAAATTATATCGGCTGCTAATTGCCTGAATGTGAATTTATCGGTATAGGAACTTAATGTCCAGGGTATTACATGTTCCCATGAATATGAGTAAACTCTAAGCTTGCCTTGTGCCTTGCATGTCACTTTGCAGACTGGTTGGAGATGCCCGGAGCACTAATCCTCCTGCTGGTGGTTTCTCCTGGATTCTTTGCTTACACAGTAAGAGACAGTCTCATTGGTGTTATCATATGTCTGGCTATCGGCTGTTACCTGCTTCATGAGCACATCCAGGCATCGGGTGGCTTCAGGAACTCATTCACAAAAAGCCATGGCATTTCAAACAGCATAGGCATCATTCTTCTCCTGGTTTATCCTATCTGGCGCCTATTACTGCATTTCCTCTAGGTTCCCACTCTCACCAGGGCTCCAAGAACAGTATTGTGTGTTTGAGTGTGAGTTGGAGCCACTGGTGGCCTATGTCTTTATTTGTTCACACATTCTGTTCTTCATGTTCCTTCCACTCAAACATTAATGTGGGAATAATCTCCATTGTAAGACCTGAAGACTCCACTTATACCATTAAAATATGTTGAGCTGAGAAGGTTTTCATGTTATATATATATATATTTTTTTTTCTAAATTTATTGACAATAATGAAAATTCAAGTATTATTTTCATTATTGTTTCTCCAAATTCAAGTCATAAAAAGAGCTCTTTTACCTGAAAGATTGATCCTCTCTACACTGTACTGCTCTCGGGCAACTCTTTTGCTGCAACAAGACTCCGAGGGATGAAGATTTGAGTCGATTCTTTTCTAGAAGAGTGGTGCCGAGTGGGGCCCTCTGGGAAGCAAATGAAACGCTTCGTCCTTTGACCGCGCTGTTGCAACGTGGATCGTTGCTGGCCGTTGCCATGGGATCACATGCTTTTGATCGAACGTTCCCTGACCACAGAAAGTGGGCAACGGGGGGGGGGGACGCGGGACCCTCACCCTTTCCCCCCTCGGTCCGTCCCACCTCGCTTACCACCGGAACCAGCAGTGGGTCCCGAGTGGGCCCCCCGGAAGCGTCGCGAATTGGTGGCCCGAGCTGACGGTGGACGTGGGACCCACGTGCTATTTACGTCCCTCCCCGAAGAGGGCTCGACGACGAAAGAGGACAGGCCCACTTGGTGGTGGTGGGCCCCGCCGGGCAGGTGCAGGTGAATGCCACGTGACATGGGCATCGAACGTGGGGTTGAAAATGAAGGAAGAAATCGAAACAAATTCCTCAACTCACTTGGGGAATCCATTAATTGGACGGACGAGATCGGATCATCAGATGACGTTTCGCCGCGTGATCATCCCGCGGCCGCGCCTCCCCTCTACCACGTACGACAAAAATGCCACGTGGCCGTATGTTGCATTGCTATTGGAAGAAACAAGAAGGAAAGCCTCGGCACGTCCGCTCGTCCAAAGCGTTGCGTCGCTCCCCCTCCGTCCTTGTGATCTGATTCGATTCGGGGATCGGAATTGAAATAAGACGGAAGGTTTGTGGGAAGAGAAGGGGAGAGGAGGAGGCGGAGGGGGAGGGTAGGGTAAGATGAGTGTTGGCGCCGGCGGAGGCAATCGGGGCCACCCATCTAATGCGCTTGAGCTCCTCTCTTCCGTCCGATGGATGAGACGCCGGGGTCCGTCGGTACCACCTCCAGCTTGTCCTTGAGGCTGGGGCAGGCTCTCTTCTCCTCCGCCTCCCTCCTCTTCATGTCCGTCGGCGTCGAGTTCTATAGCTACACCGCTTTCTGGTATTTTCCCTTCCCCTGCTACACCATCAAAATCCGGCGAACTTCGTGTCTTTGTGCCTTAATTTGTTCTATTTATATGCATAAAAATTCATAATTTTACTCCGTTTGTGTCATAAAAATCGTTACTTTATCCCCCTTTTGTTTTTTAGTGATTTAATTTAATTGTTTGGGCGTTAATCGTAACGTTGGATATCATTTGATCCTATATGTTTCCTTGCTCTGTTTGGGACCCTCAAAGTCTGTCTAATTAGTTCTTTTTGCCCCTCCATGTCACCTATTTGCATTCTTGATGTTTGACCCTACCATGATGTATTTCCTTTGGTCTTTCCAACCATTGTTAGGTTTGGATAAGATGATAGCTCAACATGTCGAAAATAACCTGCCGTTGTTGGTTTTGATGATGGCAATCTCACTAGACAAGTTCACATATGTAATGCCAGTGATCATGATGATTTATAGTTGCAAAGACATCAAGAATGTGCAAGTGGAACTCATTAGATGACTTATAAACCTGTAGATAAATTTCTATTGCTGTTTGGTTGGTTCCAATTCATCCAGTGAGCTTACTGGTTGTGGCTCTCAACTTACAAATTAGATTATACCTGCCACTGTAATCTTAACTTGAGTCATTGTTTTTTATACATCTCCTAAAATTCAAGTCTTCTTGGAATTAATATAAGAATGATGTTGAAAGCAATTTGATTCCTCGTGTGTGTGTGTATATATATATATATATATATATATATATATATATATATATATATATATTATAGATAGATAGATAGATAGAAGAATCTGTGTCATTGATGTTCTAAATTTTGTTTGTGATTCTCTAGAGTTTCACTTCGAGGTGTTGGAAAGGGTTTTTTTATATTGAAGAGAAAAAAGTAATCCTAAGGCATAAAGGACTCTGATACTAGAGGCACTAATGCAAGCATGTAAACTATAACATGGCATATATTCCATTTCTTACTTCTGATAGTAAATATGCTATGATGTAAATTTTCTCATTCTAGCTATGCAAAAAACCTGTGTTTCATTTTTTGATCTAAGAAGAGAATCTCCAAAGGGTTATCCCCCAGAATATCGGCAGTAAGCTGCCACAACCATGGCGCATCATCTTTAGTTACCTGATCGATCTTTTAGTCTTAGGCACTTGTCATTGCCTAATCAACAATTTGCAGATTCATCTATTTGAAAGTTTAAAATTGAGATGGACTGCCACTTCAAAATTATTTGAAATTGGCAACAAGGGTGAAGAAGCTAGTGACCAAGTTGCAAAAACATGGGCAAAGCAATCAAAACACAAAATTATAAAAAAGAAAACAGGAGCAAAGAATTTGTCGCTCGTTCTTTGTCAGTCATTCTTTGATAAGTTTCCTATCATTTTCTTGCCAATTTTATCTTAGTTGACAACCTTCTAAGACAAGTACAACAATCAATGTTAGAGCCTTCTTTCTTTTGCATGAACAGTTCCTGTAACTGTATGGTTTACAAATTACTCCTTTGCATGCATCACTGGATTTTGTACTAGATGATAGACATTAATCCTCCTTAGTGCTTGCATTAGTAGGAGAATTGTGTACTGGGTTTGCCCTGTAATTTTACTGGAAGATGAACAATCTCTTTTATCTTCATAATAATGTAAATTATGAGTCAATTTCACTTGTGTTTTCCACTTAACAGCTTTCTAGTCACAATAATGGGATTGGTAATTCCTTGGAGCTGTACGCTGGCGATGGTAGATGTGTACTGTATTTTTGTTGGTTGCTCTCTACGACTTCCTGGACTAATGGTGATCGTTGTTGTTGGAGATATGGCATGTATCTGTAATCTAACACTGCACTTTGCTTCAAGTCCTCAGTTGCTTTTATTGATCATACACCGTGCATAATGTCAGGTATTGTCGATGCTGTCGCTTGCGGCTGCTTGTGCATCTGCTGGTGTCATAGATTTTCTCTTCCACCTTGATGGAAGCTACTGCCCTCCAAAATTTTGTGGACGATACCAGCTATCAACTTCGATGGCATTCTTATCTTGGTTTCTGACTGCTGCATCATCTCTCTTCAACTTGTGGCATGTTGCTTCCTGGTGATGTGATCTAAGCTATTCTAGCTTGTAGAGAATGGAGAATAATATTCTCAAGACCCATAGAATTCTTACTAAACTGTATTTAATAGTTCTCTTTGTTGGATAAGTCCATGTAACTTATGGCATGTTGAAAATTTCGTGAGGCATAGAAGATCTTAGCATACTTGTATGGTCGGTCATGTTCGATTGTAACCTCGGCTCGACTTGACGAAATTGATTTTACCTGCTTTGTTTTCTGGGGGGGATTGGCATATCTGAAACAGAAGAGATCTTTGAGTACTGCCCTCTCCGAAAAAGAAGAGATAATTAAATATTTGAAACTTAGATGAGAGAGAAATTTTCTTGAATGTAAAAAAATTGCCTTGCCTGCATATCGTATTCTTTGTCTCATCCTAATCTAGTCTATGGATTGAAGATGTTTGTACATCATATCCGTATTCTCGCTACTGATTCTATAAGATGTTTTTTCTTACAAGACCTCTTCTTGAAAGTGCAAAAAATTTGTAAGCATTTGTTGTTTCAAATGAAAATGATATATGTGAAGGCCATGTTATATATAAGAAAATTAAAGAACATAATGTATTTCTAAATCACTATAATAGAAACACAAGAAAACTAAATAAAAAAATAAAAAAAATTACATACCTTTAGTTATTATTGTCGAAAAATTTCTGTAATGATTTCTCTTAGTATTTTGGTTTTTCTCGGTTCAGAACTCTCACTTTAGATGGTATAGGAAATCTTGAAAACTTGAAAGAGATAGAAAATCCTGAAAACTTGAAAGAGAGATAAAGTCAAGAGATCAAAACTTTTCTTTATATAAATGTTCTTCCATCAAAAATATTTATTATCATCAAATTTATAATGTTTAAAAATTAATTTAAGTTTGTAACGCTTGGACCATAATTAAGAATTTTAATGATAATAAATAAAAATTTAATAATAATGATTAATTTATAATGAATAAAAAATCGAAATATTTAAATCATAATAAATAAAGAAATGAATGATAAACTTATTGAGAACGGTTATATTCTCTAAAATCAATGAAAATCAATAGTAATTGATAAGGATATTAAGTATGACGAGACACCTGGTCTTACATGCAATGGATGACGTCATCGCCTCTGCGCTCCAGCCCCACGATGTGACCGACGTCGCTTCTCCTCGGCATCGTCCCAACTACCCATCCGATTGACCACGACACCGACTGCGAGGTCGGGCCCGTCGCCACTGCGAGCGATCGGAGCAGTCCTCCGTCAAACCTATTTAAGCCGAGGTAAGGCGGAGAGGAGGTGTGGTGGCCGAGTGGTGTCGGATCGATCTGATCTGAATCTTTTTCCTCTGAACCCTTGCTCCACACAGAAACACTCCGAGAGGTGAGTAGACTCGGACACCCCCGCAACTCTCTGGGGAACTCCGGCCGACGGGCCAGCACCGAAAGGATCTCTCTCTCTCTCTCTATCTCTCTCTCTATAAAACACTCACTCACTCCCATCCGACATTGACTTGGGCGTCGGAGGGGTCGGGCGGAGCATCCGACCCGCCTTGCTGCAGGTCTCGTCCCCGACGGCCGAGGAGCGCGCAGCCGCCTTTCGGAGAACATCGACGGGCGCGAGCAGGAGCCATCGACGGGCCCGAACCGTACCGAGACGACCCCCCGGTTTTCGGATTCCGCGCCGTGCGCTCCGGGGTCACGGTAAAAAGTTGTTTCCCCTAACAGTAATAAATAAGGAACAATAATAAATGGAGAAATGAATGATAAACTTAATGAGAACGATTACATTCTCTAAAATCAATGAAAATCAATAGTAATAAATAAGGAACGATTACGTTCTCTCACTTGGTCCATACGTTTAACTTAATAACTTAAATTAATCTTATCGAATAATTTTCTTAAGAAATAAATACATAAATCATAACGATAAATCCTTTAAGAGCGAGTATTATCATCCATGTATCATGATGTATTTAGTTTCATAAGAATTAATCTTAATATGATAATATTACTTAATGAATAAATATTATGTTTATTCTTGGCCAGCATAAACATATTTTCTCAAATTAATATGCAGAAAATATCACAATATATATAAGAGTTTCAATATAATTACAAAGTTGAACCAGATCCTATTTTCTTTATATGATCCTTGAATTTCAGATGTGGCATGCCTTTAGTCAAACGATCAGCAATCATCAATTCAGTGCTAATGTGCTCAATGATCACTTTCTTTTCTTTTGGCTAAAAACTTAATGTCGATGTGTTTACTTCGACTTTCACTTTTATTTTTCTTAGCCATAAAGATAGTAGTTGAATTGTCGTAAAAAATTCTTAATAGCTTAGAAATAGAATCCATAATTCTAAGTCCTGAAATGAAACTCTTAAGTCATACACCATGTGAAGTAGCCTCAAAACAGGAGACAAACTCAACTTCCATAGTAGAAGTAGCAATCAAGATCTGTTTGCCACTTCTCCGAGAAATAGCTCCACCAATCATCATAAAAATATATCCTGATGTTGATTTATGAGAATCAACGTAGCCGGCGAAGTCTGAATCTGAGTAGCCAATCACATCCAGATTATTTGTATGTCTATACATAAGTATGTAATCTTTAGTTCCTTGAAAATACCTCATCACTTTCTTTGCAGCTCTCCAGTGGTCCATACCTAGATTACTCTGATATCGACCTAGCATCCCCATAGCAAATGCAATATCAGGTCTAGTACAGACCTAGGTATATGTTAGGACTCTAGCTATGAGAATCTTAATTTAGTTTCATTGATAAGGGCATTCATGTAAATCCTATCTAGCCGACCCCTATTAAAGAGGTGAAGAGACCCGCTAGGTTAAGGTTAGGTTGCTTCTTAGAAAAGGAGTCCTATTAGAGAAAGAGTCCTATTAGAAGTAGGAGTTCTAATAGGAAAAAAGTTCTATTAGAAGTATGAGTCCTATTAGGAAAAGAGTCCTATTAGAAGTAGGAGTCCTATTAGGAAAAGAGTCCTATTAGAAGTAGAAGTCCTATTAGGGAAAAAGTCCTATTATAATTAGGAATCCTACTAGAGAAGGAGTCCTAATTAGAAGTTGGTTAGAAGTAGGAGTCCTGAGTAAGAGTCCTATTAGGAGTTGGAGCTTAGAAGCCCTATAAATAGCCATATATTCATCCTCTTTAATCAATGAATAGATTAATCTTTTAGCAGCCTTTGAGCAGCAACTTGGAGGAAGGAACCCCTATAGAGTTCCAAGAAAACCGATCCCCTATAAAGATGAACCCCAAGCTTAGAATCCACGGAGGGTTCTAACACTTGGTATAAGAGCAGCGTTCTTGACATCTCGCTGCCCTTCCACAGCCATCCACCAGCCCTCCACAACCGCGCAAAGCAATTCCCACAATTGCTTAAAAGATCATCGCTGAATTCCGCCGTCATCTCTAACACCGTAGATCATCTTTTGATCTTCCCGTGAATTACAGCAGGTTCTGGTTGTCTACCTTACTACTGTTGCAATTTAGTTATCCTTATTCAAAAAATCTATTCAAAAAATCCAAACAATTCGTTCCTATATTGCTGCATAAACCTTTCGTCGTAAAGTTTTCATCTCTACAATGAAAGTCGCATTGCAAAATTTCAGCCGCATAGCACTGTCTTTTTTATCTTTCTACTGCATTTTTTCTATCCAAATCTCTATGAAATTTTTATGGCAGCTTTGACACTTCCTAACAATGGTTTTCCCTTTGGTTTTGTCGAAAAATTCTCAATATAAACCACTTATCTTTTACGTCCAAACTGCTGCACTTTAGACGTAAAAATCTGCTATAACACCTCTCCGTGATTCTCAATTTTGCCAAACCTTTTGCTGTCGTTTCTTTCTACAAATTTTTTTACAGTATTACCCATTCCTTATCAGTAGATCCCATTTGAGTTTTACTTGAATCTCTTTTGAAAATTTCTGAAAAAATTACATCTTTACTATTGGAATTTTTTCAGCGAAAAATCTGGTATTGCACCTTTGTCCTTTTTTCTTCTCCATAACCTACCAAACCCTAGCCACCTTGCTGCTACAAGCCAAGACGTCTTTAGGGCATCCCTCTAGCCTCAAGACGCAGCCATCATAACCTAGTTTTATAACCCTAACAGTATCAAAAACCACAGCCCAAAACAGTAAACCATTATAGCTGAACCCTTCAATCACCGATCTATTGTCCGAACCTTCCACCACCCCATGCCATTAACTCATCAACAGAAAAAAGACAAGGGTATCTCTTATCTACAGACATATGCTATGGCTTCTCAATATCCAATTGATGCCAAATTTGAAGCATGGGAATCTCGGATTGAATCACGGCTTGAATCGCACTTGGAAGACAAATTGCGCGCTTTGTTTACAGAATTCAGAATTGGACAACCATCGAGTCCAACCAAACTACAGCAAGGAGAGAATTTAGAAAGGACCCTAGAGAAGGAGGGACAGCCCTTGGACATGCTTCAGCCACACATGAGGGTGGACTTCCCACGATGGGAAGAAGGAGACCCAGCGGGGTGGATTTCGCGCGCAGAACGTTACTTTCGCTACTACCGAATGTCGAATAATGCTATGGTGGAGATTGCTATCATCCACCTTGAAGGAGATGCTATTCAATGGTACAATTAGCTGGAATATAATCATGGGGCTCCGACATGGAATCAATTTAAGAATGCACTGCTGAATCGTTTCGGACCTACGGAGTATGAAAATATCGACGGTCAACTCGCAAAGATTCGACAAACCTCTATGATTCAAGAGTACCAAACCAGGTTTGAGAAGCTATCTTACCTTGCTTGTGATTGGACTGACCATCAATTGTTAAGAACATTTATCGAAGGACTCAAGCCAGAGATAAAAGGGGAAGTTAAGGTACGACAGCCCCGTACCATGATGGCTGCGATTTCTTTTGCCCGAATACAAGAAGAACGACTCAACCAAGATGCTTGGAGGATGAGAACCACTCCTAGAACCTCAACATATAAACCCCCTTCTGCTCCCAGCCATCCTTCGCTGCCCAAAAAATTGACAAGAGAAGAACTACGTAACCGATCAGCAAAGGGTCTTTGTTGGCATTGCGACGAGCTGTGGAACCGTGATCATCGCTGCAAAAGGGGTCGCCTCCTATTGATTGAACCTCTTGAAGACATGGAGGAGGAGGTCCAGGAGCATGAGGAAGAGGTCACAGATGAAAAACAGCAGCCAATTGATATTATGATGCATGCCCTTGCCGGTTACGCGAACCCGCAAACAATGAAAGTGGGAGGATTTCTGAAGCAACAACCGATCACTATTCTTATTGACACCGGGAGCACTAATAATTTTATGAACAGTAAGGTTGTTGTCCGGATGGCCTTACCTATTGAGAATTACAACATGTTCGATGTTAAAGTTGCAGATGGATGAATTTTGAAGTGTGATCGTAAGTGCCCACAGGTAAAACTGTTGCTGCAGGACTAAGAGATAATTGCAGATTTTTTCTTCCTCTCTCTCGATGATTATGAGGCCGCGCTTGGCATCGAATGGTTGACGACATTATGTGATGTTTCTTAGAATTTTTTAAAATTAATTATGAAATTTTTACAGCAAGGGGAAACATGTGATATTGTACAGGAAACGTGGGGGCGACGTAACGACAATTTGCACACAACGAATGGAGAAAGTTTTGCACAAAGCATGCAGCGGCTTTTTGGTACAACTTGAGCAGCAATCTAAGGGAGATCCAACCAAATTTGATGATCTAAACCTACTTCCCTTGCTTGCTGAATTTTCAGATATATTTGACGAACCACGTAGCCTACCTCCTAACCGCCGGCACGATCATTGTATACCGATTCTTCCAGGGAAACCTCTAGCAAATACTCAACCATATCAGTATCCCCATCTCCAAAAAGATGAAATAGAAAGGATTGTAAAAGAGATGCTTAAAACAGGAGTTATTCGGCCAAGTTGCAGCCCCTACTCTTCACCAGTACTCCTCGTACGAAAGAAAGACGGAACATGATGAATGTGCGTTGATTACCGAGCTCTCAACGACAAAACCGTCAAGGACAAGTATCCTATTCCAGTAGTAGATGAATTGCTTGATGAATTAAAGGGAGCACGAGTCTGCACAAAGTTGGACCTTCGATCCGGGTATCATCAAATACGAGTGTGCGAAAAAGACATATCGAAAATTGTCATTCGAACGCACAACGGTCACTATGAATTTTTGGTAATGCCCTTTGGTCTCAGCAATGCTCCCTCCACCTTCTAGAGCCTTATAAATAATATTTTCTGAAGTTATCTTCGAAAGTTTGTGATAGTTTTCTTTGACGATATCCTTATTTACAGCCCTCCTCTTGAAAGTCATATTCAGCACTTACGACTTGTTTTGACAATTTTGTAAGAAAAAGTTCTTTTTGTCAAAAAAATGAAGTGTAGCTTTCTTCAACAAAAGGTGGAATATCTTGGGCATATCATATCAGAGGAAGGGGTGGCAGTGGACCCCTCCAAAATTGAAGCAATGCAGAACTGTCTAACCTCGAGGAACATAAAATCACTGTTCGGCTTTCTCGGTTTAACAGGTTACTACCGTAAGTTCATGAAAGACTATGGAAAGATCAGTGCACCCCTTACTTGTTGAAAAAAGATGATTTCCAGTGGTCGGATAAAGCCACCACCGCCTTCGACGAACTTAAAGTCGCGATGATAACAATGCCATTACTAGCATTACCCGACTTCGACAAGACTTTTATTATTGAAGCTGATGCCTCCGGAGCAGGAATTGATGCTGTACTAATGCAAGATGATCGACCCCTCGCTTATACTAGTAAGGCGTCATCTCCTTCCCATCTCAAGATGACTATTTACGACAAGGAGATGCTCGTGATTGTGCATGCGATATCCAAATGGAGATCGTACTTAATTGGGCGACGCTTTCACGTCAAGATCGACCATAAAAACCTAAAATATTTCTTGGAGCGCATCAGAGTAGTAGCATATAGATTGGATTTACCCGCCAGCTCCCGAATCCATCCAGTCTTCCATGTATCGTGTATGAAGCTCAAGTTGGGACAACACGAGACAACCCAAAGCCATCTACCAAATATAACTACCCAAGGAGAGCTCCAGGCCCAACCAAGTGCCATTATTGATCGACGGATCGTGACTCAATGACGACGACCTGCTACTGAAGTGTTAATACAGTGGGCAAACCTACCAGCAGAAGGTGCCACTTGGGAGAATTACGATGACTTGAAGATCAAATTCCCAAAATTCATGGAACGTCAGCCTCGAGGACAAGGCTGATTTGAAGAGGACGGGTATGTTAGGACTCTAGCTATGAGAGTCCTAATTTAGTTTCATTGATAAGGGCATTAATGTAAATCCTATATAGCCGACCCCTATTAAAGAGGTGAAGAGGTCGGCTAGGTTAGGGTTATGTTGCTTCTTAGAAAAAAATCCTATTAGAGAAAGAGTCCTATTAGAAGTATGAGTCCTATTTGGAAAAGAGTCCTATTAGAAGTAGGAGTCCTATTAGGAAAAGAGTCATATTAGAAGTAGAAGTCCTATTAGGAAAAAAGTCCTATTAGAATTAGGAATCCTACTAGAGAAGGAGTCCTAATTAGAAGTTGGTTAGAAGTATGAGTCTTGAGTAAGAGTCCTATTAGGAGTTGGGCCTTAGAAGCCATATAAATAGTCATGTATTCATCCTCTTTAATCAATGAATAGATCAATCTTTTAGCAGCCTTTGAGCAGCAACTTGGAGGAAGGAACCCCTATAGAGTTCCAAGAAGGCCGATCCCCTATAGAGATCAACCTCAAGCTTAGAATCCGCGAAGGGTTGTAATAGTATACATAAGGCTTCCTACGATAGAAGCATATGGGATGTTTTTCATTGATTCCCTCTCAAGATTGTTCTTTGGGCATTAGTTTAAATTGAATCTATCACCTTTCACAATGGGAGCAACACTTGGTGAATAATCCTTCATCCAAAGTCTTACTAAAAGCTTATTGATATAAGTTTCTTATGACAGACCTAAATATCTCGAGGTCTATCTCTATGGATTTTAATGCCAATGACATAAGATTCTTCATCCATATCCTTCATATCAAAATTTTTAGAAAGGAATTGTTTCACCTTAGCAAACCCTTATCATTGGTAGCAAACAAAATATCATCTACTTATTAAATAAAAAAATATATTTTACTCCCACTAGCCTTCTAGTATATACATTGATCCATGGGATTTTCAATAAATCCGAATGAAGAAATCACTCCATGGAATTTAAAATACCATTGGCAAGAGGCTTGTTTTAAATCGTATATAGATTTTTTAAGCTTACAAACCAAGTACTCATTAACACTAGAGGAGAAACCTTTAAGTTATTTTATATAAACCTTTGCCTCCATATCTCCATTAAGAAATGCTATTTTCACATCTATTTATTGCAATTCAAGATCAAAATGAGCAACCAATGCCAAAATGATATGAAGAAAATCTTTCTTAGATATAGGAGAAAATATTTCTGTATAATCAATTCCTTATTTTTGAGTAAATTCTTTTACAACAAGTCTTGTCTTGTATCTCTCAATGTTACATAATCAATCTTTTTTGATCTTAAAGACTCATTTGCAGCCAATAGTCTTTGCTCCATTAGGCAACTCTACAAGATCTCAAACTCCGTTGCTCTTCATGGAATTTATCTCCTCCTTCATGGCATTGTACAATAAATCTGACTCTTTGAAACTCATGGCTTGTGAAAATGTTTCAGGATCATTTTCGGCTCCAATATTATAATTAGATTCTTGTAGATATATAACATAATCACTAGGAATTACTGATCTTTTATTTCTAGTAGATCTTCTTAATGTTGTACCAATATTTTCCTGAGGAACTTGTGGTTCAACTAATTGTTCAAGAGCTTGTTGTAATTCCTGAACTGCTTGATCTATTAGAATACTGTCAGTAACTTGTGAAATCTCAATGATTGGTTGTTCAACACCAGTTTATACTTGAGGAGTGCTATGAACTATAACCAATCTATCACTTGATGTGGAAGGTTGAAATTCTATATGATTATGTGTAGAAACTATGTTCCTGAATTAATCGCTCCCACTGATTATGTCATCCTCAAGAAACTTAGCATTTCTTGATTCCATAATCCTAGTTGTATGAGATAGACAATAAAACCTATAACCTTTGGACTTTTCAGTATATGCAATGAAATATCCACTGATAGTCCTCGGGTCTAGTTTCTTCTCTTATGGATTATATATCTTGACCTCAGACAGACATCCCCAAATGTGCATATGTCGCAAATTCGGTTTTTAACCTTTCCATAATTCAAATGGTATCTTTGGGATAGCCTTGGTTGGAACTCGGTTTAATATATACATAGCCGTCTTTAGTACTTTAATCCATAACAATTTAGGAAGATTGGAGTTGCTAAGCATACTCCACACCATGTTTAATAATGTTTGGTCTCTTCTTTCTGCAATACCATTTTGGCCTGGAGAACCAGGCATAATGTATTGGGCAATAATCTCATATTCTTGAAGAAACTTAGCAAAAGGATCATGTGCTTGTCCATTCTCAATATATCTACCATAATATTCTTCACCTCTATCTGATCTTACAATTTTAATTTACTTATCACATTAGTTCTCAACTTCAGTCTTAAAGACTTTGAAGACATCTAATGCTTCGTTTTTATTATGAAGCAAATATATATATATATATATATATATATATCATGAGTAATCATCTATAAAGGAGATGAAGAATTTCTGACCATGTGCGTTCACGTCTGGACAACATATATTAGTATGAATAATCTCTAATATGTCTAAACTCCTATTAGCACCTTTCTTAGACTTGTTGGTCTGCTTTCCCTTAATACAGTCCACACAAGTCCTAAAATCAGTAAAATCAAGAGTACCAAGTACTTCATTATTAACTAACATCTTAATTCTCTTTATGGAGATATGTTATAATCTCCGGTGCCTTAACATAGAGGAGTCTTTATTAATATTACTCCTTTTAATGCCAACGTGAACATGCATTGAACTATAAGTGTCATTATTTTGTAAAAAAACTATAATAAAGAACATTAGACAAAATATCATTCCCAATACAATCAAATTTATATAATAAAATAAATGATGTGTCTTAAAAATTAAAAGAATATCCAAATTGTATGAGTCTAGAAACAGAAATCAAGTTTTGTAAGAAACTTAGTACATAAAAAGTCATTTCTAATTTGAAAATAAAACCAATATTTAAAGTTAAAATACATGTTCAAATTGGATCCACATGTGAGCCCATCTTATTACTTGATAAGATGCTTTGCTCACTTCTCACTGACTTCTTTAGATTTTGCATACCCTGTAAAAAGTTTGCAATATGGATTGTTGATCCAGAGTCAATCCACTATGTGTTAATGTTAACATTAACCATATTAGATTCATAATATACAAATGAGGTTGGTTTACCTTTCTTTTCAAGTCATTATTGGAATTTCAAGCATTCTTTCTTCATGTGTCCCTTTTTTTATAGAAAAAACACTTTGCTTATTTCTTGATATAAGCTTGGGGTGGTATTTTACCTTTTCCCTACTAATTGGCTTGATTTTTGTCAAATTTATTCTTCTTGTGAGTGGTTACCACCAATACACTCTCACCCAGTTCCATCACTAGCCTCTCTTCTTCTTGAACACACGATCATTAATTTATTAATTGACTATTTGTCATTATGTGTATTGTATGAAATCTTAAAAGACCCGTATTGATGTGGAATAGTATTCAGAATATAGTACACTAGGAAGGATTCTGGTATATCAACCTCAAGTTTCTTAAGTTGAGCCGTAATATCTCACATTTGCATTATATGCTCGCGTACACCTTTTATGTTGCTGAGTCTAAGGGATGATAATTTCATTATTAGGGTACTTGCTAATACCTTTTCTAAAGTGACGAATTGCTCGTCGATAACTTGTAGTAAGTCTCGGACATTCTCGTGCTGATCAATAGAACCATGTATACTAGTAGTTATTTTAGTCTTGATAAACATTACGCTGAGTCGATTGGATCACTCCCATTGCTCAAATAACGTGACCTCAGTTGGAGTGTTGGTATTAGTGACTGTAGGTGATTCATCCTTTCTAATAGCATAATCAATATCCATCCACCCTAGATGGAGGAGAATCATATTTTTCAAATCTTATAATTATCATCCATAAGTTTGGGAATATCATATCGGATATCAAAAAAATTAACAGTTTGAGAAACTGCATAAAATAAAAAAATGCTTATGTCAAAATTTGATGCTTAATAGTCTAAATTGCATGCTTTACCAATGTGAAACATGCCAAAAATTGAATCTCATGACATAAAAATTTGTTTGTGGGCTAAATTTTTAATTCAAATAGATTCAAATGGTTTTTATGATAAAATTATCAAATTATATACCAATTCATAATCCCTATAGGTAAATTATAAAAATAATCTGATATTTTATCATGATTAATTATATAAATATAATAAAAAATCATATATGATAATAATTATTATATTAAATATAATAAATCATAATATAATGTCTAATTCCTTTTGTGATCCTTATTTTAACTTTATATATAATTTTAATCAATTAAGGATGCTATGACTAATCCTCAATTAATTAATATTATATAGATCATTATACATTTTGAGTAAAATTAGCTCATAAATATAAATTAATATGGCCAAATATTCATATAAAATATGAGCAATTTAGTAATAATGAATGTTTCATTTCATCGAAAATATTAAAAATATTATATCTTCAGGATTTTCAACACTAAATATATCAAAAGTTTCAAAAGAGAAATCGAAATCAAGCCATATTCATGATATACGATAAAAATCTTTTCCATATCAAGACAGAGGTTGATCAAAGCTCTAATAGCAAATGTAAGAAAACTGAAGAACATAATGTGTTTTTAAATCACTATAATAGAAACATAAGAAAACTATATGTAGAAACAAAAAAAATTACATACCTCCAACCATTATTGTCGAGAAATTTCTATAATAATTTTTCTTAGTATTTTGGTTCTTTTCGGCTCAAAACTCTCACTTTAGATGGTGTAAGAAATCTTGAAGACTTGAAAGAGAGAGAGCCAAGGGACTAAAACCTTCCTTTATATAGATGTTCTCCCATCAATAATATTTATTACCATCAAATTCATAACGTTCAAAAATTAATTCAAGTTTGTAACGTTTGAGCCATAAATAAGAATTTTAATGATAATAAACAAAAATTTAATAATAATAATAATTAATTCATAATAAATAAAAAATCGAAATATTTAAATCATAAAAAATAGAGAAATAAATGATAAATTTAATGAGAACGATTATATTCTCTAAAATAAATAAAAATCAATAGTAATAAATAAGGAACGATTACAATATATTATCATTATTGTAATCGTCAATTTAATGATATATTCTCTGAAAGCTCTTTCATCATTTGCGATAGTTTTAACGGTGTTAGGGGAAGGAACCGGAAAACGGGTCGCTCGCGGCGGGCGCGATGGCTCCCGCTCCCGCCTCGACCGGCTCCTCCGAAGGTGGCGGCTCGCCCGGACGCCGAGAACGTAACTCGCAGGCGTTTGGATGCTCCGCCCACCCTCCGACGCCTAAGCTGGCCGCCCGTAGGCCGAAGTTCCCCAGAGAGAGTTGCGGGGGTGTCCGGGTCTACTCACCTCTCGGAGTGTTTTTGTGTGGAGCCAGGGTCCTGGTAAGAGATCCAGGAAGGAAAAAGTCCTGAGAAAAAGCCTTCAGAAAAAGCCTCCTCCTCGCCTTACCTGCTCGCTTAAATAGGTTTGGACGGAGGGCCTGCTCCATCTGCGCAGTGGCGTATGAGCCCGACCTCGCAGGTCGGTGCCGTGGTCAGCTGGGCGGGTAGTCGGGGCGATCGAGGAGAAGCGACGCGGGCGATCAAATCGCGGGTGTTATGGAGCGCAGGAGGGGCGATGACATCATCCGAGTGTACGACCGAAGACCTGGTGTCTCGTCATACTTAATACCCCTATCACTACCCCCCCTCCAAAAGCCACTCCTGCGGGACAATTTGGAGGGTGTTTGCTCGGAAGAACCTGGTTGCCCACTGAGATCTCGGGCGGCAGTTCCACCGTGTCGTGTCATAATTGACCGAATCCCTTGCAGGATACGGTCGAGGCGCCGCCAAGACCCGGAAATCGATGATCCGGGAAGCTCGAGATCTCGTAGCCAACCGCCGTTCGGGATAAAGGGGTCGAGGAACCTCAAGACCTGTAGTTACAGTCACCAACCGCCGTCGATATAGTGCCGAGCCACCGCCAAGGCCTAGGATGCCGGCGATCGAGCCGTCCGCCAGATTATGTACCAATCGCTGCTCGGGATAGATGGGGTCGAGGAGACGCCGATTTCCGCTTGCTGCCGACGCCCGTAATCGTGGGTTGAGACTCGCGCTTAGGCCCGTTGAACCAATGGGTGAGCAGCCGCCAAGGTAGGCGGCGACGTCAAGTCCTCGCACACCCGTTGGTACTAGGGTCGAGGTCACGCACACGCACGAAAAACCATGATAGCGAACCGCTGCTCGGAATGTGTGTGGCCGGCCGCCAGGCCTATGAATCAGAGTAGCCGAACCGCTGCTCGATTTGTGTGTGGCCGAGCTGCCGCCAAGGCCTATGAAACCAGTAGCCGAATCGCCGTCGGATGAATGGGGTCGAGGTGACGCCCGATACCCATTGCAGCGGACGTCCGGAAGTCGGGGTTGAGACGCCAGTCCTCCTCGCTACGACCCGCTGCGTTTAGTACAAGGGGTCGAGGTCACGCATGACACGAGAAACCATAGTAGCCGAACCGCCGCTCGGGATGAAGGGGTCGAGGAGACGCCCGATACCCATTGCCGCGACGTCCGGAAGTCGGGGTTGAGACGCGCCAAGTCCTCCTCGCCACCGACCCGTCGTTTTAGTACAAAGGGGTCGAGGTCACGCACACGACGCACGAGAAACCATAGTAGCGAACCGCCGCTCGGGATGAAGGGGTCGAGGAGACGCCCGATACCCATTGCCGCGGACGTCCGAAGTCGGGGGTTGAGACGCGCCAGTCCTCCACGCCATCACCCGCCGTTTTGGTACAAGGGGTCGAGGTCACGCACGACACGAAAGACCATAATAGCCGAACCGCCGTTCGGGATGAAGGGGGTCGAGGAGACGCCCGATACCCATTGCCAAGCGGACGTCCGGAAGTCAGGGGTTGAGACGCGCTAGGTCCTCCCTGCTTACCGACCCGTCGTTTTGGTGCAAGGGGTCGAGGTCACGCACACGACCTGAAAGACCATGATAGCTGCCGCGCTCGGGATAAATGTGGCCGAGCCGCCAAGGCCCTAAGACGATGGTCGAGCTGCTGCTCAAGACCTAGAAAACCAGAATAGCCGAACCGTCGTTCGGGATGTGTGTGGCCGAGCCACCGCTCAAGCCCAGAAGACCGGGCCGTCGAGCCGCCAAGACCTAGAAAACTAATTGCCAACCTGCTCGATGTGTGGCCGAGCCGCCGCTCAAGGCCCAGAAGACCAGCGGCCGAGCTGCTGCCCAAGACCTAGAAAACCGAACCGCCGCTGTGCCGCTTCGAAAAACGGCTCGCGATAGTGCGGTTGCTGGAATCGAGCGGCGCGCGGGTAAGTTTCTTACCGGGGGTGTGTACACGCCGGCTCTTCATTAATATGACGCCGCCGCCGATCGCTCGATGTGATGCTATTGGGCGATGTGGCGATGTCATGCTGTCGCCGGCGGCGGGGGGCGAAAGGTCGAGGCCCCCTTTTTCTATAAATAGGGAGCTCCGCGTCTCTCTACCACTTTATCAGCGGAGTTTTCATCTCTTGTCCTGCCGTCGTCTTCCTTCAAGTTTTCTCCATAGGCTCCGGTGCCTTTTAACTTCTTCCAGCCGATTTCTTCCATTATAGGTTAGTGCGCGATGGGTCTTCCTTCCACTTCCTCTTCCTCCTCCTCCCCATCAGTTACAACCCGCGTCGCCGCTCTCCCTTCGTCTCCTCCTTCCAGCCCTTCCTCAGATGCGGAAGCGGTGCGTGCGTTAGAGGCCTTAATGTGGCCGCACGACCAAGACTCCATCTTGGACGAGCGTACGGTGGGGATTCTCCGGCGGCGCTACGGCATCCCGGAGGAGTTCAACCTCCTGGCCGCTGAAGCGAGACAGCGGGCTTTTGACCCGGTTCCCAAGGGCTTTGCTCTGACCGCCGATGCCCTAGAGGCCGGCCTACGCCTTCCCTGCACTCCAATCATCGTATCCTGCATCTCCTGTGGCGTATTTCGCCTTCACAGATAACTCCCAACTCTGGCGGTATCTCGTGGCTTTCGGGGAATGCCATTACGCCAACATCGCCGACCGCAACCTCTTCCTCTCGCCTCTTCAAGGGGTTTGGGATACTTCGGCCGCACGACCGTGGTTCCGGTTAGCGCGCCCACCAATAACAAAGGGTGGAAGAGGCGCTTTTTGTCCAAAGGCCAAATGGACTGGGGTTTTGGGGTTCGGTGGTCGCTGGCGACCATCGATAACACCGCCTGGCCGAGTGCCGAGGAGCGCGCTCACCTTGAGCAGCTGAGGGTAATCCTCCCTTCCTCTCAAGCCATCCGCAACATGTCGGAGCAGTGGCTGGTGGAGGCCGGACTAAGTCCGCGCTCTCGGGGTAGGCCGTCGTTGTTTTGCCTCTTTTTTGGATTGCTGCCATACTCTATCTTCTGACATATCTGTCGTTCTTTGCAGGGATGGTGAACCTGCGATCCTTCCACGACTCGGGTGCTCCGAGGGGACCATCTCCGCGCTCTCCGGCGGTCTCTAAGCGGGCGGGGGGTGGCTCCCCGCGCACCGTTGATGAGGGGCGCCCGAAGAAAAAG
Source organism: Musa troglodytarum (assembly GCA_023547065.1). Classification (NCBI taxonomy): domain Eukaryota; kingdom Viridiplantae; phylum Streptophyta; class Magnoliopsida; order Zingiberales; family Musaceae; genus Musa; species Musa troglodytarum. Next base: position 55,193,030 of record CP097508.1, on the reverse strand, counting down.
GCTAAGGCCAAGGACGTGGTGGACCTGGAGACGCCAGCGGCTGTGCCGGCCGGGGCGACCGAACGACCGGGCGCCACCACTCCTGCCGAGTGCCGGTCGGGGGCGACGGGAAGGGCCGCCCCTCCAGGCCATGAAGGACTCGTTGGTCACGCCGGGGAAGGATCACCGCCTTTCCGAATGATGGGGAGGTCCTTCGGCCGCCGAGCGACCCTCTCGTGGCCCGGTGGCATGGTCTGCCCCAGGGGACAAGGTGTGGGTCGGGAGAGCCTCGCCTACCTCCGGGGCGCCCATCCCGACATGGCTCGGGATCTATACACCTCCTCTGGCGCTGATCGCCAAGTCCGCCAAGTCGGTGTTGTGGGTAAGCACCGTCTTGCGTGTATCTTCTTAGCTGAGCACTGTTCACTACTTTCAGCCTTCTTTATCTTTGTGCAGAATCTCCACTACACCACGGCCCTCCTCGACCGGGTGCATGACTCCGGCCGCTTGGTGCACGGTCTGGGCGAGCGCAACTTGGAGTTGCGCCGCCAGCTCGAGGAAGCCCGAGCGGGGTCGGGACCCGAGGCGGTTGCCGCCGCCGAGCAACGGCGCGGACATGGGCGCGAAGTGGCGTCGACCGCTGAGCTCGAGGCCGCCGACGCATGCAGGCCGGCCGCGAAGATCCTCCGGACGTTGAAGCTGGAGAACCGCCTCCGGATGGAGGAGGCTTCGGGATTGGCGGCCAGGCTGACCTCGAGGGAGTCCGAGCTGAAGGCCGCCAGGGAAGCCCTTGCTACGGCGGAAGGGAGTCGGCCGGAGAAGGACCGGGAGGCCGTCGACGCTTACAAGAAGTCGGAGGGCTTCCTCGGCCCGACCGGACGGGCCTGCATCGCAGTATGGGTACAAGGTTGCCCTGGCCCGGTTCCGAGCATGTCCTCCAGGCTCGGCGGTCGAGGAGGATCCCTTCGTCTCCTGCCCCGAGGATCAGGGGGTCGACATGCCCGGAGAGGTTCCCTTCGACGACAGCCTTCCCGAAGCTGCGGCCTGAGAATCTCTTTTCTTCTTTTTGGAGGGTCTTCCCTTGTTTTTGTAATACCTTCTTCCCCACTAGGGGCCCAATTTGTAATCCAAACCTTTCGGTAATACAAATTTGCCTTCTTAATACAATCTTCGACTTCTTTCTAATGGCCTGAGTCTGGTATTGACTTACTTCCGTTTTGTCCTTAGACAAAATATTTCTTAAGGTTCTGGACGTTCCAAGTCCTCGAATCGCTGCTCACCATAGTCGCGAGCCTAACGTTCTCGGACTACTTGGATTACTCGGTAGGGGCCTTCCCACTTAGGTGCAAGCTTGCCCTTGAGTGAGCGGGTCGCCACTCGCCTGCATAGGACTAAGTCTCCCATCGCGAGGGGTCGAGGGCGCACCTTCTTGTTGTAAGTCCTGGCAACACTTCGCACGCCAAAGATCTTTACGCGCGCTGCTGGCTCGCGTTCTTCTAGCGTGCCCAGGCCACCCGAACTCCTCGGGCCGAGGTGGATTCTCATAGTTCTCCACCCGAATGTTGGGATGACCAACTCGGCTGGTAGGACTGCTTCCACGCCGAATGCAAGGTAGGGGACTCGCCCGGCCGCCTTCGGGTAGTCCGCAGAGACCATAGGATGTTCGGAGCTCGCCGACCCACTCGATCGGGCTTCGAGTCCTTTTCTAAGTCCATCCAAAGATAGATCGGTTGGTCACCTCGTGAGCCCGTTGGTCCGGGTGGGCCACCGAGCTAAACCTCAATCGATGTGGTAAGTCGCGCAGTAACTCCGAGAACCGAGTGTCGCGAACCGGGTTCCGTTATCGGTGATGATAACGTTAGGCGACCGAATCGGGTCACAATGTTCTTCCATATGAACCGCTCGACCTGCTCGGCTGTAATGGTTGCCAGGGGCTCGGCTTCCACCCACTTGGTGAAATAGTCTATCCCCACGATGATGTGCCTCCGCTGGCCGGACGCCGGGGGGAACGGCCCCAAGAGGTCCATTCCCCATTGAGCGAAGGGCCAGGCGCAATCCATGGAGGCGAGCGGGACCGCAGGGAGCTGCGGGGCTCGGGCCGCATCGCAAGTGTCGACCGCCGCACGAAAGCCTTGGCGCCTCGGTGCAGCGCAGAGGCCGCACAGCCCTAGCGCAGATTTTGAAGGCCAAAGTTCGGCCGCCCATATGCTCCCCACAAATCCCGCCGTGGACCTCGGCGAGAATCACTCCGCCTCATCCGGGATCTAAGCATCGTAGTAGGGGTGGGAAAACGACCTTTGTAGAGCCGGTCGCCAATTTCGCAGCACCACGCTCGGGTTCGGAGCCGCCATGCCTTGACCTCATCCGCCGGGCAGGATCCTCGCGTTGTACTTCGATTTCCCGAATCCACGAGGTGGGGTGGTGACTCGATCCCCGATCTCCATGATGGCAACCGACCGGTGTGTCAGCCCCTCGACCTCGGGATGTTCCACTGGATCGGCTCCCGAGGCCAATTTGGCGAGCTGGTCTGCCCGCTGCTCGGGGACCCGCACCCCGGACAGAGTGAAGCGTGGAAAGTTAGAGGTTTGGGCTTTACCTCGGTCGTATCCGGACATGGTCGAGTCCCGCGCGAGCATTTCCACCAACTTGCTCGGCGACAAGTTGGGAATCCGTGAGAATGTGGATTGCTCCTAGTTGCATCTCGGCCGCCGACGGAGGCTCGCCAACAGCGCCTCGTATTCGGCCTCATTGTTTGTGGCCGCAAACCGGCGGAGGGAACGCCAAAGCGTGTCCGTCCGGGATCCTCCGCACGAGTCCGCCGGCTCCCTCGAGCTGGATGACCCATCCACGCAAAAGCATCCGGCCTCGGTGGATTTTCTCAACGCTTTCGCCCGGTGGTGTCAACTCCAAGATGAAATCGCCAAGGCCCGGGCCTTGATGGTCGTTCTCGGCTTGTAGCAGCAGGTCGAACTCGGATAGCTCCACCGACCACTTTAGGAGACGCTACGTCAAACTTAGAAAGAACTTGACGCAGGGGTTGGTCGGTCATTACCTCAATCGTGTGGGCTTGGAAGTAGGGGCGTAGCTTCCGAGCCGCTAGAATAAGCGCCAATGCTAGCCTTTCAATGGGAGGATAGCGCTGCTCCGGCCCACGCAGCACGTGGCTGGTGTAGTAAACCGGGTGTTGCGCCTCGGGGGCTTCTTTCACAAGCACCGAGCTCACTGCATGCTGAGATGCCGCCAGGTAGAGGGTAAGTTTTTCTGGCGCAGACACCGAGGTAAGTCGGGGTAGCTCGGATAAGTCCGCTTGTGCCGGGCGAAGGCTTCCTCGCATTCTGCCGTCCATTGGAAGTTCTTTGGGTCCTTGAGGACTCGGAAGAAAGGAAGGCACTTATCTCCCGACCGGGATAGAAACCGGGACAGAGCCGCTATCCTTCCGTTAAGGCACTGAAGCTCCTTTATTGTGCTCGGAGATCTCATGTCGGTGAGAGCTCGGATCTTCTCGGGGTTGGCATCAATTCCTCTCTCGTGTATGATAAACCCGAGGAACTTTCCGATGTCACGCCAAGACGCACTTGGCCGGATTAAGGCGCATCCCGTCTTCTCAGAGAGAAGGTTTCCGCAAGTCGCCGAGGTGTGCAGTCCCAGGTGACTTTTCACGATCATATCGCCAACGTACACCTCCATGTTTCGCCTCTATTTGCCGGCGAACACCTTGTTCACCATCCTTTGGTAGGTGGCGCCGCATTCTTTAACCCGAATGGCATGACTTTGTAGAAGTAGGCTCCTTGGGGTGTGTGGAAGGTCAGTATGTCGCCGATCCTGGGGCCATCCGATCCGGTTGTAACCGAGTAGGCGCCCATGAAGGAGAAGCGCATCTGGCCGCTGAGTCCACCAGCTGGTCGATCCTAGGTAGGGGAAGCACCTTCGGGCAAGCACGATTTAGATCGGTGTAGTCAACACACATCCTCCAGCTTCCATTAGGCTTCTTGACGAGGACTACATTGACCCACCGAGGGTACCGGATTCCTCAATGAAGTCGACGCCAAGAGCCTCGCCGACTTCCTTCTCGCAGCTTGTTGGCGCTCGAGGACCGAGGCCGAGGTCTGTCTCACCGAGCGCAATCGGGAAATGTGTAGATGGTGTTGGGCGACTTCGAGTCGATTCGGAGGTCGGCGGTATCAGCGAAGACATCGGCGCTTTCGAGAGGGAGGCACAGCCGCGCTCTTGATTGTCAGTCCGCCGATCCCGATCGGCCCGATCGGGATCTTGCGTGGAATATTAACCGCCGGATTTGTTGGCTCGGGATGCTCGGTCGCCGCGTCCGCGTGGGTCTTCGAGGGGCGTTCGGCCTTTTCCTCTTACCTGTGAGGTCGCGTCAAGTAACACCGCCCGACTCGAGGATCTCCCGCACCTTCCCCGACTCGGCTACCGGTGGGAACTTCAAAGATCCGGTGGTATGTGGATAGAACGGCCCTTAGCCTGTTGAGGGTGGGTCGGCCCAGGATGGCGTTATACGCAGTAGGGAGGTCGACCACCAGAAAGGTTACCAGCAGAGTTTTGGCCTTCGGGGAATCGCCGAGGGTCAATGGTAAGGTTACCGCACCCCGCGGCGAGATTGAGTCGCCGGTGAAGCCGGTGAGCGCCGAGTGCAAAGGCTTCAGGGCTTCCTTCGGGAGCCCCAACTTCAGAAAGGCCTCGAAGTAGAGGATGTCGGCCGAGCCGCTGATGTCGACCATAATCCGTCGACCGCGCGTTGGCAATTCGCCGACACCACCAGCCAGATCGTCATGCTCTGTTGCTCCATATCCCCGAGGAATGTGATCTCCGGCCGGAGGAGGGTGATATTCCCTGCCGCCGAGCACGGAATACCGGTGCCCTTGAACTTCGTCTCCCGGGCGCACGGCGGAATCCGAACCGGGTCGCTCTGACAGTTCGCCCGTCGATGGCTCGCTCCCGCCTCGACCGCTCCTCGAAGGTGGCGGCTCGCCCGGACGCCGAGAACGTCGCAGCAGGCGGGTCGGATGCTTCGCCCCCTCCGACGCCTAAGTCGGTCTTTGGCGTCAGAGGCCAAGTTCCCAGAGAATTGCGGGGTGTCCGGTCTACTCACCTCTCGGAGTGTTTTTGTGTGGAGCCAGGGTCCTGGTAAGAGATCCAGGAAGGAAAAAGTCCTGAGAAAAAGCCTTCAGAAAAAGCCTCCCTCCCTGTCTTACCTGTTCGGCTTAAATAGGTCGGACGGAGGGCCTGCTTCCGACTGTCTGCAGGTGGCGTATGAGCCTGACCTCGCAGGTCGGTGCCGTGGTCAACTGGGCGGGTAGTTGGAGCGATGCTGAGGAGAAGCGACGTCGGGCGGTCAAATCGCGGGTGTTATGGAGCGCAGGAGGGGCGATGACGTCATCCGAGTGTACGACCGAAGACCTGATGTCTCGTCATACTTAATACCCCTATCAAACGGTATTAGATTTCCCTTGTCGATTGAATAGACTAAAAATAATAACAATATCACATATGTAAATACTTGTGAAGATAACCTAAGATAGTTCGAAGGAGTGAAATCTAACTTAACCCTTAGTACGTATGAAAAAACCATACAACAAAAACAAAAAAAATAAAAATCTGAGGGGAAAAGTTAAAATCGCACTAAAAAGCAAAAGAAACAAAAATAATATTCTCCAAAGAAATATAAATTTTTTAAAGAAGAAAGAGGTTTTTTAATGGATTTTTGACTTATTGAAATAATGGTATTTATGCTAGTACAGAAAATTGGCTTACATACAATAATTATATATATATATATATATGTGAGAGAGAGAGAGAGAGAGAGAGAGAGAGAGAGAGAGAGGGGGGAGAAAGGATGAATAAAATAAAATTAGAAACAATTCAGAAAAATTTCCATTGCCGGGATTTGAACCCGGGTCGCCTGGGTGAAAGCCAGGTATCCTAACCGGACTAGACGACAATGGAATGGTTGCTGAAGCTCGCTAGTTAACTCTAATAAGCCTTCACCTGCTTAATCGATATCTTCGTCCTCCTCCTTCACTCCAATCTTATTCCTCGATACAGTGCATGGGTTTGCCCTGTACCCCAAATCATGGATGGCGAAAGAACAGAGTCTGCCTGCATAAACTCTCCCGAAATTGAAGCTATTTGCACAAGAAAAACTTATCATGAGAGAAAAAAAAAATTTCTTGATTTTGATCAAACAAGAGGTGATAAGTTGGCTCTTTTGCTCGGCCACATGGTAGAGCAAACATGGGTCCTTCGTCTTCTTCTCTGGGGCATCTGCAAGCTCCATTACCAGCAAAGCATTGATCGTGTCAGCTAACGCCGAAGGAGAAGGCAGTGTTTGGTGGTGGGCACCAAATCTCCAACATTGTGGTCTTGTTGTTTGTGTTCGGTTCCTCTGCCACAGCGGGCTTTGTCTCTCCTCCTGCAGAAACCAGAGAAGCTGTGTATGATTCCAGTAACATGCAGCACAAAGGCATGAGCTTTATTTAAAGGCAGAAGGTTCCACCTGGGGCCGATGGCTGCTGCTTTTGTTCTCCTCATGTCGCGAAATTTCAGATTTGAATAAAAAGAGAATTAATCACTCGTGATCAACCCCACCTGTTCCCTCTTGCTCACCTTTAATTTGGGGGTCTGAGGAGCTCCATGGATGGGGATGACGGAGGTTGGGGATGCTGCTGAACGACGAGTACATTTCCAGCGAGCTGCATGAGTAGGGTCACAAGACTCTGGTGAAGCAGGGGAGTGCAGCTGCTTTGGCACGCCATGAACAACCTGTGCATGCCTGATGCCGGAAGATGATGATAGCTTGGAAACTAAAGCTAAAGGTGTCGTCTTTTTCACGCCTTGGATCTGAAGAATGATTTGAGGAAGCCATCATTTCTGTCTCCTGATTCCACCCATCCCCTGTTGTCTCCATTGGACCTCGGTTCTGGATCATCAGAGCCCCCTGGAGGAGACGGAGAGGAGCTGAGGTAAGTGGATCTCCATGTCGCTGTTGTTGCTCTCTCTCTCTCACTGTCATTTTCTTGGATTCTTCTTTTCTGCTTCGCCATGCTTTGTCTCTGAAGCTCCGAACCAGTGTTCTTCCCAGGAAGGTTGAGAAGAAGGATTGAGCTTTGGTTCCTGAAGAACGTAGCAGGCGTCGGAATGGCAGATTTCACAGTTCGAAGGCTTCAACAGGGTCACACGAGGATCAAAACTGTTCCTATTGCGGTAACCCCGGAAGGGTTCTGGTGTTGCCCCTCCCCTGCGGCCATCGAGAAGAACCTCAAGAACCGAAACCATCAAGACAAGAGGAAAACAGCGTCGCCGCCGCGCTCCAAGGCCTCATCGATTCAGAGATCATCGCTGCCCCCCGTGGACAAAAGATCAGTCTCGGCTCCGCTGAGGTCTAAGCTGGCTGATGATGACCACGGCCATACTAACTCTGCAACCGCCGCTTCGATCTCCTCAACCTCCGTCGATCGACCACAGATGCAGAGCATCGAGACCAAGCAACGTAAGATATACGCTTCCTTCGGTCGGCCGGAGACCAGCGACACGAATGTTACTCTGCATGGAAAGGAAGGTTCCTCCGTGAGGATGAGTGTCCACGGGCACATTCTCACAGAGCATAGCAGCTTCTTTGCAGATGAGCTCTCGAGGCTGCCTCCCGCATCGCAAGTCGACATTGCAGACTGCGAAGACATTGAGATCTACCTCGAGGTTGTGGGATTAATGTACTGCAAAGAAATCAAATGCAGATTGATGAAGCGAAGCCTTTCGCGCGTCCTTCGAATTCTCAAGGTACGAAACGTCAGATGCCAATTCAGACATTGAGTTCTTCATCCTGTTCGATCTCATTCTGCAACTATGATTGTTCCTGAGATCCCAGAACTCGGTTTGCAGGTTGCTGAATCACTCGGCTTCCATGCATGCATCAAGTCGTGCCTGGATTACCTGGAAGCAGTTCCTTGGGTGGAAGAAGAAGAAGAACAAAACGTGATCTCGTCAATCCGACAGCTTCGGGATGATAGTTATGGCGTCGGTCCGATACTGAGCAGAGTAGCTTCTGATCCATCCAATCCACCAACCGATACGCTCGCCCAAATAATGGATCTCGTCCTCGGAAGCGGTGAGGATCGCGGCCGGCGCGAGATGAAATCCCTGGTGTTGAATCTTCTGAAGGAAAGCGATGGTGATGGATCCGTTGGCATCCGCACCGAAACTTTGTACGGTTCGTGCCGGCATTGCCTGGAGTCGCTGTTGAATCTGTTCAGATGTGCATCCGAGCCTGGGTTTTCGCATGAATCTTTGGGAAGCAGGGATCGAGTGGTGCGGCGGATATCTCTCGAGGTAGACAATCTCCTCTGGTTGGTTGAGATTTTAGCAGTCGGGCATGAAGCAGATGAGTTCGCATCGATGTGGGCGAGCCAAGATGAGCTCGCAGAGCTGCACTCGAAGCTGCCAACCATGGCGCGTCACCAGGTGAGCTGCGTGACCGCCAGGCTCTTCGTCGCCATCGGGAACGGGGAGATGCTTCCTCGGAAGGAGACCCGCAAGCTGCTGCTGCGTGTTTGGTTGCAGCCACTGATCGACGACTACGGCTGGTTGCGGCGCGGTAGCAGCAGGCCGTTCGACCGGCACGCCGTGGAAGAAGGAATCGACCGAACGATCACGACGCTTCCCTTGGAGGACCAGCAGAGCGTTCTGCTGTCCTGGTTGGGGACCTTCTTGAAGGTCGGCGACGACTGCCCTAATCTTCGGGGAGCTTTCGAGGTCTGGTGGAGGAGGACATTCGCGAGGCCTCATGTCGAACACCTTGAAGGCAGCTTTCGATCGGAGAAAGCCGGAGGCGAAGGTTGAAAGAGCGGAATTGGTTGTTTAGGTTTAGACGCGTGTCTGAAGCAAGTCGTGTGTGCGTGTGTTATCGATCATGTTTGATTAGCATCAGAATTGATCATCGACCGTTCTATTTATATAATGATGAGAAAAATATTCATAAAATGATTAAAAATTTAAAGAATAATTTTGATGTGGTGGTAATTTAAATAGATAATTAGAAGCACTGATGTATGATGAGCATCAACTACAAGGAATTGGCATTACTATTGCACAACATGAACATCCATGCCTTATTATGATGGTTGCATGGTTCTTTCATGGCCTAGTCATAGATTTGGGACCTCATAGAGGACATGTGGATGGTAGCATGGGATGGTAAATGATGTAATTAATATGGCTCTTTGTGCTTTAATGTGACATGACATGGACATGCACTGTGGCCATGAGATTCCAAGCCACATCATCATGATGGAGGAACAAAATGACAAGATGTTAAAAGTAGGCACTCATTTGCTTCTCTCAAGGCTCAAATTTTGAGTTGGTGTTCTCTAATGATCTCATCCATCTTCTCTCTCAAGCTACTTAATTCTAGTGGAAGGTTCCTATCAAGTTTTTATTGAGCCATCAAATATATTGCCCAATTTAAAGCATCAATAGGGTTTAATTGGAGGTTCCTTCAAGTCATGGCCTACATAAGCTTTTCATGTAGTTTTGACATCATGATTGATTGCTTTGACTTGAGCCAATCAAAGTGCATATTAGTGCTTCTTATAAGGGAAAAGAAAAAGAAAAATAAATAGGAAGTTGCAAGTAATGGCTTCAATTTTCCTTTATTAAATTTAATATTTTTTAGATTACTTTTTTCTTCAATCGAGTATACTCGATAAATATCTTTTTGATGTTTAAGTTAAAAAGAATTATCGAACTAAAATAAAAATATAATAATAATTATTGATGCCTTTCCTTCCTACATTCTTCTTATATTCTTGCCTCTTGAGACACATTAGAACCAAAACTTCGTTACATTGTGGTATATGATTCCATTATTTCATCATTAATATGCAATCTTAGTTATATATGGCTTCTTAAGTAATCCACATTTGACTAAGAAAGGCTTAAGTAATCTACACTTCCCTAGGAAAGGAGAGAAGAAGGTTGTAGTGACATGGAAGGGAAGAGGTGAAGTTTCGGGTCGGGTCGGGTGGGGTTGGTCCATCATGGTGGATCCGGGTCGGATCAGGAGTCGTCGATGGGGGACGTGGCGCGGAGGAGGAGGTCATAGGGCGCCCAGATGGTGTCCACCGGGCACGGGCGCCCGCCGTCGAGGCGCGCCCACGGCTTGCCCTTGCCACTCCAATGCAGCAGGCTCACCGGCCCCGGGTGGAGGTCGCGGCACAGCCCCCGGTAGTTGTCGCCGCCGAGGCCGTGCTGGTTCCACCGGTGTTCCACCGCCGCGATCCGACCCGCGAACACCAGCAGGAATGGTGGCAGCGAGCCCAGCTCGTAGATCCGCATCCGCTTCTGGAGATCCATCCATTCCTCGATGCGCTCCGTGTACCCGCCGTCGCGCCACCGGCCGAGCTCCATGACCATGACGCCGGTGTTGAAGTAGCAGGCCCGCCGGCCCTCGAAGGCCATGGAGAGCGCCGGGTTGGCCCAGAAGGTGGGCGTGAAGTAGGAGGTGAAGTTGGCGTTGCAGTACTCGGGAGCCGCCAGCGCGACGCCGTCGGGGATCGGGGTGGAGGCGAGGCCGGCGATGTCGTCGACGAGGACGAGGTCGGAATCGAGGTAGACGACCCGGCGGACGCAGTCCGGGATGAGGCGGGGGAGGTAGGAGCGTGCGTAGTTGAGGGGTCGGTCGAGTGCCGCCCGGACGGAGGTGGTGATGAGCCCCGCGACGCTCGGCTCGTCGGCGAAGGGGTGAATCCGGAATGCGAGGGAGGGGAAGGACCCTGCGACGGTCGCGCTGAGGTAGCCCGCGGCGGAGGTGGCCACGAAGTGGAAGAAGATCGACTGGGGGCAGGCGGAGTGCTGGAGGACAGAGAGGACGGCCGCCATGGAGCCGCGGAGGTAGGTGACGTCGAGGGTCATGGCGACGTGCACCAGCGCGTCAGGGGAGCAGGCCGAGTCGGGCCCCGGAGGCAGGGGCGCCGGGCACGAAGGTGCGTTGTAGAACAGAGGCGCCTCGCGGAACCTGGACGTGCCCGAGGCGGGGCCATCGCGCTCTCCGGCGGCTGGCGGCGACGAGGTCAGGATGGCGAGCAGGAGCAGAAGGGTGGAGGGGAGCGGCAACGGAGGCATTTCGAAGCGGGAGGTCAAAACTGCGGGAGAGAACTACGGGGAGATTTATCATGCTTTGGGAAGTGGGATTGTGATGGAACGAACGGTCCTGAAGGAAGACGGTGGGAAGCCAAAGCCTATATACCAAACCAAAGACGTACTACCTTCTTATTTACCCGCATCCTTTTACCTGTCTCTACAAGTGGGCACCATATCGGCGCGGATGTTGTAAGCCAATAACAAGTCGAGTAGTTTGTGCGGGTTTAGAATACAATCCAACCAGAGATTAGAATTACTCTCATGAAACCCATGCTTGGAGAACACCAAGGAATGGCTCCCACGAAGAAGAAGAAGAAGAAGTGGCCATATTTCTACATGTCTCTGTCTCTTAAATTTGCTGGAGGTAGCTGCACCATCAGCATCATTATCATCATCATCAAACAACCCTTTCCTCTTCCTCCTCACCTTTGCTTAGAATTGTTGTTAGTCTAAGCTGCTGTTGTTGATGTGTGAGGGACAAAAAAGGTTGGTGTGGATGAGCTGCTTTGCATGGGGGAAACATCTGCAAGACAGTCTACTTCTCACCAACTCTGTTGTTGCTTCAGGTGTGGAGTTCATGTTGGCACTCAACCAGTGATTTGTGACCTGTTCAGCTCATCAACTCTGGTTACATACATCAGCAGAGATTGTTCTTCAGTAGAAGCAGAGCCTAAGAAGAAGAACATCTTGTCTTGTGGGACAACAAGACTCATTTAAAGCTCTGCCTGTATCCAGGAAGTGGATCTTCATGGAGGAGGCATGCCCATGGCACTTACTTGGGCTTGGCTTGTAGGCATGTCAATGGCAGTCAATGACCACAGTACACAAAGCTGCAATTGCCATATTTGAGCTGGTGTCAGAGATGGGAAAAGCTTCAACAGGAAGTGAGAATCAAGTAAAAGTTGCACAGGTGAACATTTTCTCACCATCCAGTACAAAAACATGATCAGAGTCCTCATGATATGCTGTCAATGCTGACACAAGTTTTCCTCAGTTTGCATTGCAGAATCACTTCAAGTTTCTTTCTGTAACTAAGTTGACAGAATGGCTCCATTCTTTGGATCCCCAACCTCTTTGGGTTCAAACTTGGCAACTGTAATGATGCTGCTTTCCTCTTCTATTCCACTCTGCCCATGCCTTATCACTGTTCCAGAAATTAGGGATGAGTTGTGGTGGTCACCATCCATCACACCAGCCTTCCTAGCACTGAGTTATTGATGACTGATGTGATAGTGTGAAGGAAATTGGCCTTTCCTGTTACTTCAGACCTGTGCTGAAACAGGTTATGAGCTACAAAAGTTGCAACACAAGTTCGAAAGATAGGTATTGAGAGCTATTGAGAAACAATGGACAATCATTAATGAGTTTGTACTAGGTAATCAAAGCTACAAAACAGTAAAGTAAATGCTTGTCAGAGAAAAAGTGAAGACCTTTGCCTTGAGAACTGTAACAGGTCATGTCAGTGGCAATACACTGCATGCATCATTCTGAAGATCACAATAATTTTAGTATTACTTTCTGATCAAGCAAATTAACTTAGATTATTGCCATCCATGCACCAGATTCACCAGAAATTATCAATTACAAAGTAATGGAAACATAATAAACTGTCAAATTCTATTGATCTGTTAATGCTGCTATGAAACAAGAGAAAACTTCTCTGTGCTCTTCTTGAGTTGGTTGACTATGTGGCAAGATTCATGCATCATCAATTCAATCCATATTGTAGATATATTCTTCATAGGCATAAATCTGAGAAATGCTTCATCTGCAACAAAGAATTATGTAGCACCCAGGAATTAGTCTACTAACATATATGCTGCCACATCATTGCAGTTAACAGCAAGAATCACTGTTCCATCCAATAAACTCTCTTATCAACTAATAAAATCTAAGAAATTGGAAGACTAACAAAAAACAAAGGTAATGTAAGACACCTAAGTCCAAGTACCTGAGACAACGATCGTTGTCGATTTCTCAGCATCATCCTTTCCTTTGGATCAGCAGATGTTAGCGCAAATATCTGTATGCACAAGATGATTTAGGGAATATAAAGCATTGAACATAAATGTGAAGGTCAAATGTCATTGGACAGAAAAAGAATAGTGAATATAAAAATTAAATGACATGAATTTCTGCAACAGTCTCACCTTTTCAACTCGATGATTTCCTTGAATTACTTCTATGAACTTGAATATATCTTGAAGTCGCTCATTGTCCTGTACATAACATAAAGCTCACTATCAGTAGTTCTCTAATATGTTAAGCAAGAGGTAACTTCTTTCATATGGAAAGTTAAAAAAGAAAAAAAGAAAATGTACATCCAATATTACTGACCTTCATGTGCTTTGAGAAGCCACTTTGAAGGAAGTGCTTAATGTGCCTCATCTGCAAAACCAAATACATTACCAAATACTTTAGAAAGTGAACCATTTCCCAAAGTGGAGCAGAAAGAACACGGGAACTCCAACCTGTATCATTTGACTCCACTTTGACACCTTTAAAATCACATCTTGACTAGAAGTCTTCATTATAACTTCATCAAATACACCAGTCTGGAATGAAATATCATTTCAATAGAAGTTATCAATTGTACGGAAACATGTAGAAAAGAAAAAAGAAAACTACCTCAAAATACTGCAGGATGTTTTGCAAGAATTCTTTATCATGGATTCTATCCTCACACTCCTCATAGAGCTTCTTGATTTTCTCACATAACCTGCATTTTAGTGATTCAACAGAAGTCGCACATGCTTCTTCAGAAAAATTATTTATTCTATCTATTTCAGAAATAAGGGCCACAGCTTCAGCAACAGCCACACAAAGAGAATGCTGATCTTTTTCCAATAAAGTCGAAAGGAACAAAACAGACCTGCATCAAACAACATCAAAGTATAATTAAACAAATTTAAAGAAAGAATAAACATAAGAAAAATAAATTGATTGGATTCTGTATACCCCTTCCAATACTCCGAATGTATCCTCCACCCATCAATGGCTGAAAGGAGAAATGACCATGCAGATAATGCTGCTGCTAACACAGTGTGGGTAGAATCTGCTGAATTGCATGTCTCCCATATATATTTCATTGAAAGCTGCACCGCATCTGGACTACTTGCACCAACAAAGGTGACAATAGCCAAACATTGTAACACCTACCCAAATTACAATTATTAGTATCAGTAAGCTCAATCAAGCAAAAGCTGATAGTCAAATATTAGCATACATACCAGTATTTTGAATGCATTGGAGCCAGATTTGAAAGCTTCACAAAGTTGTGGAACTGATTCTTTCATTATCTCATGTGCAGCATTGCTATTGTCAACAGTGAGAGCCAGTAATCCTTCATACGCAAGAAATGGGTAGATAGTGTCATGTTGTCGATCAAGTATAAGTAAATATTATTTGAAAGAGATGGATACGAACCAATGACACGACAAGCTAAATAAGCTTCAGTTGTGGGACCCTTTGTCATTAATTTTAAACATCGATATGTTAGTGTTATATATCTACAAGACAGAGATAAATCATCAAAAAAATCACAAGTTGGAAAACAAATTTCTAATAGTATCAGATAATGCTACAGATCAAAAACTTAGGCAGAGTGCCGACATCTAAACATAAAGTATGTACAATTGGGTATATGAAGTATAAATTTACAAAATGTTATAATCTCATTGAAAGAACAAGCACTAGTTATCATGCAAATTACACAATATTTCAGAGACATCTATAAAATAGAAAAGTCAAGATTAAAATTTGAAAAACACTTAGATTGCATGTTTCACGATAGCCTCCACTTAAGATGTAAGAAAACGAGTAAAAAGACATTGAAGATCAGATCCATAAGAATGGCATTCTGAGAAATAAAGAAATAATTCATTTCTAAACTCTAGAATGGTAATAGATTATTAGTTTTTACAGAAGGTTTATGTGAACCATTACTGTGAGCAATCTTTTTAACATAATAAAATACAGCAAAATTGTTTAATAATAATACCAATTAACTTCAGCTAATTATAAAATTTTAACTTGCCTGCTTTGAACAAACTCATTCAGCACATGCTTTTCAAACTCCACAATAAGCTTTTGCAAAGCTTCCTCTCTTATAGATTTCCTACATGAAGTCAAAATAGAAAATTTAAAAGTTTGATATTTGGTAACAATAAAATGATTATAATAGTTTAATCTTTGAGAGAGAAATCATAGCGATCATGCAGAATTAGTATAGAGACTCCCGATATCAACAAAGCTAAGCACAGATCAGGTATGATGGATATGAATATCACAAGCATGAAATCTATGCTTCATAAGTGTGAAGGATGATTTTATGAAAATAAGCCTCTTCTTGATTTGGGATGGTCAGAAACAACAATGTAAAGAGCAACAGTTTATTCTGAGTGTAAACAGAGGAAGATATGAGACAAGGGAATCAATATCATTATCGAATTATAGATTACCTCTTATGGCATAAATCTTCTAAGTAATTCTCACATAGTAACAAATTGGTTGAGGAATTGTGATCAGCAACATAAGCAGATGGAGCTGTTGAGGAAGCACTACCGAACTCTTCGCTGTATATGAGCTCATTACGTTC
Organism: Musa troglodytarum; assembly: GCA_023547065.1. Lineage (NCBI taxonomy): Eukaryota > Viridiplantae > Streptophyta > Magnoliopsida > Zingiberales > Musaceae > Musa > Musa troglodytarum. Next base: position 55,177,303 of record CP097508.1, on the reverse strand, counting down.
TGAATTAAAGCAAAAAAATAGAAGCAGCCATAAGAAATACCAATAAAACAATAACACAGGAGGAAAGAAGTAGGAAAAAACAAACTCACCAAGCCTGGATTGATCTTTGTTGAAGAAATCTTTTTGTCTTTTCAAAGCATTGCTTTTTAAACCTAATCTGCCTGTTGGGAAATATCTTTATATGGAGGATGCTACAAGATAATGTAAGCACAATTGAAGAAGTAGCTGGAATTCATCTTACTCTTGCCCATGACGCTGTGAGCTATGAGAAACTGTGATGCTTTAGGCTGAGACCTGCAATGCTTGGTTTCATATCGATTTATACAAGATGGAGGCGGTGTGGCTTATATGTTATAATCAGCATATTTCTTTATTATTTCCTAAATAAATAATCCCTTAATTACTAATTTGTCATATCCCAGCATTTGTTATCTAATGAGCGTATTATAGAATGGAAATAAAATTTTCAGCACCAAGATTATCCCTTATTTTAAATAAGCAATAATGGAACAGTATAATTAATTAAATACTATTTATGAAATTAAAAATTAGGATTTATACCATATATGACATCTTGGCATCTTTCCTCCTCTCCTATTGAAAAGTATTCAAGCTATGTTTTAATTAATACATTTTTTATGAAATCTAGAATTTTTATAAAACTTGAGATACATGATAATTTTTTTATATTTTAATTGATAAAAGGATTTGTAGGCATTAAGATCCTAGGATTAATACAATTAATGCATAATGTATAATTTCTTATTGGATGATGGGGCCTACTACGATGCTCTAATGCATAAAATTGAGATGCTGAAACGGTACATTACATGTTCATGTATCGTTCTCTTGCATTTCTACGATCCTCCTTGATTGCTAATGTATCACACTATAAAATTGACATGTTCTTAGTGAACTTGCACCCTGTAACCATACAATCGTCATCTTCATCCCTTAAGATGTATTTTATCCATCCTACACATGGTTTTCATCATTTAATTATGATATGATTGTAAGGTCTAATCCCTTCATATTTGTGGGATTGTTAGTGGAAAATAGACCCTTTCCATTTACTTTCATCTACATAGCATAAGGATAAAGATATATCCCAGTGGAAATAGAGGCAAGGTACAGACTTCAAAATGTCAATGAACTACAGAACATGCAACAGAACCATCATTAACCAACTTTGCTCCCAAAAAGATGTCACGCATGCAGTTCATTGCATGCTGCTCCACTAACTGGCACTGCCATCACCCTCCTTCACTGCCATTGCTTGCTGCTCTCAAGAGGCGGCCCAAAAATTGTCATCCCGGAGGCCACAACAATCCTATAAACAATATGTCGATCCAGAAGTAATAAGTAAATGAGCCTGTTTGACACATAATAGTTACTTTGTAGGTATATTTCATGCTATATTTCTTGTAGCTCTTCGGTGACAGAGAAGTCCCATGTGATAAATGAATTAGGTTCATAAAAGCATGCAATCAAGTTCAAATTTACAGTCAATAATTTAAAGTACAGAGCTTGGACAGTCGCACTATGTTCCAACTGATGAACAAATCACTGGAAAAGCTAATGCAATGCAGTAATATAATTGAAGATAATACAACAGAAGCATTATCTATCAATTTATATCAAATTAGTTCTTCATAGCTTCATTTCATTCTATCAATTTATATCATTATCTATATGCTCCACATTCAAATTAGCCTACTGGAAAATGCATGGTTAGAATAGATAGGTACATCAAACTACAAAGAATGGTTATGGTTTTCTTGTCCAAAATAACTCTTACGTGAAGTAGAAGGCACAAGGAACTCCAAATCAATAAGCATTGGCATGTGTTGCATAAAGACGTTTCCCAAACAGAGCATCCGACGGTTACGATTCACAGATCAACACAACTAAGTCGAACTGAAAAGAATCCAAGATCCCCGTCCGATCATAGATGGACGGCAGATCTGCATCAGGAAAGAGAGCGGCGTACCTCCGGTTCCCAAAAAGACCAGAACCCTCGCTGTCTTCCTTCACTCGTCTTGCTCCTCCTCCTCCGGCGACGACGGCGCCGCTTCCTTCTCCTTCTCCTTCTCCTCCTCTTCCTCTGCCGCTGCATCTCCGTATCCACCCCCCATCTCGCAGATTCTCTCCCAGATGCCCTCGGGCACGGGCACAACCGACAGTCGCGGCTGCTTCAGAAGCGCGAACCCCTTCATGGCCTCAGCCTCCGCCTCCGCCTTGATCTCCCGGAGCTCGACGGGCTTCCGCATCTCCCCCAGAGACCGAACGTCCACCGCGCCGTCTTCTCCTCCGGCGGCGATAGTGTACCAGGGTTTGACGACCTCGACGACGCCCACGACGCGGCGGGCGGCGGCGCCGGAGTGGTAGAAGAAGCAGCGGTCGCCCGCCCGCATGGCCTTCATGTGGTTGATGGCCTGCCGGTTTCGGACGCCGTCCCAGGTCGAAACGCCGCCGTTGGACCGCTGGTCCTCCCACGACCACTCCTCCGGCTCCGTCTTCAGCAGCCAGTACCTCCGCCGCCGCTTCCCCATCGCCTCTGGCCCTCCTCTCGAGTTCTGGAATCTCAAGGGCCGGTGAAGGGATAGTGCCGCCCCGTTCCATCCGTTTCTTACGCGCGTACTTATCAGCCCCCTGAGTGGTAGCAGATGAGGTAGTCCAAGGGGTCCCATGATCGCTTCCAGTGCTAAGCCAGGTATTCGAATCGACAACTTATAATCGAGTTAGAAAAGTACTTCTCTTATGATCATTTGGCGGGAAAGGTACTGTGCTCGGCCCAACCCAACACGGACACCCCCACCCAAAGTCATGACTTAAGTCGTGTGTCGCACAAGCACCGAGTGGGTATTCCTTCCCGAGGCTGACATGGCTCCCTACTGTCGCGACTTAAGCCACGCTAAGAAGTATTTACCTCAAGAATATTATTACTTATTAGGAATTAATAAGTATATTTAATTTTACGTTGATTGAGAAATAATAAAATTACGAATTAATAAATTCATTAAATTTTTCTTACTCTTAGAGATACATTTTGGAGCCCCTGAGCTCCAAATAAATAAAATCATGACGCGTATGTTCTCTATCCAAAATGAATAATTTTTTATAAGTTTATGAATTATATCAATAAAGATTGATCAAATATTTTATTATCAGATTGATGCTAAAAGGAGGATATGATATTTAATTTTATATTAATTAAAAAGTAAGAAAATAAGACTACATCAATCATGAATCGATCAAATATTATTTTATCATATATATAATTAAATACAGTAATTTTTTAAGGGTCAAAAACTTATCGCTAACATCCTCGACCTTTCTAAGCTCTTCTAGATAAGAATTAAGGCCTACAAGTTGACATGGACACGATCGAATTAATGTTCATGAGACAAAACTTTGTAGATGACGACAAGTTGGCAAGTTGTCCGAGTTAGCTGTTTCTTGGGGACAACGAAGACATGCTTTGTTTCGTTCTTGGGCATCGAAGTCGTGGCTCAAAGGGTGACAACATCGAAGAACATGTATGTTGGAGATTCCACGCATCGAGAGGTTCGAGGTAACACCAGTCGTAGCGTCGACCTTCGAGTGAAGGAGAAGATTCACAGGGATTACTTGGTCATCGTTGATCCATTTGAATGGTTCCCAAGTGTTCTGTAGCCTTCGTCCACAACGTAGATCGAGAGATGCGTCATTGGCCACAGCGTGTCCGAAGTCGACCTCACATTGATTAGGAAAAGGATTTAACGACGACGAGGAGGAGGAGGAGGAGGAAGAACGATTCCGTTTTTGGCTCTGTATACGCCACTGGTATCGGTACGCTTCGAGCTGCGAGGTAACGTTGAGTCTTTCACCAAGTCTCCAGTGGCGTGCTTGCTTAAGGAGAAGGAGAAGGAGAAGGAACACTTCTTCTCCTTCTTAAGGAGACGGATGAAATCAATGCTTTGTTCATGAACTTTTAGGGCGCCAGGAACATGAACATAAAACCAACATTTCCCCTATATTTATTGACGTTTACAAGTCCTGGAAATATAGAACATAGAAGTAGGACAGCATCACACGGCCTGCAGGTTACTCCTAAAGCCAGCAACAACACTCGAGACACAGCAGTGATCGTGACACGATGGATGGAATGCTTGTGGCAGAAACATCCACCCCCTCCCTCTCCTCTTAATGGTGCTCCTGGGTGTAGATGTAGTCAGTGTGAGCTGCCAGGGATCTCCTCATCAAGCATTCATCCGCCCCGACGTCCTCACATCCCTCCGCCCTCTCCGGCGTCTCCTTCTGCACGCCCTACAGAAATCACAGATCACTTAGTTTGTCCAAACAAAAGCACTGAAAACCAAAATTTGTGTGTAGGGGATCGTTCGTGCACCTGAAGGCCGGTCTTCTCCGGACGTTCCACCGGCGCTGGCCGGCCCGCGTGGGCTAGAGACGCGAGGACGAGGAAAGCAATGAACACAAAGGATGTCTTCATGGAGTTCCGAGAAAGAAGGAGGAGGAGGAGAAGAAGAAAGAGGTGAGGAACGTGTGGGGCTCCAGGGGGGGTTTAAATAGCATGGGGGAGACACTGTTGGGAGTTGTATTGGGTCAGCAAACTGCATGGCTTCCATTCGGGCATTGATTTCTCCGGCCGAACAAGCGGTGGAGATCCCTCGTTGGCATCCATGAAAGCTCGGTGGCTGCTGCGGCTGCGTGGCGAGCGGGCCTGATCGGGTCAGCCGCAGAGAAGAAGATTTGATCTCATTTAATGCCTTCGGACCTCCTCATAACTCCGAGGCAAAGGAGGATTACTTGACGCAGATTCCACAGCACAGATCCATGGAGAACCGAGCGTTGGGTCTGCGGCTTCTTCGTTCACACATCAGACAACACAACAAAGGAGTCACTCCTAATGACTTGGTAAGCTACGTAATGCAATCCAATCACGTCATTATCGGTGAAAATGAACCCCCAAGACTTTGGGAATTTGGGTCGTATTAAAATCCCCTTGGGAGGAAATCATGTATCGGCATACATTGCATTTGAAAGCAACATCAGACTTTTGTCCATATGCAATCGACGATGTGTTGTTTTGATGTTACTTTTTCTTGCAAAGGATGCTGCATTTGATGTTACTTTTTCTTTCTATATTATATATATATATATATATATATATATTACTTTTTATCTCTTCCGTTGCTAGATGGCAATGACATTAAAGGAGAGAATTAATGAAATATTATTTTTAATCATTTAAAACTCGATTATGTTTCTGAAACTCGATTGATCAAGTTAAAATTACGAGTAATAAGAATAAAACTAAATCACAAGCAAAGGATAAATAGAGAAAGATAAATTAATTTATAGTGGTTCAGTCCTTTTTATCTACATCTATTCTTAATTTCTTTGTTTTTTTTCGATGTCATCGATTTTTAACGATTAAAGATCAACTACTATTGTTATAATTTTTTTTTCTCTTTTAGGTGAAGGAGATAAACTTTACACTTATATATATATATATATATATATATATATATATATATATATATATATATATATATATATATATATATATACAAGATCTTTCGCATCCTATAATTCAAAATTATAATCAAATATAGAAAAAAATCCCAAATAAAAATTTACAACACTTTGTTAGTTCAAAAATGAATAGTCTACCAGCTTAAGGGGGCATGCATCCTATTATTTCTAAAAAGTTAAAGGTAAAAAATATTATCAAGTTAAAGGTAAAAAGTGGGTATGATACATGTATTCTCGATTCCTGTTCGTTCAATATTATCAACTCGAGTAAAGATGAATTATCCTTATTATAATTTTTATAAGATAAGAAGATAAAATTTATATTTTTTAATATAAAATTTCTCACATTCTATAACTTAGAATTATAATTAAATGCAAAAGATGAGATCTAAAATATGCTTAAAATAAAAATTGACAACACTTTGTTATCAGCCTAAGTGAGGTATGATACGATCATATCCTATTATTTATAAAAAGTTCAAAGTGGAAACTGATAGATGAGGTTAAAAAACCAATACATTACTTAAAAGAATTCCTTTTTGCATGTTCCTCATGTGATATTATAACCTCGTATTTCCAAGATTATTAGGGGGAAGTAATATTAGTGGGCGGCAAATTGATTGGGTTGGCAGGGCCTTGAGATCGATCGATGCGACTCGAGGCATTGAATGACATTAATTGGCTTCGATCACCATTCCCCGGCCTAACTTGTTCGAAGCAGATAAAGACGATCAACTTGGGCCATTACTTAGCCACCTGCCCCATCACCGTTCACAATGGCTTCTGATTTGTACCCCTCACTCCCATCGACATGCGTGTGTTGGAGGAAACCCGATGGCTTTTTGTGGGATGATCCTTCACGTGACCGGGGTGCTCGGATCACATGGCCATGGACCCATCTCGAATTGATAGACCCATGCTTACGTTTTTGGACGGTATTAGCATCCATCATAATCGATGACACGATGTATCCATCCTAACCATCGCACGATGAAATCCATTCGTGTATTCTTTAAACTGAATCGAATTTTTAGAAACTGAAATCAAACCGTGTGACCGTGGTTTTAATTTGATTTAAAATTATCCAATCACACAAATCCGAATAGTTTTTAGGCTCCCAATTGGCTTTTGTTTGGAGAAGCTTTCTGTTGGGTAGTTTTGTCTTGTGATCTATTAAAATTGTTTCAATTCACTTCTCGTAATCGAGTTGAAATACTTCAGAAAGCATCTTATAAATTTTGGTGGTAGACTTTCAAGTTGCTTGCATTAAAGACATTATAAATTTTGAGCCATGCTCACAGTTTCAACTTACGAAAGACATTGCCTATCATACTGATAATTGGGAAGGGTCTTTCGTTCTTTTACACCAATCTCTTATGTACTTTTTGCCTAAAAAACTAGAATGATGCTGGTCGAAGCCTTACTAATACCAAGTCACAAACTTTAAATTCTTACACTCGCTTTCTCATGTCTGTCAACTTCCTCGTCTTTTTGGTTATCTTCTCCAAGTAAGACTGTACAGTATTTCGATGTCATTCCTTTGTAAAGTGATATACTGACATATTACTCTCGGTATACCAAATCGTCAAGGTGTAAAGAGTTGATGGCTGCTGTCTTATAATGATCTCAAATGAGCTCTTGTTGGATGTAGAGCTTATTGGAAATTCAGGGGCGATATCACATGCGTAACGGAAGAGCAGAAAATAAAAACATCCTAGATTTTCAAAAAGAGTTTTGTCGTCGTGTGAAGATCAATACATAAAACAAATTCACGAATTCAAAACTACATATATAAAAAGATAATATCTAAGGAGATCGTATATCTCTGAGATTCTCCGAGGGGAGAGTTTACTTATATAGCTTACTTATATAGCTTATTCCACCTGATAGCTCATTCTACTGATCCTCGGAGGTCCGTGAAGGCGGAGCGGCCACGAGGTGCCCACTGCCGGAGGAAAGAGACCTTCCCGAAAGAAACGGGACGCATGGCCTCCCACATCACCGAGCATCCTAATCTCTGGTAATCGACCCGCCCTTCCTTCTTCCAGGACACCATGGGCATTGATTGAAGATGGCGACGAGTGGAAGCCAACATGCAGAAGGAAGAAAACTCGGGAAGCCTGCAGTGGATTTGTGGTAACATCCGGGATACTGTGTCTGAGACAGCGTGTGGGTAGCAGATTGCAGGACATTGGCAGTGGACCAGAGTTGCTCCCTGGATACGGATCCTGGACGACGCTGCATCATGAAAAGACACCTGCAAATGGTCGGCTTTGAATCCTTGCCGATGCATCTGTGCATGTCAATGGAGGATGCCAAGCTTTTCGTCTGCCTGAAGCAAAGCATACTTCAACGCTAGTGATTCTGTCAGTGGCTATGAAGCCCACAGAGCGACTACTTCAATCTCTTCAAGGTTTCCAAGTTCATGTATCCACCAGGCTACGTTGGAGTCCAAGCGAATGCAGAACGGGAGGAGGCTTTTGAGTTTGTTGGGGTTGGAGGAGCAAGGAACAATAAAAAGAAACAGAATACTACGATTGAAGAGAAAATGCCCTTAATCTAGAAAACCAACGTAGTATTAAAACAGGAGGAACAATATTGAACACTTACAAATATTCTTCCAAGTCTCACACCTTCTCTACTTGCTTCATTAACTATGGTCCTATTTATAAGACCTCATGATAACAACCACTCTAACAACTATTCTCTATCATATCACCAATGATAGAGTTAGTTATTGAAACCACCCTAACCACCTAGATCATGGTGAATATTTAGATAACCACCTAGATCATGATAACTACTATGAATCAATTCTTAACACTCCCCTTGATTCATAGTTACATACACCAATTTGAGACATAAAATAGATATGTTTTTGAAGCTAGGCGACTTGGTGAGTATATCCGCAACTTGTTCATGCCACAATATTTTATTGCTATGGCTCCACTTGCTACAAGATCCGGATGAAATGATAGCGGATCTCTATATGTTTAGTTCTTCCATGAAATGTTGGATTTTTGTCATTGCAATTGTAGCTTTATTGTCACAAAATAGTTACATTTGCTTCCATTTGTTCTTGATGAAGATCTTCAAGAAGTCTTCTAAGTCATATTGCTTGACACGCTGCTGATATTGCAGCTACATATTCTGCTTCCGATGTTGATAATGTAGTTGTTGCTTGCTTCTTTGAATTCCAAGATATAACACGATCCAAGGCTAAAAATATTGCAAGTACTTTTCTATCATCCAAATCTCAATCACTATCGTGAATCCAAATAATTTACATTTAGAATTATGAGAATACCAAATACCATAATCGGTAGTTCCGCAATATAACGCATAAAATTCTTTTAATGACTCGAGATGATGTTTCTTTGGGGCTATGCATAAACACGGATACTACACCAACGAAAAGGTAATATCTGATCGAGTATGAGTTAGATAAATTAAACCTCCGACCAAACTTCTGTAGTATCTTGCATTTGTCAAGGATGTACCATCTTCTAGTTTTAGTTTCTCATTTACATTCATAGGTGTTGCTGCAACTTTGCAATTGAGCATGTTAGATTTTTTGAGTAAATCCATTGCATACTTCCTTTGTGAAATAAAAATTCCATCCGATCCTTGCTTTACTTCCAACCCAAGAAAATAGTGCAGAAACCTAGATCGACATTTCAAACTTGTTCATCATGGATTTTTAAATTCGCCACAAAAGAGTTAGATGAACCCATATATATAATATCATCAACATAAAGACAAACCATTAGAATATTATATTCACCTTCCTTCTTTAGATATAGAGTAGGTTCATTATTGCTTCTCTTAAATCCATTTTGATGAAAATAAAAATCAATTTTACTGTACCATGCCCTTGGAGCTTGTTTAAGCCCATAAAGAGCTTTTTTTAGCTTATACACTTTTTCTTCATGTCCTTTAACAAAAAAACCTTCAGGTTGAGTAACAAAAACTTCTTCATGTAAATCTCCATTTAAAAACGCAGATTTCACATCAAATTGATAAACAGGCCAACCCAAGTGAGCAGCTAAAGCCAAGAAGGTTCTCACGGTTTCAAATCTAGCAATCGGAGAAAAAGTATCATCAAAGTCAATACCTTGTTCTTTGTGAATATCCTTTATACAAGCCGAGCTTTATGCTTTTGGATACTTCCATCTGCATTATATTTTGTTTTGTAAACCCATTTTAATCCAATAGCTTTTTTCCTTGGCGATTCATTAGCTCCCAGGTTTCATTCTTCTCAATTGAGTTGATTTCCTCTTTCATTGCTTTTCTCCATTCCTCTTTTTCAACTGCTTCCTCAAAAGTTATAGGATCTGAAATAAATAAAGCAAATGTTGAATCATAAATTTCTGTTAGTGATCTAAACTTTCTTGGAGGAGATTCATCTGAGGATTCAGAATTTGAAGCGCTACTATGTGAGGTGATGATAAATTTGTTGGAGCGAGGATCATTACTTGATTACGTAGTGTGTACTTCTATCGGAATCTGAGTTTGTGTTTCTTCTTCTTTTGACTCCCAATTCCAACTTGCCCTTTCATCAAACACAACATTTCATTAATAATAACTTTGCTAACGAGATTATATAATCGATATGCTTTGGATTGTGAGGAATAACCAATGAAAATGCATTTTTGATTTTTCATCAAGCTTGTGGTGATTTTGTGAATTCACCAAAGCATAAGCAATACAACCAAAAATTCTTAGATGGTTTACACTTGGTTTTATACCATACCAAGCCTCAAAAGGAGTGCGATTCATAACAACCTTTGTTGGTGAAATATTCAACAAATAAAGCTAACATTGCAGCTTACGCCTTAGATTCTTTCCTTTAAGCAAACTTCTTGCCATTTCTCATTTATTCGGTTTTTACGCTCGGCTACACCATTTTGTTCCGGTGTATATGGTCTCAATTCCCTGTGAATACCATTTTCTTCACAAAAAAAATTAAACTCATTAGATAGAAATTCACCACCTCTATCTGTCCGAAGTGTCTTTATGTATCTACCACTTTGCCTTTCTACAAGTGCCTTGAATTTTCAAAAATTATCAAATGTTTCAGATTTCATTTCTAGAAAATATACCCAACTCATGCGACTATAATCATCAGTAAATAGTAGAAAATATCGACTTCCACCAAACGATTTTGTATTCATAGGTCCACATAAATCGGCATGAATTAATTCAAGACAATCGGATGCTCTCCATGCTTTTCCAACAGAAATGGTTTTTACTTTGTTTGCCATAAATACATCCTTCACATACATCAAGTGTGTTAATTTTAGGCAATCCAAAACCATTCCTTTTTGCTTTAATGACCTTAAGCCCTTAATGTTAAGATGTCCATATCTTAAATGCCACAAATTAGACTCATCCCTTTGAGTTGCGGCTAGAGCATGCTTTTCAATATTTGAAACATCAAGTGAAACATCTTATTTTGTGTCATGCAAACTTTTACCATAATCAAACCAGATTTTTTATCTTTAATGGTGCATGAACCATCATCAAATATAACTGAATATCCATGATCGATAAGTTGTCCAACACTCAACAAGTTATGTGATAAACTAGGAACAAAGAAAATATTATCAAGGTGTTTTACCTTCCCTTGACTTATCTTCACCTTAATTGTTCCTTTTCCTTCCACTTTGATTTGCTTGTTATCTCCAAGTCTAACATTCAACTTGTGAGTTTCATCAATATCTCTAAATATTGATCTTATGCCTGACATATGATTAGAACATCCACTATCCAAAAACCAAATATCATTTGAGATATCATTAACATGTGAGTGAGTCATAAATAACTTACTATTGTCTTCATTTTCCTCCACATAGCTTGCTTGCTTTTCTCTTTTCCAGCAATCTGCTTTCATGTGGCCAAACTTTTTACAATAGTGGCATTGAATTCTATTCTTGTAGTTTTTCTGATCATAATGGCATTGCTTTTGTTCATTATGCCCATCAAAGTGTCCTCTTCCTCTTCCATTTCCTCTACCACGAAATCCTCCTCTGCCACGAGATCTTCCTGCTGTATTTTTGTCTTCTTTCGAAGTAGAAGACTCCCCCTTAATCTGAAACGCTTTTTCTTCATTTTTCTCAAATGACCTGTTCAACCTTGCTTCGTGTACTTGCAAGGAACCCATTAGTTCATCAAATGAATATGTAGATAAATCTTTTGATTCCTCAATTGCGGCAACAACATGATCAAATTTCGGAGTTAAACTTCTCAAAACTTTTGCAACAATTATATGATCATGAAGATGTTAGCCATAAGTTTTCATTTGACTAACAATTTTGATCACTCGAGAAAAAAATCTTGCACCGATTCATTATTTTCATAACCAAAATTTCAAACTCACGACGAAGGGTTTGAAGCTTTCACCGTAATCACCCTTGATGAGCCTTGAAATTCGTTTTGAAGTATCACCCAAGCTTGCTTTGAGGTTGTATGCAATTCTTGAGAATATTGTCTCATGTACGGCTTGTTGAATGAAGAACAATGCCTTTGAGTCCTTCTTTACATTCTCCTCACTGGTTTCCTATCTGCATATCCATTCTCTATTAAGTCCCAAAGATCTTGAGACTTAAATAGAGTCTTCATTTTGATACTCCAAAATTCATAACTTTTCCCGAGAAGATGGGAATAAGGGGTTGAGACATGGAATTGCCATTAACGTCATATTGCCAGTTCAGATTGAAACAAGGCTCACGATACCACAAATGTTGGGGTTGGAGGAGCAAGGAACAATAAAGAAACAGAATACTACGATTGAAGAGAGAATGCCCTTAATCTAGAAAACCAACGTAGTATTAAAACAGGAGGAACAATATTGAACACTTACAAATATTCTTCCAAGTCTCACACCTTCTCTACTTGCTTCATTAACTCTGGTCCTATTTATAGGACCTCATGATAACAACAACTCTAACAACCATTCTCTATCATATCACCAATGATAGAGTTAGTTATTGAAACCACCCTAACCACCTAGATCATGGTGAATATTTAGATAACCACCTAGATCATGATAACTACTATAAATCAATTCTTAACAGAGTTGCTACGAGAGCCGCAGGAGCAGGCTGCGTTGCAGTAGGCTTCGAAAGCTCAGCATCCATTGGCTTCAAGAGGAGGAGCGGAGGGAGGCCGTACTAAACAAGGCTGCATGCGACATGGTAATAAAGAAGGGCCCGAACCGGGAGCCCGTAGCTCTTGTAAGAGGAAGATGCAGCAGTTTCTGTTCTTTCTTTGACATGGGTGGCAAAACCCAGGTAGGGTTTGGAGGGAATGCGACTGCTAAATCTGTGCTCGAGCTGCACCTTGACGAAGGTTCACCGTTCCAAACCTCATGTGGCCATATATCTTCTCTCGTCCTTAATTCCTTGCAGTTGATGACGAGCTCCGTCCTCCGGCGAACGCTCGCACCAAGATGGCTCTGGAGCAGCTCCGCCATGTTCTCCTGGATTCTCTATGGGAGGTGGAAGATAGGATTTGGAGCTCTCATGAGGAGAAAGGAGGTGTTACGGACATTAGCTGATCGATAGATTCTGATCTGTCCACGTCCAGGAAAGGATGGAGCCATTTCCGGCCTGAAATGAAGGAGATCGGCGTCGAGTTCGAAACCATCATCTTCGAAGAGATGAGAGAAGAAGCTGCACTAGAAATGCTAATTGATGCGTGCAGAGTTGGTGTATGTACGTGTTGGGTTTGGTGGGTCCCATTAATTGATGCGCGGAGAGTTAGTGTATATGTGTGTTGGGTTTGGTGGGCCCGAAACATGTGCAAGTTTTGGGCCTGTTTACGGCTCAATGCCAAGTTTCGGCCCTAAAATTGAAATCTAGGGTTAGGGTTGCTCGTTAATTGGTTCGGCCGATCGGGTGCGTTTGCGTTCCTGCCGGCTTGGTTTCTTCTTCGCCTCGCTCCCTCCTCTTTTCGTCCGAGAATTACAAAGAATCTGAGACAAAAATCCGTCGATTTCAAAGTGTTTGCGGAATCCATGTCATGTTTGGATCGAACGTGACTGCGGTTTCCCAAACTTTCATTCTCCCTTCCGTTTGCGTTTGTTTTTATTCTCATTTTCTTTCACTCTGTGCTCTTGTGGCGGTGATGACTATTTCGTTTCTCGAATCTGAAATCGATGTCATTCGAGGACCGCCTTGATGACTTCATTTGTGCGTGTCTGAGCCATTTTTGGTTCTTGTTCTTCTATCTAAATTGTAGAAATTAAACATTTAGATCGCCTGATTGATGGGATCGGATGGTGATCGATATGATTCGTTGGATTTTACTTTTGTTACTGATTTGATAGTTTGACTAGGCTCTATATGTGCATATTGATTAGATCAGCGGAGAAGGGGAAATCGATTAATGAGAACCCAAATTTCATATGCTTGTTTTAGCTCTTGGAGGGCTTCTTTCTTGTGAAATTTTAGATTTCAATGTTGCTTGGTCTCAGGAAGATGGCAGCTGAATCCTGGGGCTTTCTCCATCAAGGTAGCTGAGTTTTATAATGTGCCATACTTGTCATTTATATCTTGCTTCATTTCTTATAGAAAATGCAGCTAATTTGTTATTGTGAGAAATAGTTTCATACAGTGTTTACAGGATCTGTCTATGATTTTGATGCAATGATCATAAGTAATTCCTCATACTAGCTAGTTTTGTCATTGTTATGACACACACACACATATACATCATACATATACATTATACATATACATTATACATATGCATATAAAACCCTTTTTTGGTGTGAAGGCTCTGTTATTGAGCTTTGATTAAACTAATAACTTACATTTTGATTAAAGAGCATTGTTAGTGAAGATCCAGCCTTTAGTTTGTGTGATGCCTCTTTTTCATATGGCCACTTATGCGTTATGGCTTTTGTTTCGATCTCAGGAGCTCTTTGAGTTGGAGGATCTGTGTGATGCATGCATGGGGTGTCTTTACTGCACTGTTCTGTACTCATATAGGCACATTTAATCTTTGAATGGATAGCTTTTGGTCGAATGAGACTGATTCTGGGCTGTTTTCGTCGAAGGTGTGACAATCGTTGGTTTTTGGGAGATTGAAAGTTAACGTCTGACTACCTTGTTCTTCCCGATCCTTACGAGTGAATGATTAATATATGATTCAATGCTTTTATCCCTCTATTGTTTCCTTTGTTTCTTGTTTAAAGTTTAAATGTATGATTTCATGTTTTTATCCATTGGTTTGTCTATTTGTTTATTTTTTTAGATTTAATTATTTTCCTTACCAAGTGCGTGTTTGATTAGTAATTCTACTTCTTGATCCTGATATCTTGTTTTCATTTTGACTACTTGTGTATGTATCTTGGACAACTTTTTCTTGTTCAGAATGTGTAATTTAGTATAATATTGTTAGTTCTGTAAACCAAAATGACCTCAGAGATATCGACATGTTTCATCGGAAGAGTAGATGTCGCCACATGTGGGTAAAAATATTCTCTCATATCAGTTTGGATGTCCTAAGTGTAAATTCCAAGTATTTCTCTTCTTGTAGGTACAAAGAAAGCCTTTTATTATAAGTGTAAACTTGCATTGCATTTATAGCTCATTGTTCTCATCAGGATAGAATATATAAATTACTTAGAGTCTCATGTAGATCTTACAAAATGCATATTTAGATGCATGAATACTTGACATGTTCAGCATAATATCCTTACCAAGTTGCTATAATTATAAGCATAGCCAGGTATAACTGTTATGAGATTATGATGCATTGCCAATAGCAGGAAATCAGACAGACTTCATCCTTTTTTTCACTGTTTTATTTGACCAAATGTGGCATTTACAGCACAATATTGGATCTGCATTGTGCCAGAATGCCATCCATGCTGCTGCTTTGCTTCCTGTAAGCTTCATGTGACTGAAGCAATTCACACTGGTACTGGAAAATGTGAATCCAGATAAATTTATCTTCATGTCTCGACTCATTCCTCGAATTGTTGGGAATTTTTTAGCAGTTCAAGAGGTCTTTTTGTGCCTCCACATAGTTTGCTGGGACGTGAATGTTATGGTACGAATGTTAGCACCATTGCAGTGAAGTTGCTATTTGTGCTCCACATTGAAATAAATCCACTCCATCATTCTTTCATCTATTTTTTTTTATGTTCATCAATTGAATCCTTAAGTATCTCTCAGTTTGCAAGTGTGATGTTTACTCTCAGTATTTGCTAAATAAAACTCAGATTAATTATAGCTAACTATAATTAACATTAGTAAGCTTAAACAATTATGATTTCTGTTAATAATAAAAAAATAATAAACTGATAAGGACCAATCTCAGTGGTAGATATGAGTTTTTCTATTTTACAAGTGGCTATGTATACTTAAATTTAGAGAATAATTGCGAATGTTACTTGTTACTTTTGGACAGAGAAGTAAACAATGTATCCTTTTTATCTATTTCTTTTACAAAATTAAAAGCTATAATAAAAAACGATGATTAAATGATGTATTTAATTATTTGCATATTTTTTATTTTTAAATTGAGTAATATTTTGAAGAAGCTAAGTATTGGTAATACTTGTAAAAATAATAAAATTTATTTTATTATTCACAGTTTTTTAAATTATTAATCACATTCTTATTCCAATATTCTCTTATTTTACATAATTTTAACGAGTCAAAAAAATAGCAAATATATTTTTTTAAAATTATCTGCGCATTGTGGGAATAAATCATCTGAGGCGGCGACGTAAAAGAGAGGCTGTTGGAGCCGTCGTCGCTCATCCGATCAACTGAAGGTCGGGGCGATAGGGCTTCTCTGCGAGTGAATCACCGGATGGGGGTGGGAGAAGGAGGGGGGGAAATGGCGGCGGCTGCGATATCGCTGGACGGGGTTCGGGACAAGAACGTCATGCAGCTGAAGAAGCTCAACACTGCCCTCTTCCCTGTCCGCTACAACGACAAATACTACGCCGATGCCCTCGCCTCCGGCGACTTCACCAAGCTCGGTCCGCCCCGTCACCTCCCTGTTCTCGATTTGGTTTCCTTGGAACCCTACTTCTCTTTGCCCTTGGTTCTTGCTCTCTTGCTTGCCGCGTGGTCCGTTTTCTTGCCGTTGGAAGCTGCGATGTGGCTTCTTGAGTTCTGTGACAAGGGGCTACTTGCCGCGATTTGGCTTCTTGATCCTTCTGGCTAGCGTCTTTTGGTGTTTTCTTGAAGGACCTCGTCGGGATTTCTTGATCGCGGGGGCTCAAACAATATTCGTTTCTCACTTCTTCATATTTCTTGAATGCGGGGATTTCTTTGTTTTTTTTTCGTGTGTTTATTGAGTGAACTCGTCTTGCATCGACGATCGCTCACCCTTTCTTTGTCATCACTTGCTTTCATGATTTTGATAGTCTTCTTGACGTGTTTGGGCCGTCAAATTTGTGTGCTTATTTCTTTTATATTTGTGCGGTTGCTGTTGTTATGTTCCAGCAGATTCTACTGGTAGTTCGCTGATGTTTAATGTGCTGTTTGTCGGACCAGATGGAATTTAGAACCTTTGGGATCGATCACACAGCTTAGTACACTTTCTATCAAATGCAGGCTTCAGAGCGATATGAAATCAAATTTGGTACTATTCATAATTTGGCCTAAAAAGATAATGCCCTTCGAATGACAACCAGTTAATATTCAATGAGATGTCTTTGCTAGCATGTTTTAGACCTCATTTAGAGTTGCTATATTAACAACTAACAGCAAGGAAGTTAGCTTTCTTCAGAAAATTAGCTATATACTTGCTTGAGGTTTTGGAGTGCTCCGCCATGGATTGAATATATTTAGTTTCTTTATGAATACATCACCTTAAAAGGCTTTGAGGATGCATGCCTTGTCCTTCAGTTCCTACTTTTAGCAACTCGAAGGCTTCAGTTAAAATGTTACTGAAATCATCTCATGTGTCATCTAGTTATGTTGGTAATCATGCATTGAGGTCTGAAAACATATACATTGTATAATGGAGACGGCAGAAAGGTTGCTGGGGGAAGATATACCTTGTAAAAGGGATGGTTATAATTTTGGCATGACTGAAAACGAGGAGAAAGACATGTGTGCGGGCTAAAGTGAGAGGCTAGTGATATAAAAACTACAAGCCAAAATAGTTTTTGTAAATTATCTTGAAACTAATTACGTTTCACTATAGTCAGTCAGCACAAGAACATGCTAAAACAGCATAATGCTAGTGTAGGGCTTATGTCAACATGTTATGTACATGGGGGCTTGCTGCTAAAGTTGGAAGTATGATAAGTCAGGAAGGTGGAGTCACTTTGGTGATTTAGTCAAGCATTCTTTTTTTGAGCTTAAAAGAAAAAAAGCAAGTAGGACTTGTGGATTTATGCCGAAAATCATGGTAGATGAGATAAGAAAGCGGGGTAATTAATTATAATTTTTAACATGATATCCTGATTGAAGAATTAAACTGTTTAGGATTTTCAAAAGTAAATTGGGCAACTAGCTTACTCAAAATTTGATTGTATGGTCAATACACTAATTTGCAATATATAACAAAGGCAATTTTCATTCAAAATTTTTTGTGCTGGCATCTTTCTTAGATCAAAAGCTCCTCATGCCATAGGGTGCTTCTGTAGGTTGGTCGAGACAAGGTCCCAGACCATGAAGAAAACGATATTTGAAAAGTTCACATGTTGTAAGCTCCTTTTTTCTTTTAATTAGTTATTTGTTTCCCTTGTTTTTGGTGACTACAAGCATGTCTGCCCATGCCATCTACCTGTTATCCTGATTGAAGAATTAAACTGTTTAGGATTTTCAAAACTAAATTGGGCAACTAGCTTACTCAAATTTTGATTGTATGGTCAATACACTAATTAGCAATATATAACAAAGGCAATTTTCATTCAAAAATTTTTGGTACCATTTAGATGTGTAACATAAAATGTATAACATAAAATGCGAAATGATTGGATTCTTAAAAAGCTAGGTGTGGTACCATTTAGATGAAAATTAACAAAAAAATTGATTAAGGTGATTTGGGCATGTCCAAGGAAACCTATAATTTCATCAATGAGGTGAATTGAGTTATCTCTAATAACACCCCAATTTAGTATTATATCGGAAGTGGACCAAGACTCGAATTGATTGACAAGGTCTGATGGGTGTGCTATTGTTAATTGGGCTTAAGTATTTTGAATCATTTTAGGCTCAACAAAGTTAATTGATTGATCATCTCATTAGGTCGGGTTGTGACAAATGGTGTCAGAGCTAATTGGGGTATAGTGAGAGGTTCGAGTAGGAAATGACCATTCATGGTAGATGAGCCAAAAGATATGTCACGATGTGGAGTCACCACTAAACTATGTCTCACATGTATCATGCTAGAGTTTGATTCTAGTTATGTTGGGTCCTACCCAGAACATTATACCTTAAGTGGTGTAGATTGTAACACCTCAAATTTCAGAAAGGAAGAAATAGAGAAAAACCAAGGAAATCTTAGTTTAAACAGTGAGAAAGGGTAAGATAGCCCTTGAATTGTTGAATGATGTTGGTGTTAGGTTGTTGCTTCAATGGAGCACTTTGTATTCAAGAAACCTGTACACCTTGAAAATGTTAACATGGACTAGGTTGCCATGCCCAAGTGACTATCATGACACATGAATTTTGGCAGTAGATTGGCATCATTTGGTATATCACTGATTATATTGAGTTAGATAATGATGTGAATAAGCTTCATTTGTTGAAAAATAAGCAAATAGGTGATGCAAAGTCTTTAATTATGGCATAGATGAGTATATAGAACCTAGTTCCTATTTTATGGAAATTTTTAACTCCACTAACCCGCTCCATGAAACAAAATAAATTATTTGATTTTTGTGAAGAAAGTAGTTGTCCATGGTTGCTTGAAATACGGAAGAATCACAATTATATGGTACAATTTGATTCTTGATAGGGCGACTAAGCAAAGATATACTGAAGGAGCTTCTGGACTTCTCATTGTATCCTATTTTCTGTTCACAAAATTTACAGAACATTTTTGCTGACATTGCCATACGTCTGTAGCTTATTTCAGTGACATATGTGTTGGTTCAATTGCATGTCGGCTTGAGAAGAAGGAAGGAGGGGCCATCTGTGTTTATATTATGACCCTAGGTGTTTTGGCACCATACCGTGGGCTTGGAGTTGGTAAGACTCTATATTTTATGTTTTATGATTCAGTTTATATATCTATAGATTTCATTTTTTGTTATGCAACTTTTCCTTGTAGTTCATGCTGTGGACATATCTTTTCTATGGTTCTCAGGTTACATATTTTGTTTTTATAACATGAGACGTAAAAAGTTTGTGAAAAATAACCAGCCCTTTGTGTTTTTCTCAAACAAATTCCAGAAAATTCACATGCACTTCATGTTATTGCTTTGAGGATGAAGGATAATCTTCTGGATGACTTCATTTTATTTGAAAACTATCTTGGAAGATGTGATGCAAAGTCTTCTATTTGTCTACTTGTGTACTTAAAAGGTCATTTGAATTGGTCCTTTTCTCCACTTTGTTGTGGCCCCAACACCTAATTGTCCTGTTGCATCCTCTACCACCACAAACATGTCTCCTTCCCTCCTGTCTTTTCATACCTTTGTTCGTCTACACATCTATGGTGCCAACACTTTCTGATCAAATAGATACGGGGCGCAAGCCGACACCGACCAGAGAGCATTGGAGGAATGGTAGAAAGATGGGATGTACCGTCTGACCTCCATCCTCATCCATATTGCTACTGTCAGCAATACTTCCATTCAAGAAAATAGTGCCTAATACTGCTACATGAAATATTGTAATGTGCTGGCCCACAGCAAGTACTTGGTACTGGTATTTAGAACGTTGTCTAAAACCGTCTAACCCACATTCATCCTTCCCGCAACCACCATCTTAGCACCGGTCTCCCTTCCTGTTGATCCCTGCCGCCTAATCCTGAGGTTCAACACAAGAAACAAGACTGTAAATAGGACTTCATCAGGGATTCTAACCACTCATTCATGTTTGCCAATTTATAGCTTGTGAAGGTACTTCTCAGCCCTAACTGATTGGTAACCGGCTACAGTCTTATCGATCTTCGTTACTTAATATGTGGAGTGCATTTCAAGTGAGATTAGATGTGTGATATAAATTACCTTCAAGAAATTTAACGAAAGATCTTAAGAAGGTCAAATTCTCATTGCATAAATCTACTCTTTTTTTATGCATCGAAGTATCTGATTGGGATTATATACTCTTTCCCTTGTAGTACTTTTTTTTTTTTTTTGGTTTCCTTGAGACATCATTTTCTTTAACATATGTTTAATGCAACTAGTCATTGTTTTCTCTTCCTTGATGTGTAATGGTAGCACTTTTCTCCATCCCTTTCTGTGAGAAGCACAGTGCTTTATCCTTAATGAATATCTGATTACACAAGTAGCAACACAGTTAAGGGTGAGCTTTTGTACAGTGGTTAGATTTCCACTTTGCTACCAATCTATTCGTAGAGGTAAGACCTGCATACATACGATGATGCTCTTTAGACCGTGCGGCAGATGAGAGAGTCTCATGCACTATGTACGTCCTTTGCATGTGGTGACATGGTTCACATGTACATTGTTGCTTGGCATACATTGTGATGTTGAGTCAGCCTTCCACATTTCATGGTGAGTTTCTTATCAAAAATTAGTGTTTCGCAGAGGTCCAGAAAAGTTGAGAACTTGAATCTTCTTAAAGCATGATCTGTCGTAGCGTTGATTTATGACATTCTATGCTTGTTTTTCATTTAGTTCATCACGGTACAAATGCTCCGAGTGCTTGGTAGGACATTGTGTGATCCTGGAAGTTTGAAAGCCATTATTAAAGCTTGAAAAAAATTCATCTATCTATCGCAGATGCTTTTGTGTTCTCTTTTAATGCCCGTCATACATTGCTAGTCAAGCTATGTAAAACTTAAAATTTTAGTCTTGAAACCTTTCATGACTTGGTTTAATATTGAAGTCATTGTTTTCTGGTACCAGACATAAACCTCTAGGGCTGGCTGGTTTTCTCGGCTCGATTGCTTTCCCATGGTAATAAACATGTTCTTATCGTACATAAACCTTCTGGTTTGAGTGCTTTTTCTGCGTTTCATCTCGGGTTTTGTTACTTGTTACAAATGTGATTTTGCTTGTTGGAAGTGATGTGACAAAAAATTATCAGCTTTAGAAATTTGACCATCTCAGGAGACTTCCTTGTATGGGTTCACCAGGTACAAAGCTGTTGAATCATGTACTGGACTTGTCACACCAGCAGAATATTTGGGACATCTACTTGCATGTGCAGACGAACAACGACGACGCAATCGCCTTCTATAAAAAGTTTGGATTTGAAATCACAGACACCATTCGGAATTATTATATGAACATCAGACCGCCCGATTGT